>CM056556.1:19817668-20177668 GCA_029721515.1 Synanceia verrucosa | reverse complement strand
TGATGATGCTCTTCATCCCTTTGGACGCTCTCATACAATTCTATATATACACTGTATATTAGCTGTTGTTATATTGAGTTGGACATTTTCATACAACTTTATATGTAGCGTTAATGTGTTTTCATTGTTGTTATTCTGTACACATGGCATCTATTGCACGTCTGTCCATTCTGGAAGAGGGATCCCTCCTCTGTTGCTCTTCCTGAGGTTTCTTCCATTTCTTTTTCCCTGTTAAAAGGTTTTTTTGGGGGAGTTTTTCCTTAGTCGATGCGAGGGTCATTTGTAAAGGACAGAGGGTGTCATATCCTGTACAGATTGTAAAGCCCAATGGGGCAAATTCATAATTTGTGACATTGGGCTATACAAATAAACTTGACTTGACTATTATTTGAGTTATGAGTTACTGAACACATCAAATGTATTTTTTCAATTGTTCATTGTTTTATTTTTGATTTGTACTATTGCAGGGGAAGCATCCAAGACACTTGCATCTGATCAAGGAAGACACGAGTCCATCTGAGATGAATGAACAGCCGAGTTCCACACTGGAATTCACTGAGCTCCTGAACTTGAACACAGCACATCCCAGAGTGCTGTTAGTAGACTGATATTTGACCTTGTGATTGATGATGTTCATCCTTTCTCCTTGGTTGCGCAGCCTTCATTCCAAAAACTCATAGAGAGAGTCAGTGGTGGCAAAACAGTCATGTGCAGAAAGACACTAGTGCAGCGTACTGAGAGGGAATTTGCTGCCATGAAAGAAACTCTGACTGCAACACTTAAAGCCCCCCCTGTATAATGTTTCAAGTTGTCTATTAGCAGTTTTAGTTTTTTTTTTCATTTAAAAGTATTACCTCACAAAAAACTGCAGTGTTATGACAGTCTTTATATTTCACATTTATATACGTTGCCATATTGTGTCGCCATCTTGAAACTACAGGCCCTGGAAGGAGACAACCCAGTAAAAACAGCTTTGCCTTTTCTGTTTTTGGGAATGTAGGCCTCCAGAAAAAAGGCAGGATACAACCTGCTCTGTTTGTCCGACTAAAAGGAGAGTCAAGGCACAAGGCCTCTGACTTGCGGTTCTCCGTTGCTGGAGCTCCAGGCCGCGGACCTTAGGCCAGGGTAAAGTGTCTGGAGCTCCTGGCCGGGTGCCGGGAATCTGCGGTGAGAGTATCTACCCGGGAGTGCGCCATGCCCGGCCACAGCCGGCGGGGGGGGGGAACCGGGAACCGGGGAGTTTGGATCACCAGGGGCACCAAGGTGACCATCTAAAATGCTAGATAAAAGTAATAATTTAACAACACTGACCTCATTATCTGAGAGAATGCAGATAGAAGTTGTATTTGCGGATGCCATCTCAATGAAATCTCTCCATATCGCAAATGTTCGCCCTCGGCAACCGTAGAAGGAAACCAGCACTGAAAGAAGTATATATTCATTGTGTGCAATACACCACCTCACCGCTAGATGACAGTAATTCCTACACAGAGAGGCTTTAAGAAACTGACGTGTGTGTGTGTAACTGCTCTGGCAGAGAATGTGACCCCTGTCTGTACATCACAGCAGTAAGTTTAAGAGCAGTGATGTGTGTGTGTGTGTCTGTGTGTGTGTGTGTACAACAGTAGACTTGTGGAGTGTACATAACAGAAGCTTTTTTGGTATGACATGCCACTGGATTGAGGAGGATACTCTTGAGAGGAAGTCAGCAGCACTGGCCTGTGCGCAAGTGAAGGGGCGACATCAGTGAAATACATTCAGACTACAATTTGCAGCACAAAGTAAGAGCCATAGTTAAGGACAATAGGAGTAACTTTGTTAAGGCATTCTGGTAATTTAAAACACCTGAGGAAGCAGCACCAGAGGACACCAACATGAATCAGGTTCTTGAATATGGATGCAGTTCTGGAGATGGAAGCAGATGATGAGCTTCACTTCTTCCTCCCGCTTCATCAACGGTGTGCAGCACACAGGCTCAACCTGATTGCCACCAATGAGGTGGATGAAGCAGCATCAAAAGGGCCATTCCGGAAAGTACCTAAGTGCACTTGGAAAGTGTGATTCTATATGGAACAAAGCACATCGTCATCAGCAGCTGCAGAAGTAGTGCAGGACATAGCCAGTATAAGGGTTACTGTTCACGTGTCACAAGATGGAGCTCTGAATATATGGCCACTGCCAAACTGACTGGACTTACAGAAGATCAGCTGGAAGACATCTGCTCAAGACTTGGTGTGACCAGGCTTAACCCTGATGAGATGACTTTTCTCAGGGAATATGTAGCTGCCCTTCAGCCAGTTGCTCAATCCATTGATCTTCTACAGGGGGAGAAAAAGTGCTATCTTGGCTTCCTCGTTCCAACAATCTTAAGTCTCAAATCTAAGCTCTCTGAGAAAGTGCAACAGGCGACGTACACAGTACACATCATTACTGCAGTTACTGATGCCACTGATAGCCGCTTTAGTGCCATTCTGAGCAACCATAATGCAAAAATGGCAATGACAACCATGCCAAAATTTCGCATGTCTTGGCTTCCTGTTGAGAAGAAAGAGGATATGTGCAAAACACTGGTTCAGGAGGCAACCTCTTTGAGATCCAGGGAATCTCCTGCAGGTGCAATGAACACTATTTCTGAGACTGGTGGGTCAGATGAGGATTTTTTTGTGTTTGGGAAGACAAACAGGACTGACAAAAGCACAGCAGAGAAAGAGGTTTGGCGGTTCCTTGATGATCCTTTGAAGACCATGGATTCCCTGAATGCATTTCCTTTGGTTAAGCAGCTCTTCATGAAGTACAATACTACACTGCTTTCCAATGCTCCAGTTGAATGGCTTTCCAGTTACAGTGGAAATGTACTTACCTCATCTTGGAGCAGAATGTCTAATGACCACATGGAGCAAGTCCTCCTCCTCCTTTATAACAGAAGATTTTGCCCAAAGCTAGGTTTCGATTGAATGTAGGCCTACGGTTGTGCTGCACATTTCCAGTCTTACGGTAGGGTTCCTACAAATTAAACTGCTATTGTGTAAGAAGAAAATGTTCTTTGTGCCTTGCTTTATGGTCTTAAATTGTAGTAACTTGCATTAATTTTGATTAATGGTCCTTTTATTTCATTTTTAAAAATTTAGAATGTAGACAACTAATTTGTTGATTTGTTAAGTATTGTGGGTGTTCATACTCTATGGAGTAAACTGGAAAACAGAGCATTTAGTGTTTATTAAAAGAGAGTTTCCATTGTGCTGTAGGCCTGTACTTAAATTGTATTTCTTATGTCTACTAACAGTATTTACTGAATGATTTTCATTTTCCTTTTGTTTCCTTTATTTCAAAAGTGCAATAAGTGGATTGCTATGTTAAAAATGATGTTAATGCTTTGTGAAAGACTAAAATTAAAATAATTTTGTGTTTTGTGAACAAGTAGCAGACTTTATTGTTGCTTAATAAAGCAGACTCTGGTCAAGACAATTTATGTTTCTTTTGTCTTTATGAGCATATTTGATATTGGAGTAATCCAAAAGTAATTGAAAGTAATGAAATTACATCACTTTAATATTATGGTTGGATTACGTTAGGGTGGCACGGTGGTGTAGTGGTTAGCACTGTCGCCTCACAGCAAGAAGGTACCGGGTTCGAGTCCCGGCCTGAGGCCTTTCTGTGTGGAGCATGTTCTCCCCATGTCTGTGTGGGTTCTCTCCGGCTTCCTCCCACCATCCAAAAACATGCATGGGGATTAGGTTAATTGGCTAATTAAAATTGACTGTAGATGTGAATGTGAATGGTTGTCTGCCTCTATGTGCACTGCGATGAGGTGGCGACACACCCTAACACAGCTGGGATAGGCTCCAGCCCCCCCACAACCCTATGAGGATAAGCGGTAGAAAATGGATGGATGGATGGATGGAGTCAGTTGTTACTCAGTTGTTACTCTTGTTAATCACCTCAAAAATTCACTGTCTGGAGCTGGTGTACATTTTTGTAAACTTACCTTGCCATCCAACCCCAAATGTTGTCAATTGGATTTAGATCAGGGTAACACACAGAATGGTTCAAGAGTGATGGTATTTCTGTGTGGTCCTTTGCCAGACGGGCACTGTGAACTGCAGTGTTGTCCTGTTGAAAAACCCAGTCATTACCACACAGACGATGGTCTTCAGTCATGAGAGATGCCCCTTGCAACATCTCCACATAGCCAGCTGCCATTTGACGCCTCCATACAACCTGAAGCTCCATTCTTCCATTAAAGGAAAAAGCCCTCCAGATCATGATGCCGCCCCCTCCACTGTGCCATGTAGAAAATCTCAGGTGGGATCCCCTTGAGATGCCAGTAATGTTGGAAGCCATCAGGACTGTCAAGTCAGTCAAACACTTTCTTCTACCTTTCAATGTCTCATGGTTGGTGCTCTCTTGTAAACTCCAAACGGGCAATTTTGTGCCATTGAAGGAGACGAGGCCTTTGTTTTTTGTTCTTAAAACCCTTCTCTCACAGATGCCGTCTAATGGTTATGACAAGCATAATTTGGGCCGAGGATCGTCCCATGTCTTGATGGACAGCCGATTGGATCCTCTGGCTCAGGGCTGGTGGGTCTACCACTTGACTTTTTTGTTCCATAACCATCAGGATCTTTTAAGAATAAGAAGTTTAAAATGACTTTCTGGGTCCAACCTCAGCAGCAATCGCATGCTGCAAGAGGCCTTGCTGATGCAGCGCAACAATCTGTTAAAAGAGAGAAAGCTTTTTTGCCTTTGCCATCAGGAGGTCATGACAGTGTGAATACCTGACAGAAAATGACAGTGAATCCACATTTTTGATTAAGCTTTAGGCTTTCAAAGGCTGTGGTCTTAAACTTTTGATCAGCTGATGAACATCCTATTTCAGTTTAAAGGGACTCTGTAATTTTTTAACGTCTTCATTCATAAATAGATCCTCATTGGTGTAAAATAACCTATGCCAACAATCTGACTTATCCTCCTGGGCGATGAATCAGTTATCTGTCTTTACATAGAGCGGGTCACTCATACAGAGGCTTCCATGTCTTTCCGGTCTTTCAAAAACTATGAACTGCAGAGAGGGAAATAAAGCACTACCTGCTAGTACCCATAGGACAAAATGCATTTCCGCGTTTTGCGATTCACTTTTCACGGAGAAGCAAGGAGGAGACGCCGGTTTCACTTACCCGGCACGAAACTAAAACCTGCACTGCACTTTTGATCGTAATACAAGACCATACTTATGCCGCGCCAATCCTCATAGCCAAAAAAGCGTAAAAGGGCCATAAAATGACCAGAGCTCCAAGCTGGGGATCCGCGGTGAGTGGCCACCCGGGAGTTGACCCATTCCGCTTATCGTAGTTCCGATCATGTTGCAATGCATGCAAAGTCAAATTTAACCACTAGATGGGAGAAAAAAATTACATAGTGCCAGTTTAATGGTTGTTAGCAATAAATTGCTTACTCATTTTTTTTGGTCTCACTCCCATTTCTTCTTTTTGCATTTTGAAGCACTACTTAGAACCTTGTTAAGATCCAACAGTGCAAAATGTAAATTCTTGCAATTTTTCAACTGATCTGAGAATTTTTATCAAGAGTGTAGTTTATCACTCTTGTATGTGTGCTTTGAAACATGACACAGCACACACTTCTGCTGAACACGCAGTTAAAGCCTGTCAACAACCACACACACAAACACGGCTAACAATAGCACACAGGAATGTTTCAGAGACACACACACACACACACACACACACACACACACACGCACACACACATCACTGCTCTTAAACTTACTGCTGTGATACACAGACAGACAGGGGTCACATTCCCTGCCAGAGCAGTTACAGATGCTTGGCTGCTTATGAATATGGAAACATTCAGGCTAAGCTAACATACTTGCATTGTTATTCAGCTCAGGTGATGGGGCAGATGAGGACACTACTAGTGCACATTACTGTCAGATTTGGTGTAAAGAATGCTAAAATTACATAAGACTAAATGCTTAATATTGGTCTTTAGTTTGTTGAACTAGCTTCCTGCTAGCTGATATATGGTGGGATGTTATTTATACAATGTGCTCCTAAAATTAGATTAAAACAACCACAATATATCACCTTGATCTTCATCGGATAGTCAGTTTCTTAAACTTACATATAAACTTCAATGATCACATTATAAGTTATGTTTCAGGTCTGGGCTAGTCAATCCTTTGTTTCGATGTTTCAACAGTAGGCTTGACTTCACTTTGTCAGACAGGTTCTATTCTAACTGATTTCTTGATTCAACAAGTCTGGCAATAATTAGGCCTGTTAAAAAAATGTCACAGTTAATTTATGATATGACAATGAGGGCCTGGTAGGTTTGAATAGTTTTTCCTTAATAAATGAAATCACCATTTGAAACTGTATTTTCTATGTAGTCAGGTTAGCTTTGTCTAATATTAAAATTTGATTGTTAAAATGCTGGGTAAAAAGATAAAAACCTCCTTGTTTTGACTCCACTCATCTGGTTCCACTATTCCTTTTGTTCCCCTTTTTTCAGGATACCATTATCAAATTATCTTGATTCTAATGTCATGGCCACATTTTTCCTTTGATATTTGTCATATATTTATTTGTTAAATTTTATACTTACCTCACCATTTCTCAGTTTCTAGTGTACCACATCAGTCAGGCAATTGTACATGACTTAAATGTAGATGTAAGTTTCTTTTATTTAGTTAACAATTATTTAATTAGCATTATTATGCCTTTTGATTTTAGGAAAATATTGAATTGCAATTTTTCTGGCACATATTTCGATTTCAATTTAATTCACGATTTTCTTCAAATGAAACTTTAATGCCATATTCACAATGTGTACAGTGACCTTTACAAACATGACAGAAAATTACACAATGACTTAATGTCATCAATAATGATTATTGTTATTTTATGATTTCAATTCAATAGGTTATTTTTGTGCAATTAAGGCTCTATCATGATAGACACACTAGACAACATTCTGATGATTATCAACAGCCACAGGCTGCAACCTGTTACTCTTTAGGACCCTGGGGAGTAAAAGTTTGCATTATGGTGTGTTCACTGAAAGTTGGAACTTGGAGCTCAATTCAATGTAACCCTAAAGTGTAGTGTTCCCAGGGCTTCCAGCCTTATAGGTGTACAACAAAATGTGCTTACTGTTTACGTCAGTAGCAGACAGCATGAATATCTTTTTGAGGAGCTTAATCCGACTTTCTGAGTTGGAGATTTAAATTCTGATTTGGAGCTTGGAAAGTCTGACATTCTTGAATACACCCCAGGCTAAACACAAAGGCTGAGCTCCCACTGCTGCTGCAATGACATTAATGCTCTGTTTTATCAGCACCTTTTGTTTGTCACCTTATGCTGGAAAGTGGGGAGACGGATCAGCGTCACTACCAGTCTGAGGGGGACATGTCCCCTCGTCCCTAGTAACATCTGAGCATGTGAATCATTTTCATTAGACTTTTCACCAGACTTTTTTGTCATGCACTCCTCATGCAAATGCCTGTCGTGATTTTTCAAGTAAAAGTTGGTTGTGTTTCCACTGGATGTTACAACTTTAGAGCGACAGGTTTTACGCACAGTTCCTGTTTCTGGTGCACGTCTGCAGCCTCAAAGCCCAGATACCGCCTCATGACAGCCGTGCTGTTTATCATCCCCTAGGTAATTTCTAAACACTTTAACATTACAAAGCACGAGCAGCAGGTTAACACACTGATTGGTTAGCATGATCTGTCCACGAGTAGCATGCTGCTTCAGATTGGTGAGCTTGGCAGGATGGTAGGGAGCCGGCATGTATATGTAAAATAATTAAAACAACAGATCCTGTGTCAGTCAGAAGGAGTGCAAAAAAATGCAGCTTTGACGATCACAGGATCGCGTTGTCTGAAATCGCTATTTCGATCTGAAAACGATAAATTGTTCAGCCCTACTTTTGATAAGGACATATAAGAGTACATACTTGCTCTGAGTTTGACTTTGTTTTTCCACTGGATTTTTATGTGGAAATTGTGGTGCATACACTGTTTTTTGCTAATGACTTAAAAAGTTTAATTAAAAAAAAGTTTGCTAATCTGAAGCACTGTGATAAAAAGAAATGGCAGGGAGCAGATACTTTTTCCAAATTTATTAGACCACCTGCCCTACTTGTTGCAAAGACCATCCAGAACCATGACGTGCTATAATTCAAGCTCTTTCTTTCTCAATGAGTTCCCTACGCTTCTCCATTTAAAAGAGGAGTGAGGAATTTCAAACTGAATTCATGTTTAATACCCAAATTTGAGCCAGCACAATGGAATTCTCAGAGTCAGAATAACATACAACTTCTAAAGCATCATTTTCTGTTCAGAAATGAAAGTAAACACATAAAATACGAAAACAGTAAATTTAAAAATTCATTGATAACAACAATAATTATATTAATCCACCACAAATTCTTCCTCATAATGAGAGGTTATTGCTTTCTTTCTATCAGACTTTGGGGGGAAAAGTTTGTATTAAACCTTGTAAACAATTCCTGACTAACACGTCATTTGTTTGACATGATGTGCAATTGTCTCGACTGCTCCCTCATCATAATGACAGTACAGACACTACTGATTACAATGCTTAGAATACATCACCGGCTCTGCTTATCATCATGGTCAGGATTGCAGAAAGTGTTACTGACTGTAGTAAATTTGTCTGTGTGGTCAACAGAATAAAACTGTTAACACCCCCGCAGGTGGCTGACATGCAATTTCCCAATGACCAAAACATATCCTTTAATGAATGGTTAAACTAAACCATAAACATGCTGTTATCTCTTTCTCATCTGACTGCAGAGATACAGCACAGAGAGCAAGACAGAGTAAAAAAGAGGGTCTTGCATTAATACAATACAATCTAGAAACTTCACATGGGTGTTAACTACAGTGTTGCATTGCACATCTTTAGTTGAGTACAGTTAGCGTGTTACAGTCTTAACAAGATTCAGCCACACGAGCAGCTCTCTGGTGCTGATGACTGAATGCTGATGTCTGGCATGTATAATGATCTTTAGCATGTTGACATGTTATTGTTGTAATTTGCAAATTATTAGTAATCACAGTACAGAAGCTGATGCCAATACCATAAGTTCTGTAAGTATTTGATAATATATGTTGCACACATTCAATTGTTATTAAATGCCATCCTGAAGGACTCATGAATGACTGGACCAAAGGTAATTCCTGTAACGGTCAACGAAAAATGTTCTTAAAGTGTAATTGAGATTGGGCAACTATTTATTGCTTCTGCACAACTCTCAACGTGGAAACAGCTGAGTCGGTGGCATGCAGGTAACAATGCTAACAGTGAAAACAGTGTTAACCTAAAGGGGTAAGCGAAGGGTATGTTTGCAAATGCATTGTGGGTCGGGACAGTGTTGTCAGTAGGAGTGAAACACCATATGAGCGCAGTGCAGAGTGGCGCATTAACACGCATTAAAGTGAAAGTTTTCTAAAAACATTGTATTGACTGATACAAGAAATATCCCTCTGAATCATTACTTTTTCTTTTCTGCCTCTGACTTTTGTTTCTTTGCCTGTTCAGCAGGATGTAACATCAGAAGTAACACTGGAAGTGGTATTTTTGATTGTAGTTTCTCTGCCATTGAACTCTAATGAATGTATTATCCTGCTAACTGCTGCAGAGGAGTGTACTGAATGTTTCTAGTAATGGTGAAACGTGATCTATGTGCATGCAGGGAGGAGTGAGGATGGAGGGGGACGTAAGCAGGACAAGACATGAAGGCATGAGTGGTTCTTTCCATTCAGACCGAGAGGCAGGGATTGGCCAGAGTTTTTATAGGCCTGCAGCTGTCACAGAGGTCTGATTCTTTTTGTTCCATTTCTGAACATGATTACCAACTACACCTTGAAGTGTATGTAGTAGTATGTAAGTTGTTTGATTCCCAAAAGTAGGAATAACAGAAAGTGAAAATCTCAGCACTGCAGTTTCAAAAGAAACTGAATACAAAAATACAAAAAAACTAATATACAAACCAATTAAATACTACACATCTTTATAAATGCTAAAGCTGGGCATACACTGTGCGATTTTCGGCCCATTTTGAGCCGATTTTTCACTTGTGCGACTATTTCTGTGCATTGTGCATGCATGCATGGTGTAGTATACATGGGGTAATGAGAAGCGATTAACACCTCACGACCAGCTCCCGATCAGTAATCGTTTGGTCGCAAGAAAATCAAACCTGTTTGAAATCCTGGTCGCCCCTCATGAGGGTATCACACTGTTGAAGCTGAGTCACGACCCGTATCTCCATAGAGAACAGCACAAACCACTGATTTCTTTTTGAGCGTCTTTCCACTTCTGTGTTCTTCTACTTATTATTATTTTTACGTAACATTTCTGACAGTGGCGCATTTTCTGTATTTAACAGCTGTTTGTGCTTGAGTAAATGATATGATCAATGACAGGCACACCTCTGATCAGACGCCCCTCCGCTCATTCATCTCCCCTCCTCTCACCCCACACACATTAAAAGCACTCCAGTGCGTGCCCCCATGAGCACGAGTGTTTTCATTTGAATCGTGCTGTCATCTGATGACAGGGAGCTGAAGATCTAGAGGCAGAAAGGAAAGCTCTTGGGGAATAAAACAGAAAAGCAGGTAGTTGCTGCGGAAACAGCGCGGCAACTACCTACTTTTCTGTAATAAAAGAGTCCGACTCGCCCTGTATGGACGTACAGTGCTAGCAGTCAGGTTGCATAAAAACATCGGGCTGTATCGTGTGAGCACATGAGCTGGGAAATATTGAACGCTGCAATTTAGTTGTACAGTTTGAGCTGGAGCTGAGTACAATGACTGAAAATATCGCACAGTGTCTACCCAGCTTAACAGGACCCTTTTATTTTCTCCCGATATCTAAATACGCAAAGAGAAATGATGCAGACATGCACACATGCACACATGCACATCTAACACAGAAGGATGACCCTTGCCATTAGCAGTGGTTCACAGATTTAATCTTATTGTTGGGAAATTAGATAAATAACAGCCAGGAACCTTAGAATGTGCCATAAAAAGAGTTGTTATTGTGCACAATAATTACATAGCAGATCATGTTGCAGCATTTCAAGTGAGAAAACACTGCTCATTGTGATGCTGTGTGATGAGGAAAGATACTTACATAGAGTGGAGCTTGTTGGGGATTCAGTTTCATGGCACTGGACTTGTCTAGAAGAAAAAGATGTGCAATGTGAGCATTCAAGTTAGCATATTCATAAGCAGTTAATGCAATCGATTGCATTAATGTATTCTAAGGCACATAAAACAGACAATTTTACAGTGGCTTTGGAGGGTCAATACACTGCGACTTGTAAAACATAAAACATTTTTTAAATAAACTTGCATGGTGTTTCTGTATTTGTTTTTTGTTTGCAGCATTTTTTTAAATGCACAATTTAACTAACAACTTTAGATTCTTCTATTTCCATGTGCTTTCTTAAATTTGTAGTGTTGTGCTTTTAGGGCCGTGTCATGTAGACACTCCTTATTCCAGAGACACACAAAACCATCACAGGGATCCTGTAATACAGGTTAGATATAGTTAATGCAGGGCTATTCATTGACACATCTACTTGTTTTACTGGTGTCGGTGAAACTTTAAGGTGCTGTTCTCTGTTATGTGCACACAGAATACTGATTTAACGTTCCTACATGCTGTAGCAGGTGTTTAATTTATTTTGGCTGACCAGGCCTGTGCATAGACTGATATGGGGATACACATGATTTTAAGTTCTGTGTAGTAATAAGAACAAATATAACAGGCAACAGGCTAAGGATCAGATTTACTGCAGATATTCTCTTTACAGATGTACTATATTTATCAAACAGACATCCAGACCCTCTCTCCTCATTGCCTGTGTATTATATAAGATTACCCATTATGCTTATTTTCAGGTACATTTTCCATACTCATGTTCAAAAGACACAATTTGCTTATCTCATACCACAGCCCCTCTTTTCAACCCTTCTGAAACACTGCTTTGCGTCATCCTCTGATTGATAAGCTGGCCCACTGCTATGACTGGTCAGCCATCTAGCTTTACATGAGTGCATGCCGAACTAGCCACTCGGTTAGTCTTCAATCAAGGCAGTTCAGGAGCAGCGTTTCTGTGGTGAGAATAACTCCCTCTGGCATGGCCTTCAGGCTTTGTAACTTTGTGGACATTTTCCATGACCAGCACCGCTAGAGGAAAGGGAAAAGCACAAAAGAATAACTTAACAATAGCATATATTTAAAATATTATAATAGATGGGGCTGCCTTTTGTGTTGAGTTTACATGTATAGTAGGGGAGAGTGGGTTCTCTCCAGGTTCTCTGGCCTCCTCTTACATGAAATTTAGGATAATTGGTGACTCTAGGGGCGGCACAGTGGTGTAGTGATTAGCACTGTCGCCTCACAGCAAGAAGGTACTGGGTTCGAATCCCGGGGCCTTTCTGTGTGGAGTTTGCATGTTCTCCCCGTGTCTGCGTGGGTTCTCTTCGGGTACTCCGGCTTCCTCCCACCATCCAAAAACATGCATGGGGATTAGGTTAATTGGCTAATTTAAATTGTCCGTAGGTGTGAATGTGAGTGTGAGTGGTTCTCTGTCTCTATGTGCCCTGCGATGAGGTGCCAACTTGTCCAGGGTGTACCCTGCCTTCCGCCCTAAGATAGCTGGGATAGGCTCCAGCCCCCCGCGACCCTATGAGAATAAGCGGTAGAAAATGGATGGATGGTGACTCTAAATTGAGTGTATGTGAATGTGACTGGAAATGGGTGTCTGTCTTGCTCACTCAACATTGGCTGCAGGGAATAAAACATTTTTTCTACTTTATAAGTTCTATAAAATTTATAATTAGCAGCAGCTAATATTAATAGTATGAATGTTACTGATAGGACAACAACAGCTGAACTGTGACACTGATGTTATATGAAAGCTAAGCTTCAGTAAGAAATGGTCCAGTGGCCCTGAAGATATTATTGCTGAGGAAGTCAGGTCAGCACGTAAGTGTGAGCTAAAGAAGCTGAATCACTTGGAGACTTGCAGTCGGTGCATGATGAGAGGCATAATTTCATGTATATGAAGTCAGGGGAGAGTCTGACTGGTTTACTGTTCAAAGCCCATTCTAATTAGAGACAAGTCATAAAGACAAGCTGGGGTCACTGCCACCCAACTCTTCTACATGCAGTGATGTGGTTGGCCCATTCATGGGCAGGAAACAGGAAGTCAGAGGAAAACAGAAGAGCCTCACACGTTTGCGTCTCACACTCGTAGGAGGAAACAAGCCTTCCTCACAGAACACACACACTCTGATCAAGGCAGACAGAGGCTTTGTCCAACACACAGGCAGCCTGTTCGACACAACTTTATGCAGTCTATTTACATATTGCATGTTATGGCAGTAAGAAACAAACTCGGAAACAGACTACTGTTCTCAAACAGCTGGTGACCCACTACAACACGGTTGAATTTATAGGTCTAGCATAGCATACTGTTTTTCACATACACCGTTCGTAGCTATACCTACAAAAAGTAAATGCAATGTCATTTCTATATATCCCACAAAATCAATCCGAATAATTCTCGTAAATGGAAACAGGAAAATATAAATAGCAGCAAACACTGTGTAGCGAAGAGGTCAGGGTGGATCAAAAAGAACCACACTTTCACTCAGGAAGCACACTCAGGGTGATATTTTAACCCAAACAACAATCTTTTCCTGAACCTCAGTAGGCTTTTTCACAGAACTTCTGCATTTAAGTTTCACTGTGTGTCGTAGAGCACTTCTGGTTTGGCAAGCTAACCACAATGTTTTTTCCTCACCCTAAGTAGTTTCCTTGCCTAAACCTAATCAAGGCAATACTTTCTTGAACCTACGAAGCACTTTTATTGCCTAATCCTATGTTGTTTCCTGTAAATGTGCAATTTATTGCTACTATTCATTTCGCAACATATGCAATACTTCTGTTAGCTTTACTACACCAGTTGGTCCATTGCGTCCACTTGTTGTACATATGCTGACTTAGTTTTCATCTGGTATGTTGCTATTAAGACATTATTCACTTATTTATATGAGTGATTAGTGTCACATATTTTTAAGTTACATTGTTTACTTATTTTCCTTTGCTACTTATTTATATGTTTTCCTACTTAATCTACACTTGCTTACTTATGTCACTAGTTCTTAGTTTTATTAACTTACATAGACCTTTATTGTAATGCTGCACTCTCTACTTTCCTGCTGTAACACTGCAAATTTCCCCATTGGGAAAAATAAAGACTTTTATCTAAAGACAGACGTTTGTGCAGGAAAACACAAAAAATGAGGAATTACTTTTCGTGAGACATCATATGAAACTTTGTATGAGTCTATGTTGAGGTTTATAATGCCATCATATAATTTGCTTTGTCACAAAATTGAACTTCTTGAACTCTTCTCTACTCCACTAAAGAGTCAGCTTAGCTGTTAGCTGACAGGAATGGATGAATGGTGCCAATACCTTCCATTAATAAACGGTGTGGACTTAAGCCTGGTTTATGCTTCTGTGGCGTAGTTATGCCATCGCCGCAGACCCCTACGTGGACCCTACGCCGTAGCCTGACACGCACCTCCAAAATCCTGACTACGTGTTGCGTCAACGCGTTGAGACGAGAACGGCAAGGACAGTGATTGGTCCGCTCAGAACGTAATTTCTGGCGGTTGCTTTTCCAGTCAACAGCTCAACAACACCGCTATTTGTGGAGCGGCATGAGCGGTACGGAATGGTCGGACAGACCACCTCCACAAACGTCTTACTTCAGCATTTGTAGTAACAGCATTTCTTTTTAAATTTTATGAGAACCATCTCCAGAAACACCCGCTCCATCTCAATTGTTATTGTTTACTGTCGGAAGAAAACCAAGGAATCCGATATGAGCCCCCAGAAGCCACACAAAGACACAGCCACACCCCCCTAGCAGCTTGACGGTGAATTGCAGAGCAACGCATTCCCTCGACGCAGAGCTTCGAATGCTCAACGACGGTGTCGGGTCTACGCCGTGGCTCCGCCGTGGCTCCGCCGTCGCAGCGATGCAGAAGCTTAAACGAGGCTTTACTGTTGTGAGAAAAGGCTTCCTCATTTATAATCAACCAATGGGTTACATAAATTTCAACCATAAAGGTCTCCTAGTATGTACTTTTTCTGCAATTTTATATAGGTCACAGACATCCAAAATATTGTATTCAAAGTGTATTACCCCAAACTCAGCCCTGGTCCTGAATTCCAGCCAGTTTAAAAATCAATGTCTTGAGCTCTGCTGAGAACAGGCTGTTTCTGTGTCTGTACCTTTAAATTTTCCTGAGCTGTGTCTGACCACGCCCCCTCTCTGGAGAGAGGAAGTGTCTCTCTCTCTCACTCTCTCAAACCGTGTGTACTGGCACTGGCTAAAGAAGCTAATGTTACTCTGCAGTGCACAGACAGTACCATTAACAGTAGTCAGTCACCCAAATTGTATAACGCCAAAGTGTATAAGGCTAGCTTCAAATGAGCTTTGTGCTCACAGAACTTATGTTGAATGTCTCCTGATAGAACGTTAGCACTGCAGCATTCGCAGCTCTGTTAGCTGCAGCGCTCCATCTGTAAACATGGCCCTGTAGCGTTAGCACTGCAGCTAACAGAGCTAGCTAAGATGACAAGTATATCACAGGTGAAAGAGGATTCATTCTCCCATTGAAGTGCGCACTATCACCCCCCAGCCCCTTTGGTTGTCTGTCCTCCTCCAGGGGAAGTAAAGTACTGGGAAGATCTGGACTGTATGGAATACAGATGAAGAAGCTTGGTTAGCTGCAGTGCTAACTGAGGTCTGATTTGTAAACTTGGGCCCATACATATTATGCTTGGCTAGTGGCTACACAGCTGAAGATGAAGCATGGATCTGTACCAGCTGTGTGGGACACAACTGTCGAAGCCGTAAGTTATTCCATTTTGCGTTGCTTTACTGCGTAGCTCTACTAAGCGTGATATGGAGGTCCTCCGGCAGCTCTGTAGCTGCAGTACTAACGTTAGAGGGACATGTTTACAGGCCATCACACTAAGTAGAGCTACGCAGTAAAGCAACACAAAATTAAATAACTTACAGCTTGTTTGTAGCTGTGTCCTAGACGGTGCCGATCCATGCTTCATCTTCAGCTGATGAGTTAAGCCTACTTTGTGAGACGATGAGCGCACACATTATAAACTTTGGGCAGCTCTCTTGCTACATTCCCAGCTCAGATAAATCAATCCACTGGGTCCTCAGAGGACAAATAGAGTAAAAATAGCCTCCTGTGCTCGTTGAAGCAGCTACCGTGCTTTGCTCTTAATTTTCTTGTTTGTGAAAGTTAGCGAGGAGAAACAATTGTGGCCACTCGGTAACTAAGAGCAGGGTTGTCTATCCGGGGGGAGGGAGGGGCAAAACAATTGCTGATGTCAACAATTGAGAAATGTTCAACTCGCCTGTTTCAGCACACATTGACAAAGAAGAGGAGCAAGCAGGGGAAGGAGGTGAAGGACTTTTTTCACTCCTGGAGCCTCAGTGAATTTTGCATAATAGGTGACCTTTAAACTTAAAAGTATTTTTATAATTTCATAAAATAAATAAAAAATAAATAAATTGGAAGACCCTGAAAAATAACCTTAATAATTCAAAAAAGTGCAATATACTGTATGTAACCACTAGAGTAATTTAAACATAAGAATATTCTACAATTGAATAGAATAAAATATAAATCAGAAGACTGAAAATCCTCATGCTGTTTTTTTGTGTGATACTGCTTCAATGAGGAATGAGGTTGGTCATATTAAACTTTCTGGGCAGGGGGGCACACCACTGCAACTGATGGCCCCTTTGGTCTGGGAATGCAGCTTGTACGCACAGCCTTACTGTGCATTGCAGGTAACGGAGGAGGAAGTTCAATCATCAAAGGAAATTAAGCTTGAGGCATTACAATGTCTAAAGTTTACAGCATAAGATCCTCTTGCCCTTCTGTCTAGTCTGGCTATAGATAATCTCCCCACCCTCTCACCTGACAGCAGGGGTTCAATTGAGACCAATCTGTTTCCAAAGCCCACTTACAGTGAACACAGCAATCACAGGGGCTAGTAAAAAAAAAGAGGTTAAATTTCACTGCAATGTCTATCTCTCACAGTTGTGGAACCTTGGAGCTGGGGATGGGGAGGAAAGGGAGTTTCATTAGAGCCTGAAGCCCATGTTTTTTCAAAGGGAGATACCCTTACAAAACTTTAATGAACTGATCTGTTTGACAGTTTTGCTGCTTCTTGACTTTAAGTTAGCAGTTTTGCTTTTGCTGACATTAGTTTTTTAAAAGCCTGATAAAAATATTTTCTTCCTCTGTGCCATAGGGCTCCACTGTTGTCCTACACATAACATATCAATGAGCAATAAGTGACACATTCCTTCCTTTATTACCACATACACTGTCCTGTTGTCTCAAATACACACCAGAGCACCAAATGTGGATTAATCAGTCAAAATGAGTGGGAAAGTCTGTCGTAAAGGTCATGAAGACTCACTGAACACTTTGATGAAGATGAGAATGATGTGAATCACATGCTACAGCCTTCAAAGACACAGGCTGCACTCCATGTCTAAAGCAGCCAGTAAAGAGAGGCGCAAATGTTTTATCATGCCTTTTTATAAATCGGATCTAAAAATATGCAAAGGCACATTCGTACAGCCCGATTACAAAGTGGCCCGAACCAGCAAAAATAGGGCTAGCATAAAAATAAGTAATATAAAACTAAAGCGGAAAAACACAAAAGAATAATAAGACACCTTTAAAGTAATTTCAGGAACATTTATTCTTAAGTATGTATATTGGGACAGAACACTCTAGCATGAGCCAGGATTTATTTTAAATCTGACCTAAAGCTAAGATGAAACTGTCCTCAAGTGGCTGAGACTGTTCAGCAGCCCTCACAACTTCATCTATCTCTAAGTGCTGGTGTGAAGAAATGTTAGAGACACTATGGATGCAATCTGGGCTTAGATGATATAAATAGGTCATTAGCACTGTCTCAACTGTTCCATCATGAGAGGCATGACCTCAGAACCAACTCAAACCAACTAAACACTGCCCCTTTACAGGAAGCTGCTAGAATCATTACCACACATGGACTCATACGACAGGCCAAGCCATCTGAACTGTTTGAGTGTGACTGAATGTACCAGTGTAACTGCTATTATGTGTGCTGGCATTTGCATGTAGAAGTTAAGCAGACTGCAGGGCAGTCAGAGTTCCATGATAACAGACAGGCCACTTAAGATGGCGATGGCAACGTCCACTGCCTGTGCTGAGAGTCAAGAGCTTAAGCCTAAAGAGACATAGCATGAGGAGGGGGAGGATGACAAGGAGTATTGGAGAGACCTTTCAAACTCATATTGTCAGGATTTGAACTCGCACACAAGAAAAGAATGAGGCAACGCAACTTATTTGCCATAGGGGACAACAGAGTCCTTGCTGACAGCAGTTCAGCTGAGCTCTGAACACTTCAACACATTGATTATTCTTATAATGACATGCATATTATAATGAAGTGTATTGTAATATCAGACCCACTTATTCTTTATTATCCTGAGTGAGAGGTAGTCTGTAGTGACATGGTCTGGGAACAGGAGGATCACTGGTTTAAGTTCGCACATGGACCAACTGTACGGACTGGTAGCTGAAGGGGTGCCAGCTCCTCCTCCTGCCCTTGAGCAAGGCACCAACTGCTAGTGGCACATGAATTTTGTAGCATTCAATGCATGTGTACAGGTTTGATATTGAATTTCATACCTGTGTGCGCCAAACATTTTCATTCCTTCCAATCACCAAAGCATCTGGGATCAAAACTTTGCTCTGTTTTGAGATCTGAGTGAGCAGCTCTCACACCCCTGGAGCTTCCACAATGACAGCCTAATAGGCTGCCCAATGACAAAATCAGAACATCATTGGGTAATTCAGCAGGAACAATGTGGAATGCCTTACACACTGCAGGTAAGCCATAAAGCTGTATAAATTCCAAGGTTGTTTAGAGGGTATGGATCGTGGCAAACCCGCTATCCCCGCCGCAATCTCGCTACCCACCCCCTCTGCCCTCCAAGATCACTGCAATCCTGCTACGCACGTAATCATGGCAACTGATCCGCCAACCCCACTGCCCTCCATGATCACAGCAACTCCGCCGCCCCTGCCACAATCCCGCTACCCTCTGTGATCACGGCAATCCCGCTATCCACATGATCATGGCAACTGATCCCCCCCGCAATCCCGCTACCAACCTCATCACCGCAACCCCGTCGATCACTCCTTGTCCTCTGGCATAAAATATGCCCAAATTGGCAACACAATGTTCTGCTTTGTAACATAATTTGCGGCTATTGTTGAATAAAATCAAGTCAACAGAGCAGCGTAAACAACTACGGACAGTATTACAGAGGGGTGTCTGCTATAAGCGTTTTCTTTTGAAATTGAACACCTGTTTATGCAATGCTTCTGTTTCATGCCTGTGTATTATGTATTTATATATTCAATTTAATCATGAGAAGCACTTAAATCTCAAAATAAATTATGATAATACGATAATATGAAAACAAAACAACCCCCCGCCCCTTAGAGTTAACGGACTGGCTGCCGAGCTGCAGTGTGAAAAGTTTTGTTTCTCCGCGGTAGGCATCACATGACCGCGGTAGTGCGGTGATGCGGTTATTGTCCCAGCCCTATTGGAGGGTCATTTGGCCCAGGTCAAAATGCAGCAATTTTCGTGCAGGGGCATTATACTGCCACACTGCCAACATCACTCCTACTCCTCGCTACTGTGTTATCACCTTAGCACATGCTACTGTTGTGATCACTGGGTTATGCTGCTGGATCCAGGCGCTGCTGCATAGAAGTGCTGGAGCAGAGTCTGGCATGGATTGCTTGCATTACTAGGGCTGGGTTTAAAAAATAATGTTACTGATTTTAATAGATTTCCCTTTAAATGGTTCATAATCCATTAATAAATTCCAAAGATCGATCTTTTAACAACCCCGCTAGTATCGCATGATCATCATTTAGTGCTGCTTTCCACCGCTTTCCACAGAACAAGATCTCATGAGATGTTACTGCCAGCAGTCAACAAACATGGCAGAGACGAGTCCACCTCTCAAGACACCGCCGACGAGTTTAAAAGCTGATGTTTGGATGAATTTCCAATTTAACAAGTTGGAAGAAAACAACAAGTTGGACAAAACAAGTAATATGCAAAGCACGCAACGGTAAAGGTAAAATACAGTGGCGATACAACGAAATCTGCGCAACCATTTGACGAGACATCACCCGGAACGGAAATATCCCCAACTAAATATTAAATCGAACTGGGACCTTGTAATACTGAATTGAATCAATCTGGATCGATACCCAGCCCTATGTATTACAGTGTTTATATTGAGATGTTAGATGCAGACTGATATAATCCCATACTTGTTTTGTGCTAATATCCGACTGATATCCAATATCAATTTCGGATCAGGACACCCCTACTCTACATTTCTGACAGATTGAAAAGCAAATCATGGTATACCCACCTAAATAATATCACCTAGCCTAGTACTAGCGTTTGAAGCTTCATATTAGAGAACCCTTAATTTATAAATAATTTTAAATAATTTTCTTTTTCTATACCACCATTTTTAGTACTGTACAACACACACAACACCACTCTGAGGTAAGCATACGTAAAGGTTGCTTAGCCACATTTGTACATGCAAAAATGTGCACGCACACACACACACACAGTTGTGGTGAGAGGAGCAGAGGGGGGCTATGTTTCCACAACTTGTTGTAATTATGTGTTATACAACTGAATGCTGACTCTGGCTGTTCTTTTACACAGAAGTACAGCGAGAGGCTGGAGACTAACTCAGCTGGCCAGAAGGTATGTCTGGTATGGGAGGAATGAGAAAGAGAACAGAGACAAAAAGAGAAAGGGAGAGAGATACAGAGTGGAAGGATAGAAGGAGCAGAGGGAGGGAAACACGGAAGGGGGGGCGAAACAGCTGCTAATCCAAACCAACCTTCTGCTTTCAGCTGCGGTGTACAGCAGCCGTTCTTCTCTGCTGCACACAGAGCTGCAGTATAATTCACTTCCACCAGTTGCACACATGAAGTGGCAGCAGGCTGGGGCCTTATCACAACAAGCCACAGCAGCTATAGCCATGGTCACACTGCTTCTACTGCTGCTCTACCAAGCCTTTGTACTAACAGTTAAAACCCATCAATGTACATTGATTTTCTGGGTCCATGCTGTTTTTAGTTGTGCTAAAGACAAATGCCTAAAAATAGACAGAGTAGCCTTGCTACATTATGCAACCTTGCAAAGCATTACCTATTGTTTATGAGAGAGTTCTACCTGCACTATAACCTACCTCTGTATTATCTGCAGCAATAAGGACCCTAAGACAGCGAAGTTAATGTGCAAATATTTATTTTATTTTGAACTTCTTTTATGTTTTCATTAGGCTTGTTCTGTATACCGGTACTAAATTGGTACCGGGGTACTAAGGCACTTAAAACAGTACTATACTGCGCTTGGATGGGACCGGTACCGGTAAATGGAGTAGGAAACTGAAGACAGAGTGGGATTTAGTGATCACTGTAAACAGCGATCATTTGCGCACTAGAAAACAACGAGCGGCTCATTTTTTAACCAGGAAGTAACAAGAGGAGGCTGACACGACTGCTGAATAGAGTCACATAGTGTGAACAGCACAGCGAGTCGACCACTCCGACTGTGAACGAGGCTTGAGGAGACAAAGAGAGACAGACAGAGCAGGGAGAGACTGGCAGCTGCGGTGTGGTGAAGGTAAACCAGGTGCGCAAAGTGCCATATGGATTTACTTCAGGTTCAAAACAAATGAGCACAGCGAACCAATGAACATCGAAGCACCACTGTTCAAACAGCATTTCAAGGGTGGAAACACTTCCAACTTGGCAGAACACCGTAAGGACAGGCACCCAGACCTCCATAAGGAGTTCAGAGAACGACAGATAATAACTGAAATACCTATGAACAGAAGCCACATTCAGTGCTGAAAGCAAGCAAAGCCATCCCCTTTCACTCTCCACTAAAGTAGCTCTGGAAAAAAATTAAAGCTGCATTGCAATTAGCTACCACTTTCTCTGGTTTTAATAGCCTATTTATATTATTTTATTATATTATATTCTCACAGGGATTTTTAAGCTTTTTGCCATACGTGTAGATGCTGATTTACGATAAATTTGAAGAGCAAAAAGAAAGGCCTATATTTTAAATCATATTTTATTACACTGTTTTAAAACTGTTTTGAGTGCAATAAGAAAATGTTAGTGTTTTAAATCATAGTTTTATTGTCTTTTAAAATTGTGTTGTCTGTGCATCAGAAAAGCCTGTCTTTGTAGTACTTTATTTTCTAATGTATATTTAAAGTTACAAGACTTTATTTATTTATTTTAAGATTTATTGTACATCACATGCTCTTGACCACTGAATAATGCTACAGATGGGTCTATTTTGGAGATAACTGAAAGCCCAGTGCATTGCATCCAGTCGCTGAAGGGTGCTTCCGTGCATCAGTGTCCAGTGTCAAGGGGCAGTGAGGATGTACTGTTTGCCACCAAAAGCCAGATTTGTAAGTACAGCCTGTACACAGCTGATACCTACAACCACAGAAAATGGACTGTGGTGCAAGTTTCCCCTGAGCATTTTATTTGCAGACCTGATCTGCTCACAACTTGACCAACATGCTGACATGCACAAATTGTGCATTTCTGCAGCACTTTCTGTGTCAAATTAATAAACAGCACGTCATCACAGAGCTCCATTCCCTGTACCAGAGAAGATTTTTTTTTTTCTGTCTCAGAGTACAATGTTTACTTTTCCCACCACTTGATGATTTAATGTTACAACACAACTGTGAAGTTGTATTGTACTGTAGGTAGGGGTGGGCAATATGGCGGAAAATATACATTGCAGTTTAATTTGAACCACAGATGGTATAAGGTATATATCACAGTATACTTTGGTATGTAAATTACAGCAAAGTATAACAGGAAACTTACCCAAACATATAAAAGACAAATTTTAAATTACTTAAAAGTGCAAAATCAACATACTTATACCAGTAAGTGCAAAATCAACAATCAACTTTAGCGGTAGACCCAAGTCTGTAAACAAGTAGCTTGTTGAGCAAGTTTAACTGTAAAATTAAACACACATAATCAAGGAAGAATTAAAACACAATGTTTTAATGGCTGTCAAAATACCATTAACACAATAGGTTAGCCCTACACAAAGACTGCTAGCTTAATGCTAACACATAATGGAAAACGCCATAGACGGGCTAACGTAAATTAGCAGTGTGACCGCGATCATTTTAACTTTTTAAATGGCTATACTCAACACAAATAACGCAGCAACATACAGAGTAGAACATATGACAACCAACAATACTTAGCCTACAGGCATATATTCTCGCTAATTCTGTAGAGCCTGTAGAACCTTTGAGAGTTTAGCACTGCTGACAGGCAGGTATAACCCAAAATCTCTACCACTGGCTAACTTTATATTGTATACTATTTATACCGCCCACCCCTAACTGTAGGTGTAACGTGGTATTAAATAAAGTTCAAACACTTCTCTCAGCTTATCTCCCTGCCAACGTGTGAGCGAGCAGCAGCCTTTGTGATTTCAGAGCTGTCAGAATAGGTTTGATGGCAGACAAAGGAGACATAGCCTCTTTTCCCTACCCCTCTCTCTCTCTTTCTGTCCTTCTCCCTGGACCCACATGGTTTTTGTTCATTGGTTTGGAAGATGATATGTTTTCATTCGTGTATAACCACCTGAAGACTGGAATTGGCTTAGAATTCAATGGGTTTTTATGTAGTGTCAAGTTATCTCAAGTTATTTTTCATACAGAGCAGGTCTAGACAATACACTATAATTTCTAAAACACCTAACTAGAACATGTTAGTCCACCATGTTGCTTTGCCATATTGATACAGCAACCTCAAACTGTACAAACCAAACAGTCGTGCTAGAGGGGGCCTTTCGCCTTTTTAACGTTACATTATCAGTTCCTGTGCTAGACAGGAAGACTGCTTGATTTATACATTCTGCGCATATTGCTTGTGATGGACATTTTTCACGGTGACAATGCACTAAACATCCTTTAATTAGAAATAAAAGCAACAGATTAATTGATAAGAAAAAGTTAAAATATATTTATAAGCAGAATTGATTTGCTGCTATAGGAACAGTTGTGATCACTTCAAATCATATCTTAAACACACTACATGCTCGAGCAGAGTTTTGACTTTCAGCTCATTGGGTTGCACATTGGGTGTTTACCTTTGATAAGTTTGGTTGCCAGGAGAGTGGAGAGTGTATTTTCAGGGATTACAGTAATAACAGCATGAGTGCCAGTGCTCCACACAAAGTCATGCTTACATGTGACCAGTGAGATACTTCAGCTGCCACTCAACCACAACAGCCTTTATACGAAGAGAAAGGGAGTTTACAGTACCATAGATGCAGTGATATGCCATGCCATTACTGTTGCAAATTATACACACACACACACAAACGCACAAAATTCCACAGGGGTGTGATTAGTGGCATCCCTGTAGGATATGATTCAACAGATCTCCCAGCAGTCCTATGAGGCCACGTAATTATCACTGATTAGAGATAGCTGCTGACGATGCCAACTCCTCTGCTGAACAAAGAAGTCTCAGATGGAAAACTTTCAACAACTCTGACATGGTAAGACATTACGAACAAAAGATCCTACTTACTGAGGCATTTTTCCGACATCATGAAGCAGAAGTATGCCCTTTGAGTAGTTCTCTTATGGAAATGTTTGCATATTTAAAAGAGGCGTTTTGCGTAGGGATGCACAATCCACTTTTTTCACTTCCGATACCGATATATGAGGTTTCGTATCTGCCGATACCGATCCGATAAAACAATACACTTGACAATTAATTTTCATTTTACAGAGCGTTATATAATGAAGACACAAGAGCAAACATTTAGAATGAATAATCATTCAGTTCCTTTTCATAACTGGGTGAAGTGACATTACTGTAATGTGACCACCCAGAACTGCTATTTAGTGTTTAGTGTCTCCTCCTTCCAGAGCACTTGGCAAGTGGCACAACCTAACAACAGAGCACAACAGTGTAACACGGTATCAGGACTCAAGTGAATCACTGCATGAGAATCTGCCCTATTCTGTATGCCCTGTCTTTCCTAAATGAGATGGAAATTTTAAGTACTAGTCCAACCCACGAATCCAGAATGCTTTCATAGCAGTAACTATGAAATAAATGACACTTAAAGTGCTCCCTCTATTGCTCAACTTCATGAGATCTACATTTCCCACAGAAAACTTAATAATTTGTTACAATAACACAAATCTAGAAGCCTATAACAATACTGGTGAATACCACAAATATTGCTCCTAATCTGATATCACGGTAAAGTAAAACAATAAATCTCATCAACTTAAAAATATAGGGAGGACAGGATTCATCACATAACAGAAAAATAAGAAAGCAAAAAATAAAAAGCAACATAATAACTCTTGATTCATATTTAGTGAAAAATACTCTCCTTTTTAGTATTTGCATACAATTATTGTACCATCAGGGGGGTATTCCACTAAGCTGGCTAAAGAAAGCTGGGCTATCGCCGGTAAGCATGGCTTGAATAAGCGGCCACTTTAATCTTAGCCGCGACTCGTTCCACTAACGAGGCTCAGCTGTTTCTCATCAACGCTTATTCTAGCCAGGCTGATCCAAGCTGCGGCTATGCGCGCCTCCATGGTACATAAAAAGCCCTGAAGTATCGATTGTCGAAATGACGAGATCATGGAAAAAAAGGTCGAGCAGAATCGTTCTCCGGCGGATCAAACCCTCCTCATGCAATTGTACGAGGAGTACAAGGAGAAAATTCAAAAGAAAGGCAACACCGTTGCCATTGTGAAAGCCAGGGACATGGCGTGGCAAAGCATCGCGGACCGTTTAAACTCGTAAGTTATTGCCAACACATATTTTACAACTGACGCATGTCTCGATGCAGTCAGCCTGCTTGGTTGTCTAATTTTATTCCTCACTTCTGCATATGTACTGTCAACACTTTTTTTTAGTGATGATAGTGGCACAGCGGCCTACTTTTAAATAAGAGAGAAGACACAAAAGAGCTTGTACACAGAGTAGTCATGTCATCATTTACCATCACTCTTACGTCATCATAATCACAATGGACCAATGGTGGAAGGAAGGCTTTTTTTTAATGGAAAATTGTTGCTGTTGTCGCCTTCATTTGTACCTTTATTCTGTTATGTGTTGACAGTACATTGAGAGTCACAGAATAAAAGAAAGAAAATCAGATATTTCCAAATAGTTATCGCTGACGGGATCGAACCCACGGAGCAGTGAAAACAGATTTTATCGGCACTTCTCTTTACCCACTCAGCTACTGAATATGTCTTTGTTTTTGAAGTTGTCGTAGGGCATTTCTGGATTCACGTATTCCTATGTTGTTTTAAAAATCTTACAATTTATTTTTCCGAACAAGAGCATCATTCATTACAGATAAAGATGAAATTACTGTGTGACATACAGTTCACAAAGCATCTTGTGGAAGCCTGTTGGACCTTCTCTGAGAGGCAGCTAAGCTTAGCTTGACCGTAAGCTTGCCCGGGACCAGGCTTGTCGCACTGGCTGAGTTACCATGGTTACCAAGCCACGCTAGCCCTAAGCCTCATTTGTGGAACCGAACTCTCACTTAAATTAGCCAAGCTAACCGAAATAAGCCAGGCTTTGAGCTAAGCCAGCTTCGTGGAATACCCCCCAGGTCAAGTTTATGATTCCCTCTCTGTAATCAATTATCCATTATATAATGATAAAATAGTATATAATAATAATAATAATCACCTTCAAACAAATGTTTTATTCAAGTTAGTAAAAATGCAATACTTTAAAACATGGATGACATTTAGAATTTAGTGGAAACTGACTTTGGGTGATTGAAATTACTTTTTTGTGACAAACAAGCTAATAGAATGTTTAGCTTTTATTTAATACATAAGATAAGGCATAAGATTTGGGATAAATGTGTGTGCCAACTTGCTGTCAGAGGAAAGAGAGATCAGAAAGCACAGCTGGTGCCCATGTATCAATACCATTGGAAATCAGTATTGAAACCATTTCATTTATTCAGTATCAAGACGTATTGATATTTCAATAACAACCTCAACAACCTAGCTTTTACCACAGGGCCCAAACAGATGATATGCACCCTAAAATGTCACCATAGTAAAGGATACACCCGCTTCAGTTTAAACTAGGGATTTACGGATGAACATGCTGGCACATGCAAACTCAAGATAATGTGCAACCATGTAAACAAAATCCTCTTGTGGATGACAGATTTGACCCTCAAGTGTATCAACAAGAAGTTACAAGGAAATGCACAGAGCTCAGACGACATGGTAGCAGAATGAGAGAGAGTATGACTCATCAGTAAAACATCCAACAGTGGTTAGCCCTCACATACCACGACTTACTGCTGTGTGTGACACTGACACACAACTATAGGCGAAAGAAAGACAGGAGAAAACAAGGTGTGTATACTTTCAGCACTGGGTGTGTATTTTTACCTTGTTAAGAGCTGTGCAGATAAGAGAGAGCTATAAATACAAGGGGTGCTTGACGGCCATCATGTTCTCAGTGTTTTACCCCCCCAAAAAAAAGCCCATCTCCTCTGTCTAAAATAAGGTGTCACGACACCAGAGATTTAATAGCCATTACCAATACCAGTGAAATTCCACAAATGTTGATACTGATTCCGCTGTAAAGACGTAAAAAAAATCATAACTGTAAATCTAGAAAGATTTAGGGCGGCACGGTGGTGTAGTGTAGAGCTGTGCGATATTACAATACATATCGTAATGCGGTATAAAAATGTCTACCGTACCCGTACGATATAAGCCTCTGTTGTTTGTATCGTAATTTTAACATGTAGCTACTTAGTTAGCGCTGTTGAGACGCTAACATAAACATTATTCTGGTTGTGGTTTAGATACGCCGTGTAAAGTACAACTCAACGTCGGAATGACCGCTGGATAATCCAGATGTATCATGCTAGTTAAAAACATGTATTGTATGAAGCATAGACATAATAGTATGAAGGCTTCTGTAACCGCAGCAATGCTACTGCTTTGTGGTAGCATGTTCACGTCACCCGTAAGGACAGGTTTGAGGCAGTTGTAGCTCGGAAGTAAACAGAGGTAAAGCACCATGGAGGACGTCGTGTTGCGTGTGAATGATTTACTATCACTTAAAACATCTTTATTAGCAGCCAAACTGCATAGTAAAAGTACAGCGCAAACATAGCCGGACTTCCGGTCGCATATAAGGGATTACGCCGCAGAGGAGACGGAGAAGAGCGCAATTTAATTTTTGGTGGCGCCACTGAATCGGATCTGATCACCACCAAAAATTAATCGGTTTTAATTTTGGCCACTTCTGACCAACCCTGAAAATTTCGTCAAAATCTGTCCACATCTTTTTGAGTTATTTTGCAAACCAACAAACAAGCAAATAAACACACAAACCCCAGTGAAAACATAAACTCCTTGGCGGAGGTAACAAACAAACAAACAAACCTTGGTGATCACATAACCTTCTTGGTGGAAGTAATAACTACAACATTACAAATACATACGATCCTATTTTTTTTTTTTTTTTAACCAGTGCCGTATATAGAGAGAGTTGCGACAACTGAAATCATGGGCACCATCTTTAAGACATAAGCCAGAGTGTTCGGCATTGTTTGCCAACGGAACTAAGAAGGGATATGGCAACAAATCGGTCATTATCATCTTAAACTGTTTATGAATGATAAAATGTTTCTCATACTTTGTTAAAATATAAATGCTTTTACAAATACGTCAGGTGTAAAGTTTCGAAAAGACAGATAAATACACTATATTGCCAGGGGTATTCGCTCACCCATCTAAATAATCAGAATCAGGTGTTCCAATCACTTTCATGGCCACAGGTGTATAAAATCAAGCTAGACATGCAGACTGCTTTTACAAACATTTGTGAAAGAATGGGTCGCTCTCAGGAGCTCAGCGAATTCCAGCATGGAACTGTGATACGATGCCACCTGTGCAACAAATCCAGTCATGAAATTTCCTCGCTCCTAAATATTCCACAGTCAACTGTCATCTGTATTATAAGAATGTGGAAGTGTTTGGGAACGACAGCAACTCAGCCACGAAGTGGTAGGCCACGTAAACTGACGGAGCGGGGTCAGAGGACGCTGAGGGGCGTAGTGTGAAGAGGTCGCCAACTTTCTGCAGAGTCAATCGCTACAGACCTCCAAACTTCATGTGGCCTTCAGATTAGCTTAAGAACAGTGCACAGAGAGCTTCATGGAATGGGTTTCCATGCACGAGCAGCTGCATCCAAGCCATACATCACCAAGTGCAATGCAAAGCGTCAGATGCAGTGGTGTAAAGCACGCCGCCACTGGACTCTAGAGCAGTGGAAACGCGTTCTCTGGAGCAACGACTCACGCTTCTCCATCTGGCAATCTGATGGACGAGTCTGGGTTTGGTGGTTGCCAGGAGAACGATACTTGTCCGACTGCATTGTGCCAAGTGTAAAGTTTGGTGGAGGGGGGATTATGGTGTGGGGTTGTTTTTCAGGAGCTGGGCTTGGCCCCTTAGTTCCAGTGAAAGGAACTCTGAATACTTCAGCATACCAAGACATTTTGGACAATTCCATGCTCCCAACTTTGTGGGAACAGTTTGGAGCTGGCCCCCTTCCTCTTCCAACATGACTGTGCACCAGTGTACAAAGCAAGGTCCATAAAGACATGGATGACAGCGTCTGGTGTGGATGAACTTGACTGGCCTGTACAGAGTCCTGACCTCAACCCGATAGAACATGTTTGGGATGAATTAGAGCAGAAACTGAGAGCCAGGTTTTCTCGTCCAACATCAGTGTGTGACGTCACAAATACGCTTCTTGAAGAATGGTCAAAAATTCCCATAAACACACTCCTAAACCTTGTGGACAGCCTTCCCAGAAGAGTTATAGCTGTTATAGCTGCAAAGGGTGGACCAACGTCATATTGAACCCTATGGATTAGGAATGGGATGTCACTTAAGTTCATATGCGAGTCAAGGCAGGTGAGCGAATACTTATACATACATATATACATACATACACATATATATATATACATATACACACACACACACATATATCTACATACATACACACATGTGAATGTATTTATTTATATATATATATATATATATATATATATATATATATATATACACACACACACACACACACATATACACACACACACACACATATAGTATAGTTTCCTCACAATGAGACATGGCTTGTTAGATAATTCAGTGCTGTTTGTCTGTATAGGTATTGGATCGGTATCGGCTGATACCTCAGCCCTGATGATACCAAAGTTAGTGAGAAATATTGGTACCAACACCAAAACAATACATTCTTCTGGAGATGCTGTGACGTGCCATGACTGAATCTGAATCAACCAAAATCTGATTTTTTTTTACTAAAAATTACATACTTTGAAAAAAAGCTACAATTAAATAATATTGCCAGGTTAGACAAACGCACAAAATAAAATTATAAATGCATATTTCATTTTTGTTAATTTAGCTACAACGTTTCATGACCGAAAAGAAATGATGCTGTGCAGCAATTTCTTCATATCAGAAGCACAAAATCGCACACAAATTAATTCTCTGTCCATCTTTCCGTACATCTGTCTTTCTGTACGTATGTCCCTCTGTCCAGCCATCTATCCATCCATCCATCTATCTGTCTGTCCATCTGTCTGTCTGAGTCTGCTACAGCATACTCCTATGTTGAGGGATCACTGATGACAAAAGTTGAAGTTGAAGTTGTACTTTATAATGAACACTTGAAATGTTTGTTTCAGGGCTGTGTTACAAACCCTGTCTGTCCATCCATCTGTCGGTCTGTCCATTCGTCTGTGTCCGTCTGCCTGTGCTACAGCATATTCCTATGTTGAAGGATCACTGATGACAAAATACAGAATTCGAACATGTTGTACTTTATACTGAAACACCAGAAATTTATTTTAGGGTCGTGTTACAAAGTGCATGACAACACGTGCAAATACCACTGAAGCAATGCTATCCCAAAGAGTACTTTCTAACTTTAAATATGTGTACACTACCATGCCCCTATGAGCACAATTCAGTTAGTTCATACAGGCCAACCCTAATGCTGGCCTACGAACTAGAAAGTCAGACAAGGTGAACCATGTCATAAATTGAGAGCAGCCTCCTGAAACTCCTGTAATGTGAGGGCATGGCTGTATTATCTGGTTCACCATCATCATGCCTTCTGTAAACTCCAGCTGGTCTCACACCCAAAAGGTTTCATAAGAAATGTGCCTTCAATAGCACAACGGTTGCACTAGGCTACCTGTTAAAACCACTATAGCGACACCATAGATGGGCAATGGGTGTTCAGTAGCTAAAATCACAGCTGTAGACAACAACTCATATTCTAACTTCCTTCGGGACATTATGTATTATATATATCACAGACAAAATAGCCTTTATTAAGTAACTTCTCAAGGATGCACTAAGGAGACAGTATCAAACTGACGTTGAGTTACACCAACTGAAGGGTAAAAACAGCCGTTCTTGCCAAACCGCAGAGGTTCGTTGTTTGAAGCTACAATGTTACAACATGGAGCTACAACAAGTTGCATAAACCACAGAACTCAAGGGAGGAAAAAGGCGAAACAATCTATATTACTCTGTATAGTTGGAAACACTTACAATAACCAAATACAGCAGTGAACATTGTTGGAGAGATTTTTGAATAGCTTTTGGCCAAGGCTATGTTCTTACCTTGTTGCAGTGTTGACTTGCAGACTGAGATCACTCCCCTGCACTCCCGTCTTTTGTGTTTTACCCCAACTACGTGTTAATATCGTACAGGAACTCTTTTAACTCATCGCTCTCCTTCCTTTCAATAGAAAGTGCAGACGACTCTGTGAAACTATAACATTTTCTTTCACGTACAAATCCATTTTTTCAGGCTGGGCGCTGGTTGAGACTATTATGTGTCCATGCTGAGAGTCAGTCCCCGAGGTAAAGTTCGACAAAGTGGAAAAACACATGTATCCGGTGTTCATTTTCAAAATAAAAGTTTTTTGACAAACTTGTTGCGCATTGTCGAAAGAGAACAAAGCAATATACCACTTCCTTGAGTGAAATAAATGACACAATTTTTCGGTTTTGGAAAAAATAATTCACTCTGAAGTGGAAAGCGCGAAGTTTTTCATTTTAATTTGTTTAAGGTAATATATATTGCTAAAGAAGGTAACGAAATGATGACTGATCCAAATGAAAATATGAAATATTAATATACAGTAGTTGCAGTATGTTAGGTTGGTATCTTTGATGAAATTTCCCGGAAAATGGAGGCTATATTGTAGATTTCCACTATACACACAAAAATGGAACTGTGGACACAATTCTGAAAACTTGAAGCTCATGTACAATTTCATTGTACATATGCATTTTCTATTGTATTTATATATTTAACCTTTTTTTATGTAGACCAAAAAACTAGAGAGGTGTTGAATAAAAGTATGTCTTTTCAAAGATTTTTTTTAATGACAGTCTTGAAAGGGGAGAGTTAGAGAGAGGGGGGGACATAAACTAACTGGACGCTGTAAGTGTAGTTTTTCCTGTTGTGAATAAGACATTTAAAAAACAAAATTAAGCTTAGCTTATTGAGCTCATTCTCCCCCTTCCTATGTTGGCTATGTTTAAGACAAAAATGTTTTACAAAATGCAGTTTTGTTGTAAAAAAGATTTTTTGTAAAAATGTGCATCTTGAAACTAATGGACCCAAGAGTCACTGAAGCACAGGTAGTAAAGACCTAATGAAGAATTTCTGTTTAAAACCTCTGTAAATCAGATAATTTGTGTCACAATCAGTTTTCTCCTTACTCCAACTAGATTCAGTAATTAAGAGCCCTAGGAAAGGATGACCTCTCCTGGTACAAAAGGAAAGGTACATCATAAAGCAAAGATATGCAAGACCCACACATGAAAACACGTTCAACCATCCATCCATTTTCTACTGCTTATCCTCACACAAGCAACTTAAATTAGCCAATTAACCTAATCTCCATGCATGTTTTTGGATGGTGGGAGCCTGGGAGGAGTCCAGAGTACCCAGAGAGAACCCACGCAGACATGGGGACAACATGCAAACTCCACACAGAAAGGCCCCGGGCCGGGAATGGAACACGGTACCTTCTTGCTGTGAGGCAACAGGACTAACCACTGCACAGATACGCTTCAGACAGCATTAGTTATATATATGTAGATATATACGCACATATACGTGTGTATGTACGTATATATATATATATATATATATATATATATATATGATATGAGTATGAGTATATATATATATACATATATACGTATATATATACGTATATATGTATATATATATATATATATATATATATATATATATATATATATACGTGTATATACAGTCATGGAAAAAATTATTAGACCACCCTTGTTTTCTTCAATTTCTTGTTAATTTTAATGCCTGGCTCAACTAAAGGTACATTTGTTTGGACAATTATAATGATAACAACAAAAATAGCTCATGAGAGTTTAATTTAAGAACTAAGGATTATTCATTTTCCATGGTTTTCTTGATAATAACCAAAATTACTTAAATTCTTACATCAATAGCTATGGCATTGTACCATAAAAACACTACTTTTAAGCATTCCATGTTTTCTTTTCTGTTTGCTTTAAACACATGATACACACAAGAGTTAATACTTGATTGCATAACCATTGTTTTTGATGACTGCAGCCATGCGTCTTGGCATGCTCTCCACCAGCTTCTGACATTGTTCTGCTGTCACAGCAGCCCATTCCTGTTGGACAAATTCAAACAAATTTTCTTTGTTTTTGGGCTTGTGGTTCTCCATTTTGAGTTTGATGATTTTCCACAGGTTTTCAATTGGATTAAGATCTGGTGATTGAGCAGGCCAAGGCATGGTGCGAATGTTGTGGTTCTCCATCCAGGCTTTAACTGACCTTGCCGTGTGGCAAGGGGCATTGTCTTGTTGGAAAATCCAGTCATTCGAGGCAGGAAAGAGTTTTCCAGCTGATGGAAGAAGACTGTTTTCAAGGGTAGTCCTGTACTTGACCTGGTTCATTCGGCCTTCACACAATTGCATTTGCCCTGTTCCACTCAGACTGAAACAACCCCAGATCATGTCTGATCCACCCCCATGTTTTACTGTAGGGGCAAGACAGTCTGGGTTGTAAGCTTCTCCAGGCTTCCTCCTAACCAGTAAGTTGGCTGGAGTGGGCATCAATTCAAAATTGGATTCATCACTGAAGAGAACCTTAGCCCAATCATCAACAGTCCAATCCTTGTGGTCTCGAGCAAAGAGTAACCGGGCCTTCCTCTGCCTTTCATTGATGAAGGGCTTCTTGCGTGCTCTGTGTGACTTCAAACCAGCTTCAACAAGTCGGTTTCGAACTGTCCTTGCCGAGCAAGTCACATTTCTCGACAGTGCCCACTCATTTTTAAGGTCCCTGGAGGTCTGACGACGATTCCTGACACAGGAACGGATGAGTGCACGGTCATCTCGTGGGGTAGAAAGACGTTTCCTGCCACGGCCAGGTAGCAATTTGGTAGTGCCATGTTCAGCTTGTTTTTTTTTGTTGGAATGAACAGCTGTCTTGGAGATCTTCAGTTTTTTCGCTACCTGTCTCTCACTCATGCCAATTTCCAGCAGTGCCAAGATGGCTGCCTTTGTTGCTTCACATAATTCTTTTGTTTTAGGCATTATGTGAGAGCTGACAACTTCTGAGTTGTGCTACAGCTTGAATGTAAGCAGGAAACCACTCTAGGCCTTTGCATGTGCAGTGCTGCTTGTGACATGAAATGGCCTCTTATATACCCTGGGAATCAATTAAGCTTAAGAATGTCAAATAGGACATAAAGTATTATGTGACCAGCTGCATTTTTTGTTGTGTTCATTGTATTATATGTTTAGTGGTACCAGATATTAGAATGAACAAGAAATTGAAGAAAACAAGGGTGGTCTAATAATTTTTTCCATGACTGTATATATATATATATATATATATATATATATATATGATATGATATGAGTATGAGGTCAAACCCTTGTGTCCCGGTGAAACTATAAACCTTCATCGTGAGTATTTAGGACAGTGAGTGAAGATTTTAAATTATAAACCACAAGGTTAAAATTTTATTTAGTTGTAACAATACAATACAATAATAACAATACTACAACATACAAAGATACAGACATGTATAAACATCTCAATAAGAAAAGAAAGCATATCCATGGGGAAATCTTTAAACATGTTTTAAGATTTTCCAATCATTTTGTGACGGACACAATGTTACATATTGCTTTTAAAAAAATGTGCTGAATATTAAGGCTGTCCCCTTTTAGCTGACCAAGATTTATTTGGTGTACTGTAGTAGTTTTTTTTTATGCTGTATGACTTATTTCCAAGAAATGTATGTGCTGGTAAACGCAAGATTTGAAGTGGTGCTTTTTTGTGTAACTCTTTGGCTGAGGACAGCCCTTTCTGACTAAATACTACATAATAATAAATCAAAAATCTCTTGTAACTTATAATTACAATTAACAGAAAATATGCTCACAAACTCTGTTGGCCAACTAAGTCACCGTAATGAAAAGAAAACAAGCTAAGTGAAATTAAATTCTGCTCATTCATAGCAACATGTAGCGAACGAGGCCTCCCCCTCGAAGCTCCCTGAGGCGCTGGCAGTGTCGGAGCATGTTCAGAATCCCTTGAAATCGTTTGTCCACCTTCATCTGAGTGAATTCACGAATGTCATCCTCCACCACAAAATACTGACCTGAAAGATGTGACAACACAACAGTGAGGTCCGACTGAGTGAATAGTTTGGATATCTTAGCAGAGAAAACATGGACACCATTTTAAATCCATATGGAATTTGCAACACACTGTTTGACAGTCGTTGCTGTAACTGTAACTGGTTGAATGATCCATAGTTATGTGCCATTGTCAGGAGTTTTGCATTGCATGAAGGAATTAACCTGACTCTCACCAGGTGAATGTAGTTCCGCCTAGCTCCACACATTCATCTGGGATAGCTCCATTGGAGATGTATTTTGGAAGGCGGGCCTTATCAAAAATCTTTGCATGTGATTGGATAAACCACTTGTTCGTCATCTTGACGACATAATGCTAGTTCAACCACTCATTTAGAAAACAACCCGTGACGCTGATGAGAGCAACTCAGGGAAAACCAAAAAAGCTACGTCACATTTATGAAAATCCAGTCCGATGATCCTGATTGGCTCAGTCATTTTTTGCTCCCATCCTTCCCATCGCGTGTGAGTCCAGATGAATATGTGGAGCTCAGTGGAACGTCATGTGGAGCTCGGCAGAACTACATTCAGCTGGCAAGAGTCAGATTATGAAGGAATACATCCATCCATAGGCTGGATCCTGTCCCAGCTGTCTTAGGGCGAGAGGCAGGGTACACCCTGGACAAGTCGCCAGTTCATCGCAGGGCGAATAGAGACAGACAACCATTCACACTCACGTTCACACCTATGGTCAATTCAAATCAGCCAATTAACCTAATCCCCATGCATGTCTTTGGATGGTGGGAGGAAGCCGGAGTACCCGGAGAGAACCCACGCAGACACTGGGAGAACATGCAAACTTCACACAGAAAGGCCCCGGGCCGGGATTCAAACCCGGTACCTTCTTGCTGTGAGGCGACACTGCAAACCACTACACCACGGTGCCGCCTGAGGGTATACAATGAGTGAATTGAAGCGTGGGAGATGCGGAGAATCAATAAAAAAAAAGCAAGAGAACTTTGTCTTTCTCATCAATTGAGAATTGCAGATGATATTAACATCCACATCACGGGACATCCCAAAAAATTTGACTGATGCCACTTTTCACATTAAATGAGTGAGAGGTCTGCTATTATTGTGTTTAATAGCAAAATTGTATTTGCTGTTGAATGTGGAGGTTCATCTAATTTGCATCCTCAATAAAGCCTTCTATTCGCTCTATATTTGATTTTATTAGGCTGCAGGTTTTTCAATCAACATACAGTAACAGCTGATTTGAGGTCTGATTTTGATTTGAACTTTTCAAAATAAAAGTTCTCAGTAGTTCAAAATAAAGTATTGCTGCAAAAGAAAACAACTTTCTTGTGATTTTATTTTGTAAAATCTTAAGATGGAGGCCATTCTCTGTGTAACTGTTGCTGCAATGACGAGATCCATTTCAGCACCAGGTGCCTCCCGCTGTGGCAGTGGCCTCATTTCTTGAATGTCTGTATCTGTCCTTCATAGAAAAAATTCTGGTGGACCAGACATCGACCAGATATTACTTTTGGTTGGCCAGTTTTGGCCTCTGAGGGAAAATGTTTCATCAAATGGTCTTACCAAATGCACGACCCAAACATAATGACAGTCAGCTCAGTTAAGTTTCGGTGTACCTTTTGTGTCTTTTGTCTCCTGGTCCTTAAAGCGCTGGTGGAGTTTGCGTGCTTGATTGTTGAGAGTTTTCACCGGTTGATTGAGGATCTTGTACTTGGATGTTACAGCCGTGTTGATGCTTTCCACAGCAGCATTGAGTTGATGATATGATACACGTCCTTTCATGTACCTGGATAAGGGACACAACAATCAGACAACATAAATATACTATTCTCTTATCTACTATCCACAAATCATAAGAAACAAAAAAAAAATCTTAACTAACACATGCAAAATAACTATAGTAATAGTGGGTCAGTCTATGGCACAGCAGATGAAACTTCATCTCAACAGTGCAGCGCAGAGATGAGGCAGACATGCAGCATTCATCCTCCACAACACTAGGAGTCTATTTGCCAGGTAGAGTGGGCAATCGCCACAGGTTAGGGTTTCCACTGACTGAATTCAAGTTGTTTCGGTGTTCCTCCTCCGGACCTTGTGCCCACTCTCCATCAAAAGCACCTTATTGTTTACTTGCACTACATATAGAGTTGTAATTGTGATATCATACTGTCCATCTTTAGGTCATTGCACCTTACTGTTTATACGCAATATTAATACAGCCATAATTTTTATATGATAGCATGCTGTCCATCTTTACTTCACTGCACCTTGCTGTTTGCACACAAGTCACAATTATTTATCTGTATATACATTTTTATTATTTTTAATGCTGCTCCTCTGATATACTGTGGAAATAACAATGTCTTGCCCAAGGACACAACGCCAATTACGACAATGAGAGAGCTGAATTCGAATCGCCAACCCTTCGGTTATTGGACGCCCGCTCTACCACTGAGCCACAGCTTCACAGCGAGTAATAATATTTTCTTTTTGTTATATTGCTTTTCTAATACTGCGATTGCATTCCTTGATGTTACGCTACATAATTTCCCAGACTGGGCTCAATAAAGTAATTCTACTCTATTAAAAAAAGCAGTCCACTAGCATCAGGAAGAGAGGAGGAGGGATCATAGGGTGCACGAGGTAGCTTGTGTTATTTGTGGTCTGATAAACAGTAAATTCATCAAAGTCAGTGCTCCACAGTGCTACATTATATTGCCAAAAGTATTCGCTCATCCGCCTTGACTCGCATATGAACTTAAGTGACATCCCATTCCTAATCCATAGGGTTCAATATCACGGTCCACCCTTTGTAGCTATAACAGCTTCAACTCTTCTGGGAAGGATGTCCACAAGGTTTAGGAGTGTGTTTATGGGAATTTTTGATCATTCTTCCAGAAGCGTATTTGTGAGGTCACACACTGATGTTGGACGAGAAGGCCTGGGTCTCAGTCGCCGCTCTAATTCATCCCAAAGGTGTTCTGTCGGGTTGAGGTCAGGACTCTGTGCAGGCCAGTCAAGTTCATCCACACCAGACTCTGTCATCCATGTCTTTATGGACCTTGCTTTGTTCACTGGTGCACAGTCACGTTGGAAGAGGAAGGGGCCAGCTCCAAACTGTTCCCACAAAGTTGGGAGCATGGAATTGCCCAAAATGTCTTGGTATGCTGAAGCATTCAGAGTTCCTTTCACTGGAACTAAAGGGCCAAGCCCAGCTCCTGAAAAACAACCCCACACCATAACCCCCCTTCCACCAAACTTTCCACGTGGCACAATGCAGTCTGACAAGTATAGTTCTCCTGGTAACCGCCAAACAGAGTCATCCATCAGATTGCCAGATGGAGAAGCGTGATTCGTCACTCCAGAGAACATGTCTCCAATGCGCATGAGTCCAGTGGTGGCGTGCTTTACACCACTTCATCTGACGCTTTGCATTGCACTTGGTGATGTATGGCTTGGATGCAGCTGCTCAGCCATGGAAACCCATTCTGTGAAGCTCTGGTTTCATCTCTCTGCCACATTTTATGCATTTCTCATTATGCAGTGGGTGGACCGACTGGGCAGTGACATTGTTGCCCCCTTTCTGTCTGTAGACAGAGCTCAAAACTATTTTATTGATAAAACCCCCTTTTGACACAGTGGTACACTTTAAGTATTCCCCTGTTATGTCCTGTACACATCGATAATGTCTTAACACATTGCGTAAATGACAAACAGGAATAAAGCTTTTTTTGAGTCCAATGAGGCCATGTCTACCAAAGACGTTAGGTGAAAAGTGCATTGGAAGTTGTTTTGGTCATATGTAAGAAATTATTGCTGCACTGTTACAGTATGTCCCAAAAACATCATGAACAACATCTATCACAATATCATATGTTAGTGAGATGCAGTACTTACTGAGGTATGCTCTCAAACTCAGGCATGGTGATGAACTCAATCTCTCTAATGTGGCCCTTACTGGTCTTTTTGACAATTTGCGTCTCGGCTGGCTGAACATCTGCAGCTTCATTTTGGTTCAGTACAGGTTCACTTCCACTGAGAGATGAGAGGTACATTAAACATGAAGCACTGATTAGTCACAAAAGGAAAAGCTTGTTTTCTATTAGCATAGAACTGTATAATTGGATATCTATGGAAATATCTGCACCATCTGATTTTGAATTTCCAAAGCTGATTTTTTTAGCATTAAAATCAGAATTTGAATTTCAAAACCATTTAATTTCTAGCATTTTCTAGCATATTTCTGATGTTATTTTTCCCTCAATGATGAAATAAATTCAGTGTAAAGAAAATGCAATGTCTCAAAATATTCATTTTTTTTTAAATCTCTATAAGAAAATTCAGCATCTAAAAATTTGGAGTAAAAAATATTCAACATTAAAAAATTTGTCTTAAAAAAAAAAAAATTAGCATAAAAAAATTCAGTGTAAAAAGAGAGTTGGACGTTTGCATCCCCTGGTTATTTTGTAGGTGATTTTTTTGCAGTTGAATTTTTGATGCAGAATTTTTTTACACTGAATTTATTTTATAATTAAGAAAAAACATAACTATCAGAAATAAAAATATGTGCTAGAAACTCAGTGGTGTGATTTTGATGCTAAGAAAAATTAGCTTTAGAAATTCAATGTCATTTCATTTCATAATCAGCTAGCATAGATATACTTCATTGGTATCTGAATGCTTAAAACAAAATAATAGGGATGCACCTGTGCTCTGCATTACACTTGTTAGGTTATGTCCTTAATTTATTTAAGACCAAGAACGACCCGAACGCTTCAAAGCTTTGACTGTTGTCATGGTTATCAATGTTAAAATCAGTATCTGAATGCATTGTGTAAAGAGTGCATTCAGTTAGGAATGGTAGCTATTCATTATGCATCAGCATCTCTATATTGCCTTAGTCTAGACACTAGTCTTTTAATCTTAATTTGTCTGTAGGTCTTTGCATGATAACATATAGCTTACAGTTTTTATTTACATTGAATCAATCAACTAGAAACTGGATGCAGTTTGTAGTTACTGACTGATACACCTACTGTAAATACCCAAAGTTGGGGGCTGTATTACAAATACATGTTAGGTGGTAGGTGTTCTGTTGAAAAGCATGGAACACTATATGTGTCCTCACTTTGCAGGGACCTTCTTCCTGGGCATGTGTGCAGGTACGTTGTCCTTAATGTGCTGGATCTCCAGCAAATCCTTCTGCAATGACTCCTCAAGTTCCTGAAACAGATGTGCTTCATTGTTAATTATGTTTGAGGTTGTTTAGAAACAGTGTCTCATTACAGATTTTGTCCACCTGAGACCACTAACGAGCTTAATTCATGAATGAAAACATACTGTTCTCTGCACTTGTCACAATTCTTTATGATCACAAGTTATTTATCTAAAATATTCATGCTATGTTCAGGTGCACATTAACATTATTTGAGGCCATGAGGCTACAGATGCTGTGGAGGCCTTCGTCGCCCTCCACTTTTACAAAACCCTGTGTCCAGGGGTCCAGAGGCTCCTCCTGACGAAAGAAAAATTACATTACATTTCAATAATATTCTACTTCTTGTTACTCATAATATCATTACTTTTTTAAAAATATTTTGTTTAAAATGCACCGCTCACTGTCTGTAGATGGTGCCTTTACCTGCAAGCTAACCATGGATAGATCCCAAAAAACGAGTTTAATTCATTTACCTTCAATGCCAACAATGTTGGCTTATCTGTATGCTTGACAAGTGGCAACAAATTGGGTTACATTTTATTTTATCCCTTTTCTACAAATATGACAGGCTTGCAATAGGCCTACATATTTCTGTGTTTAATTAAACCGACTCTTCTTTGTTATGAGTTCTTTGTTATAACAAATAAAAACAGAAAGTAAAACATAAACAGTTTTCTTGATTACTGCTCCATAGTCTCATAAATACAACAAAGTGTTAAAATATGCAGTGTAACTATAAAACTTTGGAAGTTGTGTAATGTTTTGTGGCTTCTTAAAAATTTCATTTGGAGGAAGAAGAGGCAAAATGGCTAAAAAATGGCTCTTTTGATAGTAAAGCTTGCAAACCCCTGCCCTATAGTCAATGGACAGTGACAAATACTAAATTATAAGGAGTGCTGTTTAATTAGTGAAGAGAATATGAAACTCATCATTAGATGGCAACACATCAACTATAAATGAAAACAAAGCTGGCTTATTGTGTGAAGAAGGCCCGTGTGCAAAGCAGCAATCATTTCAATTTAAATTTGAAGATTTAAAATCTAAATACTGAAATTACCATCTGAATGTTTCAGCAGAAATGGAGACTCATCAGACCAGGTAACACTTTTCCAACTTTTGTTGTCCAATTTTCATGAGTCTGTGCAAACTGTAGCATCAGTTTTTTGTTTTTAGCTGACAAGTGTGGTCTCCTACTGCTGTAGCACATCTGGCTGAGTGTGAAAAGCCCAGCCGATCAGCAGTTTCTAAAATACTCAGACCAGACCGTTTGCCACCAACATGGTTCAAACTTAAGCAGTTCGACTTGATCATATATGCATGCTTTAATGCACTGCGTTGCTGCCATGCGACTGGCTGATTCATATTTGTGTACTTAATGAAGTGGCTGGTGAGTGTATTTTTCACTGCCTGGGGCCAATAAAATGAAGAAAATGGATGTGTATTGCGGATTAACCTCTGTGAAAAAACTGCATGTGATGGATTCAGTATATCGAAAATTAACATTTATAACACAGGCAGCAACAGTCTTCTTGTACTTATTGACTAACTACCTAAAATTTATTTGGCACTCAGTAGTGTGACAGATATGCTGACTAATAAATGGTTGATTATCAACACTGGGTTCACAAACCAGTGCTGGTTGGGTACTAATTTGTGCAGGAATGGAAACTAACGACTTATGCCTGGTGCACAGCTTCTGCATGTGTTTACATGAAGTTTAAACCAACATTAGCTACACAAACAGGCCTCCAGTTTACCTTGAGATGCTTTAGCTGCACTCTCTGTTGACCGACACATTTTTCAAACTCCTCCAGAAGTTTCTCGAGCGCAAAGAGTTCTTGTCCAAGCCTCTTTCTTTGAGGCAGTTCTGAATGTGGAGAGGGAAAAGAACATAACGATGCATTTTTGACATGTTGCTTTAGCCGAACGTGATAATAAAACACTGATGTTAAACAGACTTGTTGCACAGATATCACTGTATCATACCAACAGCTGAGAGATCCAGCATGCACTGTAACGATGAGATCCTGTCATGAATGTGGTGGCTGATATCCTCCAGCTCACTCATTTTGCTGAAAAAGTTACACATTGAATTCATTAAAAACACCACAGAGACAAAGTAAAGCCTTAAGATAAGCAAATGTATTGACCATTACATTACATTCGGAGCACCCAATTATACCTGAAAGACCATGTTTGCTCATAACATCAACAACTGCATTAAAACCGGACAGAAAGACTCACAAAGGGGGACAGGAACACTTGATTGTTGAACAGATTATTCAGAAAAAAATTTTTGTTGTTTACTGAAGCGTACAGTGAAATGTGCATTATTGTATCATGTATATTTTTGCACTTGGCCGAAAGAAGCTACCTTAGAGATGCTGAAAAGTATTTTGTTGATCATATAATCAAAGTGTCACTTTTTAAAAGAGGGAGTTAAACCTGTTCCTCCATATACACTGATAACACGGCAGACACTGCATTTCTGGTCTACTGTTAATTATTTATGGAGCTATTATCATCATATTGGGGTGCTTTACACTCCATGGAACGGGTCTGACAGCTCTGCGTGGCGTAACATTAGCCTAGCAGGGAACAAAGCAGTGCACTCTTGACAGTTTAATATGATACGCTATGATGTAATGTTAAATCTAGAACTAGCGTTGTGGTAAATAAATAATAATTACGTAACAGTTACAACGTTGACAACAGCTTTATTCCTTTTCCTTTGCATATTGTCACAAAGGGAAAACTCATCTTAATTATGCTAACTTACACACAACTGTGTCCACTTCTTTACTACCGCGTTCCCGGGTTCGAGCTACATTTGAAATATGGGTAGGGACTTCCTCTTCCTCTTTGTGTTTTCCGGTGGTTGGCATCCAGCTTAATGGCGCATTACCGCCATCTTTTGGCGGTGTGTATATACCGTGTACAGCATCTACTGTATGTAGTGGACGACTATATATATATATATATATATATATATATATATATTAAGAGGCATTAAAAACGCAACAAAGTCAGTGTAAAATAAAATTGGATACAACTACTTTGTATACAAAAAGTTTTGTTTACTACCACACGTGGCTATTGAAACAGTACCAATCCCTGTTTTTGCATGTGTGATTCGTTAGGACATTGTTTGAAAGCTTGCAATGAGTTCTTTTGGTGATTTGAGCTCAACTGATCAAGGCTTTAAAAACCCTGAGGAAAAAAGCAAGCTGTCACAGACGGCTTGCCACGCTTAGCAGCAAACATGAGGGAGCAGACCATTGGTATGCTGAGATCCGGAATGACCGAAGCAAGGGTAGCCAGGCATCTCATGCCTGCAGGCACGTTATGCACAGACATAATGTGCTGGTTATGGACTGGCCGCCTTATTCCCTGGATATGAATCCGATTGAACACCTTTGGGACAATCTGGATCGCCATGTACAGCGTCGTATTCCACCACCGGTGACGGTTTCTCGCTCCTAAATATTCCACTGTCAAATGTCAGCTGTATTATAAGAACGTGGAAGTGTTTGGGAACAGCAACTCAGCCACGAAGTGGTAGGCCACGTAAACTGATGGAGCAGGGTCAGCGGATGCTGAGGCGCATAGGTCGCCAACTTTCTGCAGCAAACAAAAAGAGAGCAAGACTACCGGGAGGAGGGAGAAGAAAAGTTAGCAAGGAGTTGGACACACAACTCTCTGAGTGGATCCATTCAATGAGGGACAATCATAACCGAGTGTCGAGAAAAATGATTCCAAACAAGGCTCTGGAAATCTACCCTACAGTGAGTGATAGAGGTGTGCGATTTCTGGCTAGCAGGGGTTGGCTGCAAAAGTTTTTAAGCCGAAAAGGCTTCGCATTGCGACGTCGCACCACAATGGCTCAGAAGGACCCAGATCTCCTTACAGAGAAACTTGTCTCATTCGTTGACTACGTGAGCAAGTCTCAAAAAGAATTTCAGAGAAGGACACAATTGCAATGGATGAGACTGCCGTTTAGTTCGATATGGTGTCTCCCAGTACCACTGACGTAAGAGGGACGAAGAGTGTTGCACTCAAAACAACAGGCCATGAGAAAAGCCATCTCACTGTTGTGGTTGCTGCCAAAGCTGATGGCACTAGACTTAAGCCATCTGTCGTCTTCCGGAGGGCCATCCGTGAAGTGAAGGCAATGCAGCAAGAGATCTCACAAGCAGTCATCGCCACAACGGCCAACGGCTGGATGAATGACGAACTGACCGCAGCATGGCTCAGATCGGTGGTAGGCAAATTCAAATTCAGTTTTGGCACACGCCTGCTGGTGTGGGATGCCTACCATCGTCACATCAGCACCTCTACCAAACAGGAATTGAGGCCCTACAACATAATAACTGCGGTGATCCCACGAGGCTGCACTAAGTGTGTCCAAGCTCCTGATGTCATGTGGAACCAGCCCTTCAAAGCAAGCCTACATGCTTGTTATGATGAGTGGATGGCTGGGGATGCAGACAAGCAATACACAAGTGGAGGGAACCTAAAAGCACCGTTTCGCCATCTGCTTGTGGACTGGGTTCTCGCTGCTTGGGACAAGCTGGACAAGGACCTGATCATCAAGTCCTTCAAAGTGTGTGGGCAGTCTGTGAAACCCGCTTCCAAGAGGGACAGGTATGTTGAAATTTGCACTCACATCTCTCTCTCATTATGCAAATGGCATTCGTGAGTGAGCCTGTCCACTGTGACTTGCAATAACGGGCGACCTAAATAAATGTACTGTATCGATCTTTACAGCCCTGCGCTACTGGACGACAGGCCCTGACTGCTGCCCGCCTGCGCGAGGAAGAGAACAGAGGCACAGTGGAACCTGAGGAGGACGAAAAGGAACTATACAGTAATGAACTTATTGTAAAACCTGGCGTGAGTGATGAGGATATTACAGGGAGCAATGAAGAGGAGGAGGATTAAACAGAATTGGAGGATTTTTTTTTTTTTTTTTTTTAACTTCAAACCAAACAAGATAGGACACACAACAACAGAGGTTTAGGCCTATAATTGAACAATCAGAGGATAGTTAAACTTTGGAATGGTAAGGTGTCTAAACTGGTAAATTGCATTTTGTTATGAATCAATAGCCTAATGATCACCCTGTATGGTTAAGTGTTTGCAATGTACTACCGGTATGTTTGCTACATTTTGTTACCATATTTCTACACTGGAATTTAGCCTGAATTCCTGGTATTTATTGTTAATGTTCTGTATGCATATCATATTGTTATGGTAACTGTACTTATTCAATAAATGAACCTAGTATTTTTTAGGTTCAAATAGACCCAAAATCTTGTTTGTATTCATTCTACTGGTAGTCAGTTTTGCTCAAATAGAAGCCGGTCTCTAATTCTGGCCTCCTTCCAAAAAAGGCCTGGACCGAGATGTGCTTGAGTAAAATAAAGGCCTGGCCCTATATAAAAGGATTTACGGTAAATTGGTGAACAGCAATTTTTCCTGTGTAAATTCAACTTCTCATTATGTCTACTTATAGTTTAATTATAGTCAAATCTGAGCAGGGACTCAGTCTTTCAGTTTTCACAAACTTACCTGTGCCTGGAACCTACCCCACTTGTCTTAAAGCAGAAGGTGGGGTACACCCTGCACAAGTCGCCACCTAATCGCAGGGCACATAGACATACAACCACTCACATTCACACCTACGGTCAATTTCAATTAGCCAATTAACCTTATCCCCATGCAGGTTTTTGGGTTGTGGGAAGAAGCCAGGGGATCCAGAGAGAACCCATGCAGATAAGAAAAGAATATGCAAACTCCGCAGGCATCGAACCTGGTATATACACCTATCCAAACAAGCAAATTAACAGCACTGATCAAATATGAATTAATATTATATGCTTTTAGTTTGTCACCCTGGGCAGCAGGGCTATTTTAGCCTTTTATATATATATATATATATATATATATATATATTAAAAATAAATAAATAAATAATCCACTGACCCCATCAATATGTCCTAACATACAACAGCACCGATAATACCATGAACAGAACACTGCAACAAGCATTTCAGAGACACAAATGTTAAAGCAGTTTATCATCATCATGTAGGAACATGACCTGTAAAAAGCAAAAAAGACATTTAAGCCGTTGGTTGATAGAAAGTTGGTTGATAGTTTGTTTTTTTTTGAAAATGTTACAACACTTAACAGGTCTTTAGAAGGCACCCTTGGTTGGAGCTTTAGCAGGACTGCTTTGCTTTGAAGTTTTGCTGACGACCCTGCGTACTGGCATTTGCTGGGGAACAGGTTCTTCTGGGTATAGCGGGTTTGAGCAAATGCTACGCGTCCTCGCTGATAGCTTGAACGAGAGCTGAAATCGTAAACTGGGTCCAGATCAGACACATCACTGAAAACTGGCTCAAGGTCATCACCAGCATCATAACCATAAGCAAAATCCAGAGCTTCCACTGTTCCCTACATAAGCACCAGCATAGCTGCCACCTGAAGCACTGCTATCAAACCCATACCCTACACTAGCTGAGCTATCATAGCCACCGGCATAACCGCCACTTGTAGCACTGCTATCAAACCCATACGATGCAATAGCTGAGTTATTATAGCCACTGGCATAGTTGCCACCTGCAGCACTGCTATCAAACCCATACCCTGCATTAGCTGAGCTATCATAGCCACCGGCATAACCGCCACTTGTAGCACTGCTATCAAACCCATACGATGCAATAGCTGAGTTATCATAGCCACTGGCATAGTTGCCACCTGCAGCACTGCTGCCCAACCCATATCCTACACTAGCTGAGCTATCATAGCCACTGGCACTCCCAGAAGAAAACGGCTGCCATACAAAGCTTGAGCCAGCACTGTTATCACCATATCCTAGGGAGAGAAAACAAAACAAAACAAAAAAAAAAAAAAACAACAACAACAGTAGTTGAGAACCATTCATTGTTCAATAGGTCAGTAAAACACAGATTTTCAACCAGATGTCAAGTTAACTGCACATCACAGATCAAGTTTTACATATCTTACGCTTATCCACAGGACCACAGGTGATGCTTCCAAACAGCAGACATGAAATCAACAACACCCTGTAAATATATCAGTTTTGAAAATCATAGTTTTCAAACATAACAATTTAAAAACAGTAATTAAAATTCATACCTCATTTTGCAATTAAGTGATTCTATTCTGGTTAGAATTGAATTGTGAGCTGTCCCCAGGACACTGCACAAACACAAAAATATTTAAGTTTTGGTGAGCAGTGACACTATAGCCATAGTGACATAACATTGTTGCTGACCCAGCAACCCATTTCAAACCGAAGCACTCTTCCCAATAGGAGCCCCTCCGCACTGTCTGCGCAATCTAAGGTCTGCTTTTAAATGATTCTCAGTGCTGGGGGAGATTGATTGCTTAGTGGTAGCAGCTGGTGGTAAACAACACAAGGGTGTGGTGAATTGGCCTCCTTGAGGAAATAAAGTTGCTACCCTGATGGCTCTCTCCCACAAGAAACAAAAACACAGGTGTCATGTACACTTGTCTGTCACTTCATTAGGAACACCTTGCTACTACTGGGTTAATGGGTAAATAACATCGGGCACACATCATAGTTTTCAAAAAAGTTTCCATTTACACTCAACAAAAATAGAAATGCAACATTTTTGTTTTTGCTCCCATTGTTTATGAGATGAACTCAAACATCTAAAACGTTTTCCACATACACAATATCACCATTTCTCTCAAATATTGTTCACAAACCAAATCCCGGGCCTGGGGCCTTTCTGTGTGGAGTTTGCATGTTCTCCCCGTGTCTGCGTGGGTTCTCTCCGGGTACTCCGGCTTCCTCCCACCATCCAAAAACATGCATGGGGATTAGGTTAATTGGCTAATTTAAATTGACCGTAGGTGTGAATGTGAGTGTGGTTGTCTGTCTCTATGTGCCCTGCGATGAGGTGGTGACTTGTCCAGGGTGTACCCTGCCTTTGGCCCTAAGACAGCTGGGATAGGCTCCAGCCCCCCCGCGACCCTATGAGGAATAAGCGGTAGATAATGGATGGATGGATTGTTCACAAACCAGTCTAAATCTGTAATAGTGAGCACTTCTCCTTTGCTGAGATAATCCATCCCACCTCACAGGTGTGCGATATCAAGATGCTGATTAGACACCATGATTACTGCACAGGTGTGCCTTAGACTGCCCACAATAAAAGGCCACTCTGAAAGGTTTAAACAATGCTCAGTTTGCCCAAAGTGTGCCATGAAAATATGATCCATACCATTAGACCACCAATAGCAGACTAAACTGTCAAAAGGATGGGTCTACACATTTATATTGTTTGCACCAAATTCTGACCCTACCATGTGAATGTCACAGCAGCTTTTTTGAAATACTCCACAATCTGTCATGTTTCAAAGTCACATCCCTAAATGCATTGAGTTTGATGCAGTGATTAGGTATTTACTCAGTTGAGAGGGGACCCTTTTCACTGCTGTATAGCTGAAAGGCATGCTGAGGTACACAGCTGCAGCTACAAACTATGCTAGCCACAGCATTGGCTTCTGAATATAAAGACATTAATTTCAGTTATTTTTGCAACATTCATTTCTTAGTCATTTTTCACATTTTTTTCAGATATTTTTCAGTGTGTTTTTTTCCTCCGACATTTATTCAGAATTTATAGTCATTTACCCAACATTTTTCCAACACTTATTTTTTTTGAACTCCTTTTTTCATTTTCATATCATTTTATTTTATTTAGCACATAGTCAGTAACAATATTCTTAAAATAAAGTAATACAAACAAAAGAAAAAACAACCAAAAAAGACATTTTACACAGCGGACTGAAAAAACCCTCAAGGGGCTTGTCAAAAGAACCTCCTGAAACAATTACAAAGCATGGATAAGAATGCAAGCTACTATATATTACACAGGGCAAGAATAAAACACAGCTAAACACACAGATCAGGCACATACACGTCAAGGTGTTATGGAAAATGAAAACAAATTGGGATGAAACAGTGCTTGATTGTGGGGGCCAAAGCTGATATGCTTTTCTGGTTGAAAATGATGAAATTGTTTGTTTGCAGAAAATGAATTATAAAACAAGGAAGGAAGCGTTTTGTTTAATGAACCACATACAAACTGAGCAATCTGGAGGTAATTAATCTGATAAATATCAAGAATACTGAATTTATGGAAGAAAGGTAAAGTACTAGTTCTTGGAGGAGAAAGAGCAATGATTCTCACTGCTAATTTTTGCACCTAAAAACTGGTCGCAGTTTAGTTCGGTGAGTACTAGCCCAAGCAATGTTGCAGTAACGTATGAAGGGGTAAATCATGGAGATGCCGGATTTTCTCGATAATTCCATTGTTTTTGCAATTTTAGATGTAACTAGTGAGATATGAGGTTTCCAAGATAGGTTTTCATCGATAAACACACCAAGAAAGCGAGTTGATTTAACTGTATTAATTGAAACATAATAAATCAACGCTCTTATGTTTATTAATTTATTGATTTTAAACCAGTTGGAATTTTTTTTCAGTTTTGACCACTTTGAAATTACGTTGGGATCTCTATGAGGAAAAAAACTAGTACCATCAGCACATACATTTGACAAATCATTAATATATAAAAGAAATAACAATGGCCCAAGGACATATCCCTGGGGGACACCACACTTTATATTAAGAGGAGGAATTCACTCCTTTGAAAACAACAAACTGTTTTCTATTGTCTACATAACTAGAAAACCACAACAGAGCCTGTTCGTCCCAGATATTTAAATTTTTGTAACAAAATATTGTGATCTACAGTATCAAGCTTTTCTTTTTCCACAAAGTTGATTGAAGAACATCATTTATTAAACTTGTAGGACAAAGAAAATGTTCCTTGCATTTTTTTCTGTAATTCATTGTAAATATGAGTGACAAGTGATCATGTGATCAAAAGGGGTGGTGCTTAGAGGAGGCTGAGAGGAGGTGCCACTTTCTTGCTACTATCTTGCTAGCTCTCCAATATCACCAACTGTAAATACAAAAACATGGGGCGGGGGGGGGGATTGAAGAAATGAGAAAAATGATTTTGGAAATTCTGAGTGCAGAATGTGTAAAATGAAAATATGCATCAGAGCAGGCTTAATAACAAACCTGCACTAAAGACTTATCTAAAGTGTCATAATGTTCAGACTTTAGGTTTATTAATGTGATTTGTTTTCTGTGTTCAGTAGTTCATTTAAAAGTTTGATTAAAATGGTCAACGTTAGTAGCTGTGTACATATTTTTGCAACTACAAAATGCATAAATATAAGCCTTTCAGAATTTTGGACATAGGGCCTCATTTCCAAGCCAGCCGGAGTGTTGTAGATGTGGAGACAGATTTCAAAAAATTTCATTCAGTCCTTCTAGTTGCAGAGTTCACTGGTGCTAGGCTAACACAAGTCAGTAGGTCTAGCCTGCCATTAAAAACAGTCTTACCCACTCCACAGTGCACCCCAGGCATATCAGTTGTAATGCCAGACTATCAATGGCACTTTTCCACAGGCGCACGGTACAGTGCGGCATAGCTCGACACGGTTGTGCTGCTTTTCCGCTAATACCTGGTACCTGATACTAGGTCCTTTTTTTGTACCTCCTCAGCCCTGGTCACTATTTTGTCCTGCCCCCAGATGCCCAGCATTTCTGGGGGTGAATGAAGCTGTGGGCGGGCCTCGGCTGGCCTGGACACTTTCTGCATGAAGATTGGAGGATCAGTCGAAAGGCTGAATGCCATTTTGATTGACAGATATTTTGAGACATACACCATCACTTGACAGCTCAGCTCAGTCCCATTGCAGACTTTGCAAGCAAAGTTGAAAGAAGAAATGCAACCCATTTGTTGGTATCTGCATGGCGAAATTACTTGTTCAGTAAATAAAACACACTCATAGTATGTCCTTGTTTCAGTTTACCATAATTTCATCATTTCCTCGTTTGAGTTTAATATTGTTTCGTCAGATCGTTTTATTGAATTTTATGATGTAAGCAGACAATGAGCTTCCCCTCTTTGAAAGACCAGCAGCCGCGACTGGACTCGATTGTAAAAGCCAAACATAACTCGACCCCACCATTTTTAAAACTGGCAACTTCTTCGCTATTGTTACACGAGAAAATGGCATCGCTTTTGATCGCTTACGTGATTGCGTTGGTGTCCTCTATTGTTTGTGATAGTAGTGTTGTTGTTGTTCTTCTTCCCGGTTTTCTGTCGCTTGTAAATGCAGTTTCGTGCTGCTGTATGACGACCCCGTCCACGTTGAGGAGATACTATGAGGTACTCAGTTTTAGGAGATACTATGAGGTACTCAGTTTTAATGGAAAAGCACCAAAACCGCACCATGCCGTACCGTGCCATGCCATGCTGTTACTATGTAGAGGAAAAGCACCATTATATTAGTCAAAAAGACATAAAAGTATATTTACAGTATTTTTTTTTTGTTTGGGGGGACATATTTTGCCAACATGACAGAGCCTTCATTGAACCTGCAGTCATTCACCAGAACATTCCAATTTTGCTTCCGTTGTCACTGGAATGTGACAAAAAAGATCAGTCAAGCCCCTGTCTCCCTTTTCAAACGTTGTTTTTGATCACCTCCCAACAGTAACAAGATCATTCAAATTGGTCTTTGCATGCCTTTTCCATGTCAAGTGGAAATTGTGTGCTGTCATGCAGCACTGTTACAGTAAGTTGTTTGTCAAAGTGCATATTTAAAGCACAACCATGTGCCAGTGTGAATTTCCCAAACATTTTCTTCACTGAAAATGAGTCTCAATCACTATTTTTCAATCTTACTGTATATCTGTTTTGTAAGAAATGCCTTGTTAGTTCCTCTCGTCCTGGGCTTACAGTACCTTTGTCTGTTGATATGTGTTTTGGAGCGTGTTATGCATGTCATAAAGTATGTATGTAATTTCATGAATATTGAAAATACAACCTGTAAACAGCATTAGAGATAAGCTGCATTTACTCATCGGTCAGTCTGGCCAAGACCCCGGCCAAGTCACGCCGATGGTACTTCCCCCTGTTCGGATACACCCTTGACCTGTCCATCTCCAATTCCTGGCTAGTCTACAAGAGAGACTGTGGCCTACTGAATGAGAAACCAATGTCTCTGAAAAGGTTCCACCTGGCCATGGCCCACAGTTTGAGGCAAGCCAAAAAGCCAGCATCCAGAGTTGGCCGACCCTCCTCTGCCTCTGCACCACCACAGATGTCCTCTCAGAAGAAGCACCTCCCCCCAAGACCCCCACGACCACAACCAGATGTGCGCTATGACAACTGCGGACATTGGCCACGTCATACTGACAACCGGGGGCGGTGCAGCCTCTGCCCAAAGGGTGTGTCAAGATGGAAATGTGTGAAGTGCAACGTTTTCCTGTGCTTGATAGCAAAAAAGGAATGCTTCGTAACATACCATCGAAAATAATTTGGACAAGTTTCCCACGGGCCCATTTTTGTTTGTGAATTTCATTTGAGAGGAAAAAAGAAATCAAGGCCCTGAAAGTTTTCAAATTTGTTCTATGCATTAAAAGAAGTGATGTTCTTTTGATATTTTACACAGCATAGCTGAGAAGTTGAACAAGGTCCTATGTGTCATTTTTTTTGTTAATTCGAGAGACTTTATTGAAAGTGCTTGAATTATTTCACACAACACAGTTGAGAAGTGTATGTACTGCACTATATTGTTAATAAATTGACTTGTTTTACAGTTATTTGACTTTTTCTACTTTCTTTTTGTATTTGTAGGTATTAAATTATCACATTATTGTTATTATACATTTATCATCATGTATTAGGTACTTTTACCATTAAGTGACATCTCAACCGTTTGGTAGAGGTCTGTAATTAAAAAACTGTGGGGTCTGTAAAAATAAAAAACATTGATTCTTGTTATTAGTGCCCCAATAACATAAATAATGCAAATAAATAAGTTTTCCATGCTTTTTTCTTGGTGAGGACCTTAAAGGGTTAAGTCACCATATTATTTTCTCCCACCCACAGTGCCCAGTGTTTTTATTCTGTTTAGCAGCAGTGATACCATGGAAGTTGATGAACCTGACCTATCTCCTCCTTCCTTGGGACGGTTCCTCCTCTAAGGAAGCCCTTACTCGCTTCCCTCCTCGTTCCAAGGAGCAAAAACTTGCACCGAGTTCAGTGAACGAACCGCCGCAGCTTCCTGGTAGAATCACTCGTTCGTTCACTCATTTGTTCGTTCAGTGAACGGATCATGGCAGCTTCCTGGTAGACTCACTCATTCATTCAGTGAGTCGCCCCTCCCCTCCCCTTGCTGGCTGGGTCGTTCATCGAAGTTTCATAAGTCATGAACTAACGAATGAAGCAGTTCAACTCCTGGCCACCACGCTAAGACTGAGCTCAAGTGACCTAAGAAAGGAATGAATCTGTTCAGGAAGTGATTCAGTTCAGTTCGTTCACTCAAAAGATTTGTTCTTTTGAACGAATCGTTCGCGAACGACACAACATTATCTCCCACCCGTTCTCCTGTCTTGACTCTCGGATTTTTGACCTGTGTCTGTTCCCTGGGTTTGTGTTTTTGCCTGCTACCTCTGTACCTCTGCCACAGAGCAGTGGATTAAACAGAGTGGCGACAACTTAAGATCTCACCGCCGGAGTGGTCACGTGGTTCATGAACCCCTCAATAGTTCCAAGCGTAGTCTGCACTGTCCATGCTCTTCAACGGGACAGACTGCAGTGAGTGCGCATTTAAGAGGTTATTACTCTTATTAGATTACTGTGTACACGTCAAAGTCACTTGCGTATATTGAGTGCCTGTATGACAAATCAAAATGAAATATGACAAGTTTGTCTGGTTGTGTTTTTGGAGGGAAAACTTTGCTAGCTTCACTAACTGGAGAATAAGGAACTATATCGTAACCTGATGCAAAGTGATCTCTTATTTAGCAACATAAGGCTATTCTCAAACACTTTCTGAGATTGGACAATGATGATAAATTATGGTTTTCATTCAGATATTTTATGTGGGCAATTTAAATGAATGTCACAACCGTGTGTGTGTGTGTGTCAACAAGAAAAAAAAATTATGAGAAGGCTCAAAATAAACTGATATTGTAAAACCAGACATGTTTGTCATCAATAACGTGTATGCATGTATAATGTATGATTTAATGCTATGCACCAATGCTATTGAACAATCACAGATACATACAAAACATTACATATAAACACATTTAATAAAATCATATGTCAAATGCAGGCAGCTATTATCACTTTTGGACACACATCTGGTCACATGAAAATCAGTTGAAGCACTTGGCTCCATTTCTCACATGAATGGTGAATGGTGAATAATTGAGATGCTCTTCAGAATGTCCTGCAATGTTATACAAGTATTCATCTTTTCAGGTCTGATTTATAATGCAAGTCTCAGGGATGACATATTTTCCACTTTTACACAACATTTGAAGTCTGACAGCTAATTCTTTTTACGTTTACCATTGTACAGTGTAGAGACCAGTGATGGTTGGCTGTGCAGCATTTGGGTGCACCAACCGCTCAGAGAGAGGCCATCGAATGTATGGTTTCCCGAAAGAAAAGGAGAGGCAGAAGAGATGGCTGGCAATGGTCAAAATGACAAAATTTTGATGTCAAGGTTGGCAATTGCAACAGCAGAAAGATAAATGTTTAGAAATGTGATGTACAATAGTTTAAATTTATAAGGTCATTTTATTAGAGCATACAGAACAACATTTTGATTCTATCTTGCGTATACATTTTACACTGATTTTAAGAGTCTCCCTGCAGGTGCATTTTGAGGACAGTCAATTTATTTCAAGAAAAAAAGGCGGCCTCAGGTTAACACCTGATGCCGTACCCACCTTATTTTGCCATCGTCAATGGCCAAAGAGAAGGAGAGCTCCCAAACGGCACACGTCTTCAACAGAGGTTCACTTGCCAAGCGATGACCACAACTACTGCACAAGAAATGATTTTGGTATGATACACAGTTGTCTCTACAGGCATCTTGATCTATTTGTAAATGAAAAAATGGATTTAAGGAATAGTTGGCCCTGATTTGACAAGGGTTGTGTTAATTTCCCACAGTCAGTGTGGTTCAACAGCTGCGACTCACCGCCTGCGGAGTCCTGTGAGTGCAGTTCTTTAGTTCTCAGTTTCAACTACATGGAACTACTTTCTGTAGTATCAAAACCTGTTCAGGACCACGCTCACGGGACTCCTAGGGGGGTTGAGTAGCAGCTGATGAACCACACTGACTTTTACAAACAAACAACACTAGTCAAATCAGGGCCAACTATCCCTTGAAACAGGACATGAAAGAAGGTGGTGATGTAAAGGAAGCAAATGCATATTAACTGAAACAATACAATGTCATTGTTACAGAAAATGAGGCAGAAATTGAGGCAGAACAAATAGGAGGAGGCAGCCCACAAGAAGATGATGGTGTGGTCCTCGAAGCTCCCAGGGCCAGTCAGTCAGGGGCAGCATGTGAAGACGCCACTGTGACAGGGGCAAGCGATCCAGGGACCAATGATGACAGGGCGACTGTTGATGACCTAAGAGAGCAATTGAGGATTGAGACACTCCGAAGAAAGAGAGCAGAGAGGGCTCTTAAACAACAAAAGAAAATAAATTTGGGTTTAAGAAAGAAGAACAATTGAATTCAAAAAAAGTTCAAATCAGTTTTTAACACAGACCAAATTCAGTCATTAGGAAGAGAGAAGAAGAGAGGGATACGCTGGAGCAATCAGACCCTGGAAAAAGCCATACAAATTCGATGTACTGCTGGCACAACAGGCTACAAAACGTTGCAAAAAATGAAAATCCCACTACCTGACATAGAACTACACAACGGAGGATGCAGCATGTTAAGATGGAGCCTGGAGTGTTGATGGAGGTGTTCAAAATGCTAAAGCTAAAGGCAGAGGGAATCAACAAAATGGAGAGGCAGTGTGTACTCACACTGGACGAGATGGCCATCAGTCCAGGCGTGGAGCTGCATATGGGAACAGGGAGACTATTTGGCAACGTAACACTCCCCGGTCACACAGGGCAAGCAACGCAAGCAACGCATGCCTGTGTGTTTATGCTCGCTGGTGTAACAACACGCTGGAAGCAAATTGTTCTGGCAAATTGTTGACGGCTCAGTTTATCAGCCCATCATCATTGCCATAGCAGAAGCTGCAGCATCTGTAGGGCTTCATGTTATAAACATCACCAGTGACATGGGGAGTCACCTGGGAAGCTGGAAACCAGTCCAGACAGGACTTGTGATGGCCACAAGAGTGATCCTGGAAGTCCAGCAAGACCTGTTGAGCCAAGGGCACAAATTTGTTCTCACAAGTCGGTTTACACAGGACTGCCTGGAGAACACCTTCACCTTTTTCTTGTATTCGTCAGAGGAACCCTGTCCCAACACCAGCAGAGTTCCACTACGCACTGCGAGCTGTCACTGTTGGACAGTTCCTCTCAACAGTACCGACCGGCATTTCTCTGGATGATGGATCCGACCATTTGGCAGACTTCCTGGACTCAAAGAGAATGTAGCTGTCATAATTTATCACTGTTTATAATATTATTGTCATTTTGTATGTGTTTCAAGACCCTTTGTGTGATGCTTAAGCGAGCTGTCAACTTTATTTTGAAAACACCTCTTTTATTTTGACGTTCAGTTTGGTGTGCCAGTGGGGAGAGTGAGATGAAGATATAAGCTGAAGACGCACATGTGCTGTTAAGTTAAGCAAGGACAGTAATGACCAATTTAAGTAGTAATATAGTATTTAAAATGTGCAAGAAACATCCCGAAGACCAAAGATAACTCCCCCTTTACGCAGCACGCAGCCAACGAGGTAATTAATGTGTTTTTCTGTATTTTATTTTACTGGGTGTTTTTCATGGTTATCTTTACTTTAGTGATGTAATTGTTAATATTGTTTGTGTATGTTATAGTTTTCGCGGTGGATTTGGAGGGAGCCTCAAATAAACCAGTACCAAGAAAGCCACTTGTGTTGTTCGTGCCTTGAGGGAGTTACCGTGAAAACTCGTTGTTCACAAGCATGAGTGATTAATTAACGACTCGGCAAGTTCAAAGGATCGTTTTTTTTTTGCAGTCTGATGTCCTGCAACTTATGTTGCATTTGTCATTCTGTAAATATCAGCTGCTGTAGTGCATATTTCAAATTGTTTGATAACTAGTGATTTCTAACTGTCATCTAAGATTTGAGATTTCTGAATGTCTGTGATTTGCATATATTGAGAGTGTATAGTAATATTTACAGGTTAATTGTGTTATAAAGATATATATATAAATATATAAATATAAATGTTACAAATTGATACATTTGAGTGTTGTTAATTGATGCAACAGCTGTTCATCACATTAAGCTTATTTGGGAACACCCTCACTGCTAATGTTTTGCAAAGTTAAGGAGTGATTTAACAATGTCAGAGCCAAAAGAACATATAAGGCAGGAGAGGGACAGTCTTATGGACAGATTCCAGAACAAGAACAAGACTGGCCAGAAGCAGGTTCTCTCTTCAATTCAGGCAGCAGTAAATCAGGTTCTGTGCTGTCTATCTTGAAACGTGCCTCAGAACATTCAAGCCACTCTTCTGTGAAGCGTCAAGAAGCCGCTGCTGAAGCCGCTGCAAGCCAAGCTGTTCTAAAAGTGCTACAAGAACAAGAAACAGAAGAACTGGAATTACAGCGCTTAGAAGCAGAAGCTAAAAGAAAGGTGGCAGAGGAAGAAGCAGCAGCCATCAAGCGTCGCTTAGAACGGGAAGAAGAAGAAGCTAAAATTAGAGCTAAACAAGAAGAAGAACATGCAGCTCTACAAAGGACTCTTGATGACAAAAGGAGAAAGATTCTGCAATTGGAGGCAATGAAAAGTCTTAATGCTGCACAAGCAAGAATACATGTTTATGATCAGATGAAAACTGAAGAAGGGCAGAGACAAAGCACTGTAAAACAAGAGAGAGAAAAAGTTACTCATGATTCTGCTCCAACAAGACAACCGCTAAATACCGGTATAATCTTTCATTCCCCAAGCTACAGCCACCTCTTCAAATGACAGTGCAGCAGACCTTGTTAAAGTACTGGCTGGTGCTTTAACTGCCAATAGGATTCCAGTTCCAGAACCATCAGTATTCAGTGGGGATCCATTGAAATACAGTGATTGGAAACTTTCATTTGAAACACTAATTGACTAGAAAAACATTCAAGAAAAAGAGAAGATATACTACCTGCTTAGATATGTTGGTGGGCAAGCGAAGAGTGCACTTGAGGGCTATTTCCTACTGGGAACTGAATCTGCTTATGAAGCTGCACGGGAGATTTTGGAAGAGAGGTATGGAAATCCTTTCACGATTGCAAAATCGTATAGGGACAAACTTCAAGCATGGCCTAAGATAGGCTCTAAAGACAGCTTTGAGCTCAGAGAGTTTGTGGATTTCCTCCGCAGCTGTGACGCTGCTATGGTCCATATTAAAGCATTGGAGATTTTGAATGAAAGTTACCAGACTGGCTTACAGCAAATTGGAACCGGAAAGTTATTGACATTCAAGGAGAGAGCAACCAATTCCCCTCATTCAGCCAGTTTGTTAAATTTCTAACAAGAGAAGCAAAAATCGCCTGTAATCCTGTCACATCATTGCAGTCATTGAAACAAGCTGAGTCTGAGAAATTGAAGTACCAAAGACCTCAACGCTTAGGAGCAAAGACACTGGCTACAAGGTCAAATGAAAAGGCTAACATGTTATGTATTTTCTGTCAGAAAGGTGGGCACACTCTGCATAAATGTAGGAAGTTCATGGAGAAAATAGTTCCAGACAGGATCAAATTTGTTCAGAATGAAAGACTATGCTTTGGATGTCTCAAGTCTGGACATCACTCAAAGAGTTGTCAAAACAGAAGCGTTTGTGATGTGTGTCATAAGCGACATCCCACTTGTTTGCATGCAGTACGGCCTAAAGAAGAGCAAAACTCACCACAACTTCAAAGTCAAGAATAGTCAAGTACAACTCAAGAAAATTACAGAGTGAATCCTCAATCTGTGCAACATACAGAAGCAACCACAGCTGCTACTTCAAACCGAGTGATATTGCAAGAAGTTGACAACCACACAGCTGCAATCATCCCAGTGTGGCTTTCATTATCATCCAAGCCAGCACAAGAGGTTCTTTTGGATTCTCAAAGCGACACAACCTTTGTTCTCAGTGAAATAGCTGAATCTTTGGAAGTAAACAAGGAACCAGTCAAGCTCAAGCTCTCTACTATGACCTCAAGAACCACCTTAGTGAGTTCCCAAAGAGTAGATAACCTACAAGTGAGAGGCTTTTACACTCAGAAGAAGATTTCTCTACCATCAGTCTACACAAGAGACTTTATTCCCGCCAACAGATCTCACATCCCAACAGATGAAACTGCAAAGGCATGGTCTCATTTAGAGCACCTTCAAGGAGAAATCGCACCTTTACAGGATTGTGAAGTTGGATTGCTTATTGGGTACAACTGCTCACAGGCTTTACTTCCAAGAGAAGTCGTGTCTGGCAAGGAGAACCAGCCTTATGCACAGCGCACAGACCTTGGATGGAGTGTTGTTGGGCATGGCAATCCCTGTCTAGACTATGGTAACACCATCGGAATCAGTTACCGCATAGTGGTGAGACAAGTGACACCAGCAATGGATCCATCTGTCAATCTCAAAACTAGAGTACACTATGTGAACAGAATCAAAGTGCAAGAAATCATCCCTTTAGACATCATAAACATCCTGGAATCAGACTTCTCAGAAAGAGTAAGAGAAAATGATCAAGTGTCTCAAGAGGATTTGAAGTTTCTTGCCAAGTTGAAAGAGAACATTACACAAGGGGACAGTGGTCACTATGAGATGCCATTACCGTTTAAAGAAGAAAGACCAAAGTTACCCAACAATAAGGTGTGTGCAATGCATCGTCTCACCTGCCTTGAAAGGAGACTAAAGAGACATCAGACCTACTACCAAGATTATGTCAATTTCATGGACGATATCATATCAAGAGGTGACGTAGAAAAGGTCCCTGAAGATGAAACTGATAATAGTCTGGCTTGGTATATTCCACATCATGGAATCTATCATCCACAAAAACCAGAAAAAATACGAGTCGTATTTGACTGTTCTGCCAAGTATCAAGACACCTCCCTTAACGATCATCTGCTCACTGGTCCTGACTTAACAAATACATTGGTGAGTGTCCTATGCCGTTTCAGAAAGGGTTTCATTGCATTCATGTGTGATGTGGAACGCATGTTCCACCAGTTCCACGTCAAAAAGGAAGACCAAGATTATTTGAGGTTTCTGTGGTGGGAAAATGGCAATTTGAAAGCCAAGTCATCCATTTACAGAATGAAGGTCCACTTGTTTGGAGCGGCCTCATCTCCTGGCTGTGCTAATTTCGGCCTGAAACCTCTGGCAGTGCAAGGACAAGGTCAGTTTAGCGACGACACTGTACACTTCATTCAAAGAAATTTCTATGTGGATGACGGTTTGTCAAGTGTTCAAACTGAGAAGGAAGCTATCAAGCTTATCAAAGAAGCAAGAGAACTTTGCTATACTGGCAAGTTAAGACTCCACAAGTTTGTATCTAACAGTGAGAATGTGATTGCAACCATCCCAGAGGAAGAACGTGCAGCATTCAAAGATCAGGACATGGCCTTGAGTTCACCACACATGGAGAGAGCTCTTGGAGTGGAATGGTGTATTACGTCTGACTCATTCAAATTCAGAGTTCAAGTGAAACTGAACCCAGTGACGAGAAGAGGTGTACTGGCTACAGTTGCTTCTGTTTACGATCCCCTAGGGTTCATGGCACCCTTCTTCTGGGGAAACAGATACTTCAGGAATTGTGTAGAGAGAAGGTAGGATGGGATGAGGATCTTCCAGAGCATTTAAAACCACAGTGGGATTCCTGGATTAGAGATCTACCCACCCTAGCTGAAGTAGAAATCAAAAGATCATTCTTACCTCCACATTTCAGCGATGTCAAAAGGTATGAGCTTCACCATTTTGCTGACGCAAGCATCTCCGGCTATGGCGCATGTACATACCTCCGAGCTGTCAGTCCATCTGATGAAGTTCACTGCTGTCTGGTAATGGGTAAGTGAAGAGTTTCACCAACCAAGATAACAACAATACCAAGGTTGGAACTGTCAGCGGCAGTTGTCGCAGTTCGAAGTAGTGACATGCTTCTCAAAGAACTAGACATAGAAGATCTTCAGGTGTTCTTCTGGACAGACTCCATGGTTGTTCTCAGCTACATAAACAACGATGCCAGACGGTTTCAGGTGTTTGTGGCCAACCACATACAGAGAAAGCAAGTACAAAGCCTGAACAATGGGCTTATGTCGCATCTGAGGACAATCCGGCGGATCACGCTTCGCAAGGTTTGACTGCACAACAGCTCAAGAACTCCAACTGGTTCATGGGGCCAAAGTTTCTGTGGCAGTGTGAATTGCCAGCCAGAGAACTCAAGGTGGGAGTAATCAAAGAAGATGATCCTGAAATCCGTAAGAGTTGTGTGTGTAACACCAAAGCAAAAGCAGAGAAGTTAATAGTGGAATGCTTCAAGGAGTTTTCTGATTGGTCTAGAGTGGTAAAGGCAGTTGCAAGACTCAGAAGACAGATCCGTAAATACAAAGGCAAGAAGCAAAAAACGAATGAGTGTTCAAGCTTGGAAGAAAGGAAAGCAGCAGAACTTGTAATCGTCAAACTAGTACAAGAAGAAGCATTTCCTGACCTGATAAAGAACCTAAAACGAGAGAACGCTATCATCAAGACAAAAGACAGGAAACTGCGCAAGTTGAGTCCATTCTTGGATGAGGAGGGTATTCTAAGAGTAGGAGGACCTCTGAATCATGCCACATTACATCTATTTGTGAAGCATCCAGCACTTCTACCAAGAAATAGTCACATATCATCGTTACTTGTCATACATCTCCATGAGAAGACCCAGCATCAAGGTTGTGGAATGACGATGAACGAACTGCGAGCTAATGGATGGTGGATCCTGGGAGGTAGCAGTGTGTCTTATCACACATTTTCAAATGTGTCAAGTGCAGGAAGTATCGGAGACCAACAGAAGAACAAAAGATGGGTGACTTACCACAAGACAGATTGGAGGCTACTCCTCCCTTCACCTATGTTGGCATAGACTGTTTTGGTCCGATTTATGTGAAAGATGGAAGGAAAGAGCTCAAAAGGTATGGTCTTTTACTCACCTGTCTATGTTCCAGAGCCATACATATAGAGATACTGGATGACATGACAACTGATGCATTTATCAACACCTTGAGAGCATTCATTGCCATAAGAGGAAATGTATGTCAGTTAAGATGTGATCAGGGCACTAATTTCATTGGTGCAAGAAGAGAGTTCACAAAACTAATGGAAGGAATGGATCAAGAAAGAATAAAGAGTTTTGGATGTGAATTCCTAACAAACCCCCCAGCAGCAAGTCATATGGGTGGTGCCTGGGAGAGGCAAATAAGGACGGTAAGGAGTGTTCTTACGGCCATTCTTGACAAGTCAGCACGAAGACTCGACAGTTCTTCTCTAAGGACATTCATGTATGAGGTTATGGCTGTCATTAACAGCAGACCACTAACAGCTAAGCACTTGAATGACCCATCTGTACCGGAACCTTTAACTCTGAACCATAGCCTCACAATGAAGTCTGCGGTCATTCTGTCCCCACCTGGATGATTCGTTAAAGAAGATCTTTATCTTCAAAAGAGATGGCGTCGGGTACAGTATTTGACCAATGAATTTTGGACACGATGGAAGAAGGAATATCTCCTGAACTTACAATCAAGGCAAAAATGGTATAAGAACAGAAGGAACATGAAGGTCAATGACATTGTCCTTTTACAAGAGGATATGGCACAACGCAATGAATGGAAGCTAGCCAGAATCACAGAGGTTTACACAGGGTCAGGTGGTAGGGTGAGAAAACTAAAGTTGCTGGTTAGTGATATCACATTTGACAAAAAGAGGAAACCAACAACTAAATTAGTAGTACTTGAAAGACCTGTACAGAAGGTTGTTACTCTGATTGAAGCAGACTAAGATGTTTGGCTGAAATTGCATGTCAGATTAATAACCAGGTTAATAACCAAAATGTTTATTAGGAAATTGATGTCTTGATTACAGTATTGTAGAAAGAGAAATCCCACGACAATATTTGTGTGATTTGGTGGGAGTGTAGCTGATAGTCATAATTTATCACTGTTTATAATATTATTGTCATTTTGTACGTCTTTCAACACCCTTTGTGTATTTGTGATGCTTAAGCGAGCTGTCAACTTTATTTTGAAAACACCTCTTTTATTTTGACGTTCAGTTTGGTGTGCCAGTGGGGAGAGTGAGATGAAGATATAAGCTGAAGACGCACATGTGCTGTTAAGTTAAGCAAGGACAGTAATGACCAATTTAAGTAGTAATATAGTATTTAAATGTGCAAGAAACATCCCGAAGACCAAAGATAACTCCTCCTTTACGCGGCACGCAGCCAACGAGGTAATTAATGTGTTTTTCTGTATTTTATTTTACTGGGTGTTTTTCATGTTTATCTTTACTTTAGTGATGTAATTGTTAATATTGTTTGTGTAGAAAGGCACTTGTGTTCTTCGTGCCTCGAGGGAGTTACAGAGAGGCAGCTGCAGTCCTCCTCCAGTGGTGCGTCTGGAGCAGCTGGATGACCCAGCATCACCACCTGTCTTCACAAAAACAGAGTCCTGTGTCCTCTACCACCTGGCAGGATACATTGTGAAGAGGGTCATCAGCTGCTCACTTTGTGAGGAATGCCAGAGCTCCCTAATAGAAAATGAAAATGCAAGTGAGAGAGACGTTCTTCTCAGATTGAAGGAGTTAAAAGGGGGGGCACTATACCGGCCATCTGATGAGGTTTTCACCCTCATTCAGAGTGTGGAGCAGCTGTTCCAGGCGACCTCAGTTGACTCACTCATGGAATCAACCAATGCAGTGGCAATGCTGGAACAAGCGGCAATGAAACTTGACAGCAACCTTCCATCATGCCATGAGCTGAAGAAAAAAATTCTCACCAGATACATCAGGTTGAGGTTGAGAATTGCCTCTAGGTGCATCTGGGCTGCATAAAAGAATGACACACAGAGAGGGTGCTTTGGCAGCAAGAGCTAAAGCAAAAGGGGAAAAAAGAAACCAGCTATGTCTACTGCAACAATGGCATCGTCATCTAGGCCACTGCCAAGCCCCTTACTGGTTGTCATGGATGTATTCAGGCTTTCCACCCCTTCTCCATCACCAGCAGACTCCAGTGGTCCCTCAGTCCAGCAGCTGCAACCAGCGGCTGTCAGGGGCAGCAGCAGGAGGAGGTGCACCTGGAGAACAACCTAAAAATGTCAACCTCATGTCAGTTTGTGTTAAGGGAGTAGGATAATAATCTACATTTCAATTTGCAGGTCAAGGAGAAGGTGGATTTATCTTGATCTCATCCACCATCAGCAGACCCCAGTAGTTCTGTGCCACAGCCAGGTGCAAGCGGCAGCAGCAACCGCAAGCAGCCGCATCCAAGGAAGCAGTGTTCACTGGCCTCCTCTTTTGCCTGTTCAAAGTTCAAATAGATTAAATTTAATTAAAGGATTGGGTTGGAGAGCATATACTTTATAAAGTGGTAACAGGTGTTACTTATTAATAAGAGAAAATAATACAAAAAAGTGGTAAGTAACAGGTGTTACAAGCTGTTTAAACAATTGTGCAATGTTTTGGTCTTGCAGCATGGCCTGCATAACATTTTTCCATGTAAAACATATGCCTTAAATGCTGACAGAATTTAAAAAGTAGCAGCCCTACTCTATCATCCCATGGTATACATAAGCAGAAATCAAATTACATAGCACTTATGTTAGTCTAAAAAGAATAAATTGCACATAACATTGGGAACTGATAAAGGCTAAAATCTAAAATAAAGCCCATAAGTAACCATCTCAACATATGATTGATGATGATGATTTATCTGTGATTCACAACTCAGTCACACAATAAATTTTGCCAGGCCTCTACAGCCGACGATGTCCAACTAGCAGGCCACGGCTAAAAAAATCGATCCAAATTCCTAACATTAAAAAACACAATTACATTTGTAATTACAATTTGAGCATACTAAAATTAAAATCATTTTACATATAAAAGGGTCCCTCGATACCATCAACACACGTATTGGCATCAAATTTGTTGATATTTTATAATTTTACCTTGGTGAGTGCTTGCCTTGTGGCCATAGAAGTGAACGGCGTCCGACGTAACAGGCGGCCATGTTGGAACTATTGAGAGTTCCATAACCTGGAAGTGGGGTCCGCCGGGCTGTATACCTATGGGAGTGTCGCCACTCTGTTTAATCCACTGCTCTGCTCTGCCTGATCTGCTTGACTCTTGGTTTTGACCCCTGCTACGGACTGTACCCTGTTCTACTGTTCTACAGAGTGCCTTATTCCTGCCTCTGCCTGGTGATTCTACGTGTGGGTCCTCTCTGATCCGTGACAGAGGCAGTATACTTGAAGTTTACTTTTTATATACTATATTTTACATGCTTAAGAATAGTATAGTGAAGTATACTTGGCTTGTAATGAAAAATATAATGAAAAGTCTAAAACAGAGTACATTAATAGATCGATAGATAAATTATTCATCTCACAGATAAATTCACAGTTCCAGCAGCTTGAAAGATGGAAACACACAGGGTTCATGGAAATAAAAAATAAAATAGGATAAAATAGAATATCAATAAAATATCTAGCACCAAAATATATACTTATTTTTTTTTTACACATTGTGGAGTCCAGTTTGTAGATGTGAGTGAAAAAGTACATGTGTGTCCAGGTGTGTGATGTGAATGTGTGGTGAGTCCAGGGTCCAGGCTCAGTGTTTTGTTGCTCCCCCAGAGAAGTGTTGTAGAGACGAACGGAATGGGGGAGGAACGATCTTCTGAGTCTGTCTGTGGAGCAGGACAGTGACAGCAGTCTGTCACTGAAGCTGCTCCTCTGTCTGTAGATGGTGCTGTGAAGGAGATGGACAGGATTGTCGATGATGATAGAAGCCTGTTCAGTGTCCGTCTCTCTGCCACAGATGTTAGACTGTCCAGCTCTGTGCCAACGACAGAGCCTGCCTTCCTCACCAGTTTGTCCAGGTGTGCAGCGTCCTTCTTCTTCACACTGCCCCCCCAGCACACAACTGCGTACAGGAGGGCACTTGCTACCACAGACTGGTAGAAGATCTGTAGCAGCTTGTTGCAGATGTTGAAGGATGACAGCCTTCTGTGGAAGTACAGACAGCTCTGTCCTTTCCTGCATAGAGCATCTGTTTTAGCAGTCCAGTCCAGTTTATCATCCAGCAGTACTCCCAGGTATTTATAGGTGGGTACCACCTCCACACAGTCCCCTTTGATAAAAACTGGCACTGGCTGAGGCCTGGGTCTCCTGAAATCCACCACCATCTCCTTGGTCTTGGTGGTGTTGCACACACCATGTGACAAAGTCCTGGATCAGCCCTCTGTACTCCCCCTCCTGTCCACTCCTGATACATCCCACGATAGCTGTGTCATCTGCAAACTTCTGTACATGGCAGAGCTCTGTGTTGTACTGGAAGTCGGATGTGTACAGGGTGAACAGGACCGGAGAGAGCACAGTTCCCTGTGGTGCTCCTGTGCTGCTGACCACAGTGTCAGACCTGCAACCCCCTAGTCGCACATACTGAGGTCTGCTGGTCAGGTAGTTAGTTATCCACGTCACTAGGTGTGATAATACTAAAACTTAAATTTGTATTTTCATACTAAAGGTTGTATTTAGTATACTTTTTACTTCTTTCATCGACATAGTACTAATACTTGGTATATCTTTATCCAAGTACGGAATAATATCACGTCAGTGACTCGTAAATCTATTGTAGCGTGTTGTGGAATGAGTGGGCGGAGACTTGCCAGCATGTCTCTGTGATTTCATGTCTGTGCCTGTTTATAGAAGGGTATTATCAGGGATGTTATTACATGTGTTTGGTGCAGTTAATTGTTGTCTGTTGTGTCTGTTTATTGGTCATGTTAGTGTTTGGCACCATGAGTGAGACTGGTAGTGAGGTTCATCATATCTTTCCTGTGTAACTTACATGCCTGCGTGAGAGATCCTTCTCTAACCTGCCTTTTCCCGTCGGCCAAATAAAGAACTCTTTTGTATATATGTAAAAAAAAAAAAAAAATAGTATATGAAAGGATTAGCTTGTGGTATATCTTCAAAGTGTGTTGTTGTTAAGCATACTTTTATATGTTTAAAATGTTCCTATTTAATTAGAATTACAGAGGTATAAAAGTAGTATACTTTCTAGTACACTACAAGCACATGGTTCGAATGGTCTGTTGTATACTTGCTATACTTATACTCAAGCATACTTGATAAAATGTATAAAAAAAAGTATATAACTTTTTGCCGAGGGAACTGTAGCAATAATCATACAAAGTGAGATCAAAGACCTGCCAAAGCATATTGATCTCTGTGTCCCCTGACATCACTCCACAAATCTCAGAGCCACACAGCTACTTTATATTCATGTGCTAATTTGCATTGATCATGTATGGTCGTGTTTGGGCATGTAGAGGGAGGGGTATGAGGCGTGATTGTATCCGCGTTTTTCTCCACTACTGTGTGATTTATCAATGGAAATTGTGTGTTACGGGCCCCAAACGTGGAGCCTCGGTACAAATACAGTTGCCTGTAAAACAGAGTGGAAGAGCAATGAAGACATGGAGTGATACAAGTGTCGTCCAAGTTGCGTCTCTTTAATTCTCACATATTCACAAAATAGCACTAACTCTCCAAATGTCATATTCTTATCCATTTCTGGTAAGTGGCATACATGTCTATTGATCACATTCATCCAATAACCTCGTAACACAAATCAATTCAGACTGATACATCATTACACTACAATCTGACTGTACCAAAAGGCACACTTTATACTATATATCTATAGCACAAATGACAGTGTAATTTCACCGTGACTATCATGCAGCTTACATTTGCTGTGCTAATGAATGTGATACACACTTAACCCACAAGTGGACTCATGGAGGAATATAACATTTTCATCTGTCCAAATCTTCCATAAACATCTTTAAACGCTTATTATTAAATTAACAGAAATAACCCATGTGCAAAATATCCGTGGCGCATGTCTCTTATTTGCAAGTGGGAGACTATGCCTGAGTGTAGTAATTATGAGCAGTGTAAAATACGCTTGATTGCCTGCAAGACAAAAGCAAAGGTAAACAACACCCGATGTACTGCTGGCAACAGCTCAGGTTTTCAACTTCTTCAAACATCAATAAACGTACGCAAATGGTCATTAAACTCTCCTAGCATACATACACACAAACAAAAAGCAAAGACAACTTAAAATCATTACCCTTGTCAAGTACTGACCTGTAAAACAGACCGGGTGGAAGAGCAATGAAGACATGGAATGATACAAGTGTTGTCCAAGTTGCGTCTGAAGAGTGGGTGGAAGTTCACACTTGAGACCACCCGAATGGCAACAGTTCTGGTCTCAAAGGTTCCACTACTCATGTTTTCCTTTTATTCCACAATGTATACAAAAAATAAAATGTGCGTATCACAAATATTACCAGTGAATCACTTTCAACCCGAAAAAATTGACACAAGGATTAATTTCCCTTTCCGAAAAAATTAAATTCAAATTAATATGGTGACACATTCTTGGGTTCACTACATGTGCGTACCTGTGTATACAAAGAGTCTGATAGATCTGAAAAGGGATTTTCTGTGTACTTCTGATATAGTCGCAGATTTAGGTTAAGTTTGCACATAGCAGGGTATTTTGATAAACAAATATTTCCTTTCCTCCGTTTTCCAAAATAACATTGTGCACACATCATAGTTTTCAAAAAAGTTTCTGTTTACATTAACCCGCATAAATACACTGTCGAGAGCCATCGTAATTATGGCAAGCCAATGAGCAACAGTGTAGGAAGAAGGAGAAAGCTATGCAAGCCAATCAGAAGCTTCATCGACAACAACAACTAACACGAGCAACTTCCTGTTCCTCCGAGCCCTAATTCGTCTCTGCTTGTGTACATACAGTAACAGAGGAGCTGTATTTGCAAAACACTTAAAGGTGCTTGCACCAACAGAAATGCTACTGATACCCGGAATGCTTGACTACTCATAGACTACAGTTGTATGGCCCTACAACACAAAAAAGATAGCACTTTTGGTGCATAGATTTCCTAAAACTCTGCTTTTCTCTGTTTACATTCAAACGCGAAACCGGAGTTTTTTTATTTGAAAAAGAATCGTATTCAGAGGAGAAATCATCATTTGTATGTAAATGAAAGGCATAACCGAAGGGAAATGTCTCAGTTTTTACAAATACCCGTGTATGTGTAAGCGGGCCCTTACACGCTTTTTGATAAATGAGACCCCAGGGTTGGGAACCACTCTATGGTGGTCTTTACACGAGAACGAATTTGTAAGACACCGGTAAAATAAACTATCGATCCGGTGATCTTGACACACGGAGACGCGTATTTGTCCTTGACTCTGCATCTTTTTTGAAAACGGGTCTGCAGGTGGATATCTGGGTATTCGTCTTCATGCCGTAGTTGGTGTAAATAGATGAGTCCGCAAAAGACAGTAACATCATGGCACCCCTCCTCCTCCCCGCCCCCAACCTACGTAGTCACAGACACAACAACAATGGCTGTACCCGAGCTAATTTTCTTTTTGTTCCAGCAACTACTGATCCTACGACTTTTACACCAACAACAACAGCAGCAACAACAACACAGGCTACGGCAACAACTACAACAACTAGTGCTCATTCAGAGACGCAACATGTTACGCGTGCACAACTTGTCATGGAATCCACCTCGGAGCAGAACCAGACGGGCAACATGTAAATACTCTAGCCGAGGTACAATACGATGTGTAAACAGCGATACATGTTTTGGTGCTGACGCCAAGACAATACGGGTGAGGACGGCCTATACCCCCATGCAAAGACAGCCCTTAACACGAGGTCAACGAGCCACACCTGTGTGTCCTTTTCCACCAGCTGCTACAACTGAGCAATCAGTCACCCTGGCATCGGCAATCATTTAAAAGAAGCGCTCGACATTGGAGAGCCTACACTCTTGTTTGGAAGAGTTTTAGGTGTGGCAGGAGGTAGGAAATGAATTTGGTTTCAGTTGTAACATTTTGTTGTTTTGATGTTTTTGGTGCTATATTGTCAATTTTGCCATTGAAGGGAAGTCACAAGTTAATATCAACTCCAGCCAGATTTGACCCACTTAACTGCAAAATGAGGTAAGAACTTGAGCTGAATTACTGGTTTGAGTCATGTTTGAAAATCCTGCTCTAAAACTAATGTATGTTTGCAGGGTGTTGCTGATTTTATGTCTGCTGATTGGCAGCATATTCTGTGCTCCTGTGGATAAAGGTAAGTTATGTTGAAATGGTTTAATTAAATTCACTATTCCAGTTGAGAAACTATGTTGTATTACACTACTGAACAATTTTTTTTTTTTTTTTTTTTTTTTCTCCCCCCATTCCCCAGAATATGCTGGTACAAGCTCCATGCGGCAACCATTTCCTTCTGGGAATTTGGTTAGTGCAATTGGTTTGATTTCTGGCAGTGGCTCCTCCTTGCCAAGTCTAACTAAGCCACTTTCTGGCAATACTGGACTCCCCGCTCCTCAAGATGCCACTTCGACGAATGTGGCTGTGGGTAATGTGGTTGGTGGCTATACTAGTGTTGGGCCTCTAGGTGGCAGTTATTATGGTGGATATGGTGGGTCACCTAATGCAGAGTATGGGTTTGACAGTAGCGCTTCAGGTGGCAGTAATGTTGGTGGCTATGATAGCTCGGCTAGTGCGGGGTATGGGTATGACCGCAGTGCTTCAGGTGGCAGCTATGCTGGTGGTTATGACAGCTCAGCTAGTGCAGGGTATGGGTTTGACAGCAGTGCTTCAGGTGGCAGGTATGATAGTTCAGCTAGTGCAGGGTATGGGTTTGACAGCAGTGCTTCAGGTGGCAACTATGCCAGTGGCTATGATAGCTCAGCTAGTGCAGGCTATGGGTTTGACAGCAGTACTTCAGGTGGCAGCTATGCCAGTGGCTATGATAGCTCAGCTAGTTTAGGGTATGGGTTTGACAGCAGTGCTTCAGGGGGCAGCTATGCTGGTGGCTCAGCTAGTGCTTATGTAGGGGACAGTGGGAGCTCTGGATTTGCTTATGGCTATGATACTGGTGATGACCTTGAACCAGTTTTCAGCGATGTGTCTGATCTGGACCCAGTTTACACCTTCAGCTCTCGTTCACGCTATCAGCGAGGAAGCGCAGTCTTTGCTCAAACCCGCTACACCCCGGAAGAACCTGTTCCCCAGCAAATGCCAGTACGCAGGGTTGTCAGCAAAACATCAAAGCAAAGCAGTCTTAAAGCTCCAACCAAGGGTGCCTTCTAAAGCTGTTGCTGGTGAGACTCAATGCATGATCTAATCTATCTTAACTTTCCATCAACCAACTAATTAAATGTCGATCTTTGCAGGTCTTTCTCAACTAAGATGATTTGATGCCAATAAACTCCCTTAATAATGTGTCTTGTTCTCTGAAATTTTTTTTTTTTTGTCTGCAAACCCTTTGCTGTTGCAAAGTTTGACTCATTGTTTCTATTGTATGGTATAGACAATATCCTGTCTGTGGCCACATAGGATAATCACTTGAACTGTACTGCTAGGCTGAACAATTCCTGCCTGTGCTTGCTTTAATTCCAGAGAACAAGCTAATATAATTGGGTATGGTGGGGGTAATGGCTCATTTTAAAGGTGACCTGGGCCACAAACAAGTGTAACTACAAAGGGACACTTGTGTGCACAACAAACTGGTGTCTTCATGAATGCTTTCATCCTCTCTCTAAAAACATTCGCCTAGTCTCCTAAGAATTAGGCAAGTAGAATGCTTAATGTGGGGAAAAGATGCCTGTCCATCCCTTCATACTTAAAATTTACATAGCTACTGCATATTTCCAAATTTTTTTTTTTTGTTTTTTTTTTTTTTCTCTCTACATAGGGACATAGAATTCAAGGCTTCAAGTACTGTGTGTGTGGTGGGGGGCATTTTGTAGAAGCATTACGCTACACAAAGAAGGTAATGGGTGTTATTCCTGGCCTGCAGCCCTATTGTGTGGTTTCTCTCTGGGTACTCTGGGTTCCTCCCACCAAGCATCCTTCAACAACATGCATGGGTATTACATTAATTGGTTTGCATGAATTGCCTGTGGTTGGGTGTTTCTGTGCTCTCTGATGACCTTGCAACTTGTCCAGCGTGTACCCTGCCTTTTGCCCTAAGGCAGCTGGGATAGGCTCCATCCCCCCCATTCCAAACTTTCAATGATGTTGTACTTTTGAGACATTCCTACCACACACCACAATTCACAAATAAATACCACTGAATTTGACAAATACACCCTCCACCAGTAGTCATGGTACCAAGTTCTGGCTCAGTTGGCAACACCGGGGTCGTTAGTGACGTATCGTAACTCCAGATTCTATGAGTATAGGCTCAGCCCTTTAAGGCTATCGCTAGTGGGTTCATCCCTCGCGTGCATGTGCAGCACTGAAGCATTTTAGTCCACGCCCACCCACTGAGTCGGACTCACCTTGTGTATAAATTGGGGTGAGACCAGGCGATCAGCTCCTGTAAACAGCTTTTTCTTCAGCCATCTACAGAGCCAGTGAGGCCCATAGCTTAGAGGGCTGTGCCTATACTCATAGAATCCGGAGTTAGGATACGTAACTAACGTTCGCCCTTTAAGGCTATCGCTAGTAGGTTAAAGGCGAAGCATGATGTAGTCCATGCCTCACTGGGTCTGTCAGGTACCATAAGCACGAACACACCTACTCCAATAACAAATCCATAGCGCTCCCCACCCAGCCATACACCACGCGTAAAAACGCATCACAAAGCCCATATATGCGCCCGAGTGGCACAGCATAGTAGAATGTGACATTCTCTATGATGGGAATAAGGCTGGGGGTAATAAAGCCCACTGCTGTGAGGAAGTGGAGACGAAGGTTACGCACTGTAACAGTCCAGCGAGAAGCAGAGTGGGATAGACATGCAGCTCTCTATGTGCCAACAGACGAGGGAGAGCACACAAAATCATCAGGTGGCAACTATGCCAGTGGCTATGATAGCTCAGCTAGTGCAGGGTATGGGTTTGACAGCAGTACTTCAGGTGGCAGCTATGCCAGTGGCTATGATAGCTCAGCTAGTTTAGGGTATGGGTTTGACAGCAGTGCTTCAGGGGGCAGCTATGCTGGTGGCTCAGCTAGTGCTTATGTAGGGGACAGTGGGAGCTCTGGATTTGCTTATGGCTATGATACTGGTGATGACCTTGAACCAGTTTTCAGCGATGTGTCTGATCTGGACCCAGTTTACACCTTCAGCTTTCGTTCAAGCTCAGCGAGGAAGCGCAGTCTTTGCTCAAACCCGCTACACCCCTGAAGAACCTGTTCCCCAGCAAATGCCAGTACGCAGGGTCGTCAGCAAAACATCAAAGCAAAGCAGTCCTAAAGCTCCAACCAAGGGTGCCTTCTAAAGCTGTTGCTGGTGAGACTCAATGCATGATCTAATCTATCTTAACTTTCCATCAACCAACTAATTAAATGTCGATCTTTGCAAGCTCTCTATGCGCCAACAGACGAGGGAGAGCACACAAAATCATCCAACGTCAATCACTCTGCCAAAACACTCAGTACAGAGTGAGTCATAGAGAAACTGGAGACATCTCATAGGTAGAAACGGATGAAAGAACTGGAGGAAGACCAAGATGCTGCAGAGCATGTCTTCCACTGTCATTCCTCCATGCAAAGCTGTTGAGGAATGACAGTGGAATGACTCCTCTGGTGGAGTGCGCTCTGATGCCCTTCGGGGGATCCACTCCAGAGGAGAGATATGCCTGTGACACGGCCTCACACAGCCAGTGTGACAAGTGCCATGCAGACAGGGGGAGTCCCAGAGACTGTTCCATGTAATGCACAAACAGACGCTGGGTGCGTCGCAAGGCAGCAGTGCAAGATAGCAAGATAGCGCACGCACCAAGCAGAGCAGATGAGACATAGCTTCAACCTCAGAGTTATGAGGGGGAGGGAAAAACCCATCCAAGGTTATTACCCTGGATCTGAAGGAGCTTGTGATGCTCTTAGGGGTAAAAGCTGGGTTCGGCCGTAAAACAGCTGAGCTGCCGTCCCCCTGGATCCTGAGACACGAGGGAGCCACAGAGAGAGCAGATAAATCACTAACTCTCTTTGCAGATGTCAAAGCCAACAACAGCGCAGTTTTGGCTGACAAAAACTTAAGCGGCACTTGCTGCAAAGGCTCAAAAGTCCTAATCAGTGCGTGTAAAACCAGCGCCAAATCCCACTGAGGGGCTAAAGAGCGTGACATGGGTCTGTGTCTCTGTACACCCCTCAGGAAACGTTTCATCAGAGGGTGGCTAAATACCGATCTGTCACCGAAACCTTCATGACAGGAGGAAATAGCCGCAGCATAAGCCTTAACTGTGCTGAAAGCCAAGGTCCTGTCAACAGCTGCAGGAATGAAAGTACGTGAGGCAGAAGACAGTGGAGACAGCCGCTCCTCCTGCACTCGGTCCAGGAGTCGAGGGATCAGCGGAATGGGTGGGAATGCGTAAAGGAGCACCCTGGGCAACAGCCGATCCGCGATTGCGTCCGCGTCTCGTGCGCTCAGTGAGAACCAGAGGGCGTATTGCGCGTTCTCGCATGTGGCAAACAAATCTACTTTCGCCTTGCCAAATCTGCTCCAGATCTGGGAGGTCAAAGCTGTCGCTTTGTTGTCCGTATGGATCAGAACATGCTGATCCTGCAGCAGCGGGGCGAAATGCTGGCGAAATACTTTCCATACAGTAAGAAGTTCCAGCACGTTTATGTGGAGAGACAAGTGAGTCTCCGGCCACTGTCCCCCCACCACCTGCGACAGACACGTTCCTCCCCACCCTGAGAGAGATGCGACTGTGAACACCGAGATATGTGATGTAACTCTTCCCAGAGGCACCCCGGCTAACAGGGTGTGAGGATTTCTAAGGTGAGCTAAATCTGAGCCCACCGAGGGAGGAACGGAGACCATGCGTCTCCGCTGACGCACAGGGTCGATGTACAGACGAATGAACCACCTCTGCAGCCGTCTCATGTGGAGCAGGCCCAGAGGAATCACCACATGGCCTACTGACATCATGCCCAGCAGCTGCTTAACTGAAAAAGCTGTCACAACTTTGCGAGGAATGATGCTTCCACTCTCTGCTGAGAGAGCCGTGCTCTCATGCTGGCTGAGTTCAGTTCCACTCCCAAATAAATCACACACTTTTTCCAGTTGACTGTGAAGCCCAGACTCGACAGATGTGTCACCAGCCTTTTTGTCTGTACCTCTTCCAGCACATTCCAACACCTGCCCGACTGTCAACATGTGAAACCGTCTTTCCATCATCGATTTGTTAAACAGAGACAGATCGAGGATGGGTCCGTCTTCTTCGGGACCAGGAAATAAATAACGGGAGTAAAACACCTGATTCTCCTCTCCTTGGGGAACTCTGGAATTTTTCATCAGGAGTTCCTGCAGCTCTGACTGGAGAGAATCCCGTTGAACCGGGGGGGGGGAGGGGGGGACGAACTGCAGTGTGTAGCCTCTGCTGATCAGCCTGTCCAACCAGCTGTCCATCAACTGTCCATTGCTCTCACCAGAATATTCCCGGGAGCAACCCATAGGGGGCATGGCCCGAAAGGGCCGAGAGGGCTCCGGAGAGTGCATTACGCACGGACCCATAGCATAGGTTTTGTCTCTCAACACAGATGGGAGAGGTTCGCATATAAAATTTTGTTCTAACTCTTTCCACTTTGCTTCACATTCCGAATTACACCAACTGACCAGAAAGCGCAGCTATGCCGCTCTGTAATAATCCTCCAAACAGGGTAGGGCTCTTCTGCCCTTGTCTTTTGGCAACTGTAATGTCTGAAATCTAATCCACGGTCTTTTGCCCAGATGAAAATAGATATCATCCTATTCCATTCGTTAAATTGCTTTGGTGGTATCGCAATTGGCAACGACTGGAAGAGATACTGGAGACGGGGTAACACTAACAACTTAATTATGTCTATCCGGTTGTACATATTTGTCGGTAGTAAAGACCAGCGACTTAAATCTGCCTTAACATCAGCTGTTAGGAGTATAATTGTGGTCGTAAATGGTACTTAAATCATTTGGTATTTGTACTCCAAGGTATTTAATTACACTATCTGTAAGTTTAAATTTACATATTCTATAAATATTTTCATGTGGATTCAGGTTAAAGGAAAGAGTTTGAGTTTTATGTAAATTTATACTCCTAACAACTTAATTATGTCTATCCGGTTGTACATATTTGTCGGTAGTAAAGACCAGCGACTTAAATCTGCCTTAACATCAGCTGTTAGGAGTATAATTGTGGTCGTAAATGGTACTTAAATCATTTGGTATTTGTACTCCAAGGTATTTAATTACACTATCTGTAAGTTTAAATTTACATATTCTATAAATATTTTCATGTGGATTCAGGTTAAAGGAAAGAGTTTGAGTTTTATGTAAATTTAGTATATAACCAGAGTATGAACCAAATTCTTCAAGTAGATGCAGTAGTCTAGGGAGACTTACTTTAGGGTTGCTAAGGGTCACAAGGATATTGTCCGCATATAGGCAGATTTTATATTGTGTATTTACAATCAATTCACCAGTTATATCCTTATCTTCTCTTATCGCCTGAGCCAATGGCTCAATAAAAAGAGCAAAAAGTGTAGGGCTAAGGGGGCATCCTTGACGACACCCCCTCTCAAAAAGTACTGTTTTAGACAGGAACCCGTTAGTTTTTATTCTAGCAGTGGGAGAACAGTATAGGGAGTTCAAACATCCAATTACCTGATTGTTGAAGCCAAAACGTTTAAGAACCAAATTCAAATATTCCCATTGAACAGAATTGAAAGCTTTTTCGGCATCAAGGCTAATAGCTATAGACTCCCCATCACTATTTCTCATCCAGTTAATAAGGCGAAGAGTTTGTCGTACGTTGTCCTGGGTTTGCCTATGTTTCACAAAGCCTGTCTGATCTGGGTCGATCAGATCTGGAACAATATCCTCCACCCTTTTTGCTAGTATTGCTGTATATAATCTGTAATCCATGTTTAGTACTGATATAGGTCTATACAAGCTACATTCTATCTTTGTCTGGTTGGAGGATCACTGAAATTATAGCTTGTCTCCAGGAAAGCGGTGTTTCCCTGCCCCATAGGACATCATTAAAACATTTTTTAAGTATTGGTCCAAGGATTTTTCGAAAGGTTTTATACCATGCCGCTGGATAGCCATCAGCTCCTGGCATTTTACCTGTTTTCAGTCTCAATATGACTTTATTTATTTCTTCATCCGTTATGTCTTGGGTCATTATCTTATTCTGCTCTGTTCCTATTGTTGGTAAATCTAGCCATGACAAAAACTGTGATACATTTATGGATTCGGCTGCCTGGGGTTGTGAGTATAAGTTCCTATAATAAGTTTCAAATGAGTGCTGAATGTCTTCCAGTTCGTGATATATCTTATTGGTGCATGGGTCTTTAATTTTATAAATAGATCTCTCTGCCATTTGTTTGCGTATCCTCCACGGCAGTAGTTTTTTTTTTGATTTAGGGCCATTTTCACAGAAAGCTTGCTTGATAAATTTAACTCTTTTTTCCATTTGACTTTCATATATGTTGTTCAGAGTTTGTTTTGTACCTTTGATTTTGATTTAGAATATCAATATCACTATATTTCATATGTCTGATATCATCATGAGATCATTAATTTGCTTCTCTTTTTCTTTTTTCTTACGAGCTGACCACAATATAAGTTTGCCCCAAATAACAGCCTTGGCTGTATCCCATAGTGTACTGGAAGACACCATCCTATTATCATTGAACAGCATATACTCTTCAAATTATTCCTCTACATATTTTCGGCATTGGGAATCATTTAAAAGGCTGGTATTTAGTCTCCACAACGTCTCTTTAGGTCTATTATCCAAATGTAGCATCAAATATACCCCTGCATGGTCAGAAACATCGCTTACCCCTATTTCACACTTTATAATCCTATGTCTCTCAGTTTTAAACATAAAAAAGTAATCAATTCTTGAATACATAAAATGCGAATGGGAGAAGAAGGTAAAACACTTATCCGTTGGGTGTAGTTCTCTCCATACGTCCAACATGCCTATTTCATTAAGCATTTTTTTGTGTATAAAGCTTCAGGTTTTATGGTTTTTGTTCTACTTGTAGAGTCCAGAGTAGGATGTAAATCAATGTTCCAATCCCCAGCGCATATCAGCACTCCTGATGCTTCAGTAGTTATCATGTTAAACACCTTAATTAGTCCTCTATTAGTTCCTGGTGGTCTATAAATATTCAATAATGTTACTTCCTTATTGTCAATGAAACCTTTAACCAACAAATAACGTCCTTCTTTATCTGTAATTAGTGAAGAAAATTGGAAATTTACTCTATTTGAAATTAATATTGCTACACCCCTTGTATTTTTCTTCTCAGATGAGGAATAGTAGGTATTCCTAAACCCCATTTTACACAGCTTCTCATGTTCAATATCTGTAAGGTGAGTCTCTTGCCAAAAGATTATATCTTGCTTCTCCCTTTTCATTTTAGCAATGGCCTTACTCCTCTACATGGGATTATTTAGCCCATTAACATTTAAAATAATCACTCTGTATTCGTGATAATGCATTTCACTTGTTGAAAAGAAATTAAATTTATCTTAATAGTTAAACATCTATAGATGACCAGAACAACAAAACATCTGTCTGTGTACAAAAACCAAGATGAAACATAACATATGAGCTTAACATACGTAGAGAACATTAGTGACTTCCATCCTTGAAGTATATTTTTAACTTCTATTTTGGAAGGAGAATCCCTTAACCTAGAAGGTGCTCCTCCCCGTGCCACCCTCTCTCTCTGACACATTGACATCAGAGCAGTCCACATAGGAAAGTAAACAAATAAACAAACGTCGGCTCCCAGACGTGCCATCAGTTTAACTAAAAAATGTTCACTGTAGGAAAATAAACCTAATTATGCCGTACATTCTAATGTGGTATTGTAACAGTCAGATGTAACAGTCTTACCAGTCTCTGTAGATTACTCATTCACAGTACCAAAAACTCTCATGAGGTCTCCTCACTGCGTCGGAACCCCTTCAGTCTCTCCTGAATGCGCTTGAGGCAGACCTCCTGCTGCCGGCGTGATTTTGGACCGACTGTTTCCCAGGGAGTTTGTCTTGATCTCGCCAAAGGTGCGCTCTGTGTGGAGGGGTGTGCTCCAAGTCCATCCGAGATTAGTCCCCTCTTCCTCAGGTCATCTGTCGCATCCTCCATGTTGTTGTAGACAACCGGCCCCTTGTCAAAAAACACTCTGAGTTTCGCTGGATAAAGCGTCTGGAAGCGAATGTCCTTCTTCTTGAGGGCTTTTCTGATAAAAGTGTATGCCTTTCTTTTCATGTATATTTCTGTCAGATAGTCCTGCTCGAAAAACACTCGCCATCGTATTGAATCTCTTTTTTTCCCCAGGCGGAATGCAGCACCCTCTCTTTAGTTGTATATTCCAAAAAATAAACAAGCATGGACCTTGGGTTTGCACTTTGCGGCGGTCTGGGTCCCAGTGATCGGTGACAATGCTGAATGCCAAAAGTGGGCTCGGTGAGAGACAGTACATTTTTGAAAAACTCCTCCAGAAAAGTTTTAATGTTGTCTCCCTTGGCCCCTTCCGGTATACCGTGGATACGTATGTTGTTCCTGCGGGAACGCGCCTCTAGGTCAGTTAGCTGCGTTTGAATGGATTTTTGGAGTTCGAGTGTGTAGGTTAACATCTCCGCGGCTTCCGCATGACACTCCTCCATGTCGGCCACTCTCTGTTCCGTCGCCTCAACTCTGTCCGTTATTTCGCTTAACTCAGAGGAAATATTGTTTAATTTCATACTTATTTCCTCTCGAAAGTCCACCAGCTCGCTCTTGAGTGTTCCTATTGCTTCGTTAAGTTCTTTCTTAACATCCACACGGATTGCCTGTATCTCCGCAATTATCTTAGCCTCCATAGCCTCTTGCTCAGCTAGCATGCTAACATTAGCTGTGTCCTCACTTATCATCGACGGTCTATCATCCTTTCTCTGGTTTTGTGGTGAATTTCCTCTGGTCTGTCTTTCGTTTCCAGTTTTCATGCTATAACGATACCTTTCCTACTAATTGTCCAATATTTTTTCGGGGAAAAATAAGGCAGTCTGGGAGCCTCCGTTTTATACTCTTGCTTGCTTCTACGCCATACCGGAAGTCCAGGAATACTGCTCTTTAGTGGAAGATGTTCACGTTTTATTTCAAAACGGTTTGGAACAACACTAAGCAAATTGTTGTCAATCACACACCTCCCCCCAACCAGTCATTGTCTCCTACTCTGCTTCCCCGGCGGCTCCAGCGGCGGGTTAGACCAGGACGGAGCCATCTGACGGTTCTTAAAACCCCGGTGCACTGCCGGTTGGACAGCCAGGAGCAGGAGGAACAGGGGGCTGAAACGCAACCGCGGTGGCCGCCACGGGACGTCTCAGCCTCTGGCGTTGGTCCCGCTAGTGACCAGAGGAGCGCTGAGAGCGCGCATCGCGCTGGGTGCGAGTCACGTGTGACCAAAACTTGTCTGCTTTCTTCGCATTCTTCTGCAGCTGGTCCACCACGGAACGGAGATGAGGCCCGAACAAGAAAGCTCCTTCTTCATAGCCTCCGGGATGGAGGAGGACAAGTGCAGCCAGATGTTACGATGAATAAACTGCTGCCACACCGCGATACGGGCGATGGACACCACTACGGAGCAGAGATTGAGAGCGGCGCTGGCGGCTTTGCCAAGCTCCTCTGTCCGTTCGGACAGAAGCTCCGGCTCAGCAGCAGAGGAGGGAGGGACCGACCGTCGTCCACCGAACATGTCCGTCTTGACACCGAAGATGGAAGAAAGGTTCGGCTCCAGAGGAGGCACAGGAGGAAAGCCGTGATCTGTAAAACCCTCCACCTTGGTGATGGGAGCGTAGGTGGAGACCGGAGCCTTCAACTTCCTGGGCTCAGCTGTGGCCCCTGACTGGTAGGTTGTAATGGAGGGGAAGCGAGGCCAGACAGGGTCGCGTCGGGCCGCCTGGCCCGAGGCGAAGTCGCTCATCATGTCATCTGGAGGAGACGGAGGCTGAACCAGTGGAACCGTTAAGTCCTTATAAGCCGCTGCTCTCTCGATAATACCCGGAAGTTCCGGCAGGAGAGCCCCAACGGCTGGCAGAAACGACTTCTTAGAAACAGGAACCCCAAGGTGTGAAGACGCGAGGTCCTCGTCAGGCTCTAGTCCCTCCAGCTGAAGGGGTAGAGCAAGACCGGACCCGCATGGCGAATCAGGCGGGGGAGCGGAGTCGTCCGACCCCGAATCAAAAAAGTCCAGGGCGTCGTCTAACGGGTATAGATCGAGGACTGGGAAAACATCCTCAGCGGCGGCAGCGAAAACGTCTGCTCTCCGCTGCCTCTCCGCCACAGGAAGGAGCTCACAGTACGGACAAGCCGCTTGCGGAGTCAATGCCAAGCCGGTGTGCTCCGGGCCGAGGAATGACTCGTAGCAGGCATGGAGGTCAAAGCTCATGATATATCCCGTCTGGCAAACGGGGCATTCGCGGAAGCCGCTGGATGAGTTGGTTTCCTTCTTCTGGTGCTGCATCATGCTTGGCTGAAAAAAACAAGGAGCCGATCGCCCAGTCTCACCCCAATTTATACACAAGGTGAGTCCGGAGGTGGGGCCCACGCAGTGGGTGGGCGTGGACAAAAATGCTTCAATGCTGCACATGCGTGCAAGGGATGAACCCACTAGCGATAGCCTTAAAGGGCGAAGCCTATACGAAATGGAACTGTACCTCTGTAAACACCCTAAAAAATGAGTGTTTGGTCTCAATGGATAGTTTAAATAATGTTTTAATACATCAGGATGTTCATTTACTGAATTATGGTCTAATATAGGGTGAAAATAACACGTGGGGTGTGGTTACTGTGTGATTGACGGGTCTCTGAGCAAGAGCAGCACTGACAGTCTGAGCTCTCAGCTCATGTTTACTTCATCTGAGGAGACACTGTCACCGTATACCAGTAAGTAACGTTATGTTGAGCCACAATTAATATTCCAGTTCCATTCCATAAGCATTAGAAAATGGATGGATGGATTACACTACACAAGTGGATGTACACTGTACTGCATATAATTGTGTTATAGTGCCATTATTTTATGGTTAGGTTAGGTGGTGAAAAGGTCCAAATGATGCTTTGCTGCTGCCCGTTAGTGTCTGTCTGTGTGTTTAGGTGGTGGCTTGAAGTACTTTTTCTCCACGACTGCAGAAACAGGAAGCTGCTACAAGTAAAGGTGCATCAAAGCAACAGAATACTGCAGTATGATCTTTAATTGTTATTAATGCATTTGTCATTTCTCGTCTGTTTTGTTTATGTTAACTGCTCGTCTGCCCCACCTTGATCCTGTGTCCCCTTCATCATGTATAAATTGTCTTGTCTCCCTTTGTCCTGTGTGAGATCGTCATGTTCCTTGTCTCCATCGCAACCACACAGTCCACATCTCTTGTGTTTCCTCCAGTGTTTTCTTGTTGCTCCTGAGTGATTTATTTTGCAAGTTTCATAGCCTTAGTTTAATGTTTCTTTCATTTGTAGTTTTTTTCCCTCCAGTGAGAGAAGTATTTCTGTTGATAACCCTTGTTTTCCCTTTTGAGGAATAATGTTTTCTATTTGTTAAATTCTCCCTGAGACCAATCTCTGATGGACAGAGATTTTTATTCGCTCAAACAAATGTGTAGCGACATTATCTTTCATTGAAACGCATACGTGTATTCGTCCTACATCATTCTGGGGAAATCTCACCGATCTGGGGAATTCTGGTATACACGACTGTGTTTATATACAGCTTGTATAGAAATCTGGCACCCCATTTTATTGGTCATGGCAGTATGCATTAGTACTAGTAGTATTATCAGCTCTATACTGGGTTTGTACACTTTGCAAAAGGGACAAAATTGCAACACATAAAACAATGTTAACATGTAACTCACTAATGTTCATGCTGTCCATTGTTTGCCTCGCAGTGTTCAGGTACACCTAAATCTGTAATGATAACGTTGTCAAGTCCACAACGTATGGGAGGGAGGAAAAAACCTGCACACAGCTCTCACAGCTGGAAGTAAGAAGAACGGCATCAGCTGGCAGTGTGAAAGCTCCCTAATACCGAGCCGAGGCGTGTCGACCCGGGTTAGAAAATCCCGTATCGACCTGCTAATTTCAGTATGAAAGTAGCAGTGTGTGCCATCCTGATCTGTCTGCCTGCTTGTATGAGAGTCAATAAAATCCTGTTACTGCACCCTGAACTGTGTCTTGAGTCATGCGTTTGGGGTCTTGCCCAGCATGGAACCATGGCAGTGTTAATGCTAACAGCCCTAGTTCATTTTCTTAGGCCTGGTGGGAGGTTTGTCTGGACAGGATGTTAGAGGCTAAAACAGCCCAGATGCCACATCATAGCAAGGGATTTTAACCATGTGGGCTTAAAGGCAGTGCTCCCTAAATTTCATCAGCATGTCAATTGTGCTACTAGAGGAGCCAACACACTGGTTAAGGTCTACTCAAACATCAAGCTGGGCTACAGGGCTAAGCCACTACCTCACCTGAGCCTGTCGGACCACTTATCCCTGCTTTTGATCCCTGCATACACCCCCCTCAGGAAAACTGCTCCTATCACCAGGAGGACTGTGAAAATTTGGCCTGATGGTGCCTCTCAGCAGCTACAGGACTGTTTCAGGACAACTGATTGGGAGGTGTTTGAACATCCGGACTTGAACGTGTTCACTGACAGTGTCTGGTGCTATATTAAGACCTGCACAGACATTGTCACGGTGGACAAACACATCAGAGTCTACCCCAACCAGAAGCTTTGGATGACTTGGGAGGTCCAGCAGCTGCTGAAGGAGAGAAACGATGCTTTCAGGTCTGGCGACAGGGCTCTCTACAGCACAGCCCGAGCCAACCTGAAGAGAGGCATCAGAGAGGCTAAGTCAGACTATAGGAGGAGGATCAAGGACCATCTGGACAGTAACAACAGCAGGCAGGTGTGGCAGGGGATCCAACACCTCACCAACTGCAGGACTGTCCCTGGAGCTGTTGAAAGGTTGAACGCTTCACTGGCAGAGGAGCTGAACCTCTTCTTTGCCCCGTTTGAAACAGACCTGCCTGACTCAGCTACACCACTCCAGGCACCACATAGCAGCCCCACCTTATCAGTGGAGGAACATGAGGTTGCTGGACCCGATGGTGTTTCTGGTCGGGTGTTAAAGGACTGTGCGTTCCAGCTGGCTGGAGTCCTAACCAGGATTTTCAACCAGTCCCTGTCCCAGTCTACTGTACCCACTTGCCTGAAATCCTCCACCATAGTCTGCCTGCCCGCCCAAGAAACCCTTCAACACTGGCCTTAATGACTATTGCCCAGTAGCACTAACCCCGGTGGTGATGAAATGTTTTGAAAAACTGATCCGAAATCACATCACAGGACTCCTTTCTTCACTCCTCGACCCACACCAATTTGCTTACCAGGCAAATAGATCTACAGAGGATGCTGTGGCCACTACTCTTCATGCTGCACTGTCCCACCTGGAGCAGCAGGGGAGCTATGTCTGGCTGCTCTTTGTGGACTATATATATGTACATATATATACGTACATATATGGGCGAGGTGGGGGAAGTGGAGGTGGCCAGGGCGGGGAATCCATCCCTCAGGTCTCTAAGTCTTTGTTGGGTGACAGGCGTATATATCGTTGCTGGCTTCACATGTGGAGGAGGTGCCGGCGGAGTCCAGATCCAGGTCCATTGGATTCTTAAGAATCTCGGTTAGTTGGGGGGGGTCAGTCTTCAGCACATTTTGTTTGTTAGTTTCCTTTGCCTCATCTCTCCACATTTCAAATCTGCTTTGAATATTTCATTCTTTTGTTTACCTTTGGACAGAGCAAAGAGCTGCACTCATAAATTCAGCCCTTTGCAGTTGTTTTTTTTTTTTAGTTGCTCCAGTTGATTCTGCCCACTTTTGGATTTGATTCAAACTCCCCGGATAGTTTTCAGACATATATTTACCAGGCAGTGAGGGGCACTCCTCTGCTGCTACTATCTCCCCTGTACTTTGACTGCTGCCCATCTCTTGTTATCCGTCTCTCTGTATAACCAAAAGTGTGCATTTGTGATCAATAGTTCACAGTATGCATACAAACCCTGGAAATACTACGGCATAACTATGACACGTCTGTCAACACACTACTCTGAGCTGTGAGATTCCTGGAAACGTTATGACTCCGTCTGTGTTTCAGATCATCCGCAGGATGGCAGTCTCAATGGGAGTTTCAGTTGGCCTGTCTGTCCGTCCAGCAGAGACCAGATCATGATCTCATCTTTGTCACCAAGTTTGTTGAGGCAATCTGCCTTTTGGTGAGGATCAGAAGAACAATAAGGCTTACTTAGATTCAAAAGAATTTCTTACAGAGTATCAAGTCAATTTAAAGAGAACAACCAGCGGTAATCAGCAATGATCATAAACAGAGACTAGAGTCTTGCTATACGGCCGTATAGGGTGCAGACCTCAAAGTCTGGACATCTTTCTAACTAAAACCCGATTGTTATATTCCCCAATGGTAACATAGCCTTTGTCGTCAGTACAAACAAACAAGCTGAGGTCCATAGACTGTCTTTGCTGTTTATGCAAAACAGCCAGATCAGATCAGCATTCATTGATCAGAGTCAGTTAGGACGGTGTATTCAAACAGACCTCAGTTCAGTGAAGTGAGCACCCCTTAGATCACAGCAAGGTCCAATCAACAAGTTCCATATCAGAGAAATGTGGCATATACCAAGGGGATGCACTATCACCACTGCTGTTCTGTATAGGTCTGAACCCCCTCAGTCAGATCATAACAAAGAGTGGCTTCGGATACCGATTCCGAAGTGGGGCTACAATCAGCCACCTGCTCTGCAGAAGAAATTGACTCACTGATCCACACCACCAGGATCTACAGTGATAACATAGGGATGTCATTCGGATTGGACAAGTGAGGCCAGATGGTATCGAGGAGAGGCAAGATGATCAGAACTGAAGGGGTTGGGCAGGATAAGAGACATCCAAGACAGCTACAAATACTTTGGTATCCCACAGGCTAATGGAAACCATGAAAAGAGCGGAAAGAGGGAGGCCAAGGACTAGTGAGCATCAGAGCCACTGTCCAGGATGAAACATCGAAAATCCAAGAATACATCAGGAAAATGGCCCCAAAGGATGAACTGCTCAGTGAAAGCCTCAGGCAGCAGAAAGTAGAGTGTGAGGAGGGTGAGGAGCAGACAACATGGAGGGACAAGCCCCTACATGGCATGTACCAACGTCAGATAGAGGAAGTGCCTGATATCAAGAAGACCTACCAATGGATGGAAGATGCTGGGCTGACAGACAGCACAGAAGCACTGATCATGGCAGCATAAGAACAGGCCCTGAGCACGAGGGCTATAGAGGCAAGGATCTACAACAGTAGATCAGACCCAAGGTGCAGAGTGTATAAGGAGGCCCCCGAGACAGTCCAGCACATAGTAGCGGGATGTAAGATGCTAGCTGGATCAGCGTATATAGACAGGCACAACCAAGTGGCTGGGATAGTGTACAGAAACATCTGTACCCAGTATGGATTAGAAGTACCCAAATCCCAATGGGACATACCACCGAAGGTGGCTGAGAACAACAGGGCTAAGGTCCTGTGGGACTTCAGCATCCAGACTGACAAACAGCTCCTAGCTAACCAACTGGACATAGTGGTGGTGGACAAAGAGTAGCAGAAGGCAGTGGTGATAGATGTGACGGTACCAGCTGATGCCAACATCAGGAAGAAGGACCACGAATATGACTCCCCACAAAAAACATTTTAACAGGGAAAAAGACACGGAAGAAACCTCAGGAAGAGCAACAGAGGAGGGATCCCTCTTCCAGAATTGACAGATGTGCAATAGATGCCATGTGTACAGAATAACAACAATGAAAACACATTAATGCTACATATAAAATTGTATGAAAGTGTATGACAACAGCTAATATACAGTGTATAAACAGAATTGTATGAGAGTGTCCAAGGGGATGAAGAGCATCATCAAGCTATCAGCAATGGATGAGCAACACGTCTTCCTCTCTCCACCATGCCAACCAGAAGAAGCCTGGGCAGCACGTCTTCCTCTCCACCACGCCAACCAGAAGAAGCCTGGGCAGCACATCTTCCTCTCCACCACACCAACCGGAAGAAGCCTGGGCAGCACGTCCTCCTCTCCACCATGCCAAACAGAAGAGGCCTATGCAGCACATCTTCCTCTCCACCACACCAAACAAGAGAAGCCTCTGCAAGATGACCTCGTCACCACCCTGTCACTCAGTACCAGAAGATGAAACCTGACTGGTCTACACAACCACTACTCCACCAGGTAGACTGGATCCATGGATACCTGTGAGATGAAAACGCACAGGGACTACGAGGCACAAAACTAATTTGCAGCATGTGTTAAAGGGAGGAAGAGTAAATGCATCCTCTTCTCCACTACTCTAACAGATACAACCTGAGCAGCATCGCCTCTTCTCCATCTCATCACCATCACAACAGATGAAGCCTGGATGACACCACCTCCTTCCCAAGTAGCCTCAGCTCGCGGACACCTGGGAGGTGAAAGCACAGGGACTCCGGGGAAGAAGGTGAGTTAGTAAAATGACTTAATGGAGGCATCTGTAATGGGTACCGTAGCAATGGCACCGTGGTTAACAGACTGACTCCTGTAACACTGGGATGCAGGAGAGAAACGAGGAGACGGCTTATTAGTTTCAAGGATCTCGCAATAATTTATTAAAGATTCACTTTTCAAAATACACTTCTTGTGTTACGTTTCTTTCCTCTGTGATCAACTTATTCAAAGTTCAATGTCCCTTTAGCATTTTCAATGAATTTCAGTGTCCATGTCAACACAAAACCATAAATGTCTTTCAGTACAAAATCCATAGCAAAATAAACCTCTTGTTACAAAATACATGTTCACTTACTCTTCTACTTAATGCTTTTAAACTATTTATCAAAAATGAAATACATAGACAATGGTACTATTAACCAGCTTAATATTCAAGTTACTTTTAAAACTCTCATGAAAGTATTTTACTTAGTTTTAAATCAAGACAGTACTGCATTTCACCTTCAGAAATGTTAAGTGCTTAATGTAAACAAACTTTGTTTTTAAACAGTCACCTTTTTCCTTCATGAACTCATTGAGCAAAACCCCTTTTTAAAACTAATGGTAGGGACCTTACAGACAGCAAAATAAACAATACACATCGACATTGTAAGTTTCTAAAACATTACACAAGTGTCTGTCCACATGGGAGAAACGTGTGTGTTAAACTGACTTGGTTTCTATCACCATGCACACCGTGCGTGATCACTGCACTGTTACTTGGCTAGGTTTTGCCTCCGTGTTCCAAACTTACTCCAAACAAAATCACCAAAAGTCTCCATCGAAGACTACTTAACTAAAACAGTTCACAAACATCCCAAATACATTTCAGCATGGCTAGTTCCTAATTTCAAAGCATATTTGTACATTTACCAACCTGGCATGCAGGAGAGAAACGAGGAGACGGCTTGTTAGTTTAAAGGATCTCGCAGTAATGAAGTAAAAGACAATGCAAGACGCTAAACCCACCAACCGCCCTCGCCCCCTGCTGGCATGGAGCTAACATTACAGCACACACATTGAATAGGAAAACCAAACCAATTCAGAAAGAAAATGAAACTCTTTGGGGTACCTTTCCAAAATAAAATACAATAACTTGTATTCAAAATAAAAAACAATAATTCTTTTTCTTTACTCTTTTTTCATAAACACAAATGTGACACTTTTGTGGTCGTCACACATCCAAATGAAAAAGAAGGGAAGCTCAGTGTTACACTTGTTCAATGATGACAAATTTCATCCAGGTGCCAGGCTTTTTATTGTACAGCAAACACTGTAAAATATAACATGACAACAGTCTCATGTGAGTATCAGCTCTCTGCTGCTATCTTGACCGTTTTGTGCTTTATGACTGAGCTTGCTTCCTGTTACAACAGGATTACAGTGCCAGTCAGCCTCCTTACAAAGCCAATACTGACACCTACTGACGTAAATGGGTATTGCCCTATGATTACTTCAGGTGAAGCAGGTGAGTGTTTTCCATAGTGACACCAAGCATTTAAACTATATTAATGAGAAATATAATGGTGGGGGGGGCAAGTCAATTAAAAGGACTCATAAAAACATAATTCTGGACATAATCTGAACCAATAAAATGTCCAGGGTGCCACATCAGTGTGTCAGAGGAAGTCCCCCGGCAGTCTACACCTACAGCAGCATAACTAAGGATTGTCCTAACTATTAGAACTATCAAAAAGGAAAGTCTTAAGCTTTCTTTTGCATAAGGGGATGGTGTCTGCCTCCCGGACTGAAAGAGGGAGTTGGTTCCACAGAAGAGGAGCTTGAAAGCTCCAGCTCCCATTCTACATTTATAAAACCTAGGAAGGAATAGTCCTGCATTCTGAGAATGCAGAGTTCTAGCTGGATTATCAGCTCTTTAAGATAAGATTGTGCCTGACCATTCAGTGCCTTATAGGTGAGGAGGAGGATTTTAAATTCTATTCTAGATTTACAGGGAGCCAGTGCAGAGAGACTAACACAGGAGAAATATGTTCTCTTTTCCTAGTATCAAGGGTGGAAAGAACAGCTGGAACGGATGTAGAAGGTGAAGGCCAACGTGGTCCCTGTGGTAGCAGGAGCACTTGGGGGGGTGACCACCAAACTGGGAGAGTGGCTCCAGATTCCAGGAACAACATCTGAAGCCTCAGTCCAGAAGAGCTCAGTCCTAGAAACAGTGAAGATACTGCGCAGAACACGTAAACTCCCAGGACTCTGGTAGAGGACCCCAGCTTGAGCATAACACGGATACCACCCTACAAGCGTGAGGGGAGCATTTTTTTTGAGTGATTGGTTGATGTGCCCTGTGATGAACTGGCAACTTGTCCAGGGTGTCCCCTGCCTCTCGCCCTAAGACAGCTGGAATAGGCTCCAGCCCCCCCGCGACCCTATGAGGATAAGCGGCAGAAAATGGATGAATGGATACATATAGAGGAAGCTCACACAAACCTTTGCTTAACCTGTTTATTGTTCCCAAGGTCAGCTGAACACCAATAATAACCAAAAGTATGGAAATCAGTCAGGTCAGTAATATCCTGAGTGTATGGGTGAGTGTAAAGTGTGGGTGTGTGAAAATAATCAACAGAAAATAGAAGCTGGGGGATCGAGAGGATCCACAGGCGGCAGCATGGTGATAGAGAGCCCGAGCCGGGTTTGGCAGCCATCTGAAATAGACGTGAGCCAGGCTGCACAGGTGTCCCTCGTCTCCCCTGACGATGTATATGTGTATATATATATATATATATATATATATATACAGTCATGGAAAAAATTATTAGACCACCCTTGTTTTCTTCAATTTCTTGTTCATTCTAATATCTGGTACCACTAAACGTATAATACAATGAACACAACAAAAAATGCAGCTGGTCACATAATACTTTATGTCCTATTTGACATTCTTCAGCTTAATTGATTCCCAGGGTATATAAGAGGCCATTTCATGTCACAAGCAGCACTGCACATGCAAAGGCCTAGAGTGGTTTCCTGCTTACATTCAAGCCGTAGCACAACTCAGAAGTTGTCAGCTCTCACATAATGCCTAAAACAAAAGAATTATGTGAAGCAACAAAGGCAGCCATCTTGGCACTGCTGGAAATTGGCATGAGTGAGAGACAGGTAGCGTAAAAACTGAAGATCTCCAAGACAGCCGTTCATTACAACAAAAAAAACAAGCTGAACATGGCACTACCAAATTGCTACCTGGCCGTGGCAGGAAACGTCTTTCTACCCCACGAGATGACCGTGCACTCATCCGTTCCTGTGTCAGGAATCGTCGTCAGACCTCCAGGGACCTTAAAAATGAATGGGCACTGTCGAGAAATGTGACTTGCTCGGCAAGGACAGTTCGAAACCGACTTGTTGAAGCTGGTTTGAAGTCACACAGAGCACGCAAGAAGCCCTTCATCAATGAAAGGCAGAGGAAGGCCCGGTTACTCTTTGCTCGAGACCACAAGGATTGGACTGTTGATGATTGGGCTAAGGTTCTCTTCAGTGATGAATCCAATTTTGAATTGATGCCCACTCCAGCCAACTTACTGGTTAGGAGGAAGCCTGGAGAAGCTTACAACCCAGACTGTCTTGCCCCTACAGTAAAACATGGAGGTGGATCAGTCATGATCTGGGGTTGTTTCAGTCTGAGTGGAACAGGGCAAATGCAATTGTGTGAAGGCCGAATGAACCAGGTCAAGTACAGGACTACCCTTGAAAACAGTCTTCTTCCATCAGCTGGAAAACTCTTTCCTGCCTCGAATGACTGGATTTTCCAACAAGACAATGCCCCTTGCCACACGGCAAGGTCAGTTAAAGCCTGGATGGAGAACCACAACATTCGCACCATGCCTTGGCCTGCTCAATCACCAGATCTTAATCCAATTGAAAACCTGTGGAAAATCATCAAACTCAAAATGGAGAACCACAAGCCCAAAAACAAAGAAAGTTTGTTTGAATTTGTCCAACAGGAATGGGCTGCTGTGACAGCAGAACAATGTCAGAAGCTGGTGGAGAGCATGCCAAGACGCATGGCTGCAGTCATCAAAAACAATGGTTATGCAATCAAGTATTAACTCTTGTGTGTATCATGTGTTTAAAGCAAACAGAAAAGAAAACATGGAATGCTTAAAAGTAGTGTTTTTGGCGGTACAATGCCATAGCTATTGATGTAAGAATTTAAGTAATTTTGGTAATTATCAAGAAAACCATGGAAAATGAATAATCCTTAGTTCTTAAATTAAACTCTCATGAGCTATTTTTGTTGTTATCATTATAATTGTCCAAACAAATGTACCTTTAGTTGAGCCAGGCATTAAAATTAACAAGAAATTGAAGAAAACAAGGGTGGTCTAATAATTTTTTCCATGACTGTATATACGTATACGTATATATATATACGTATACGTATACATACATATACATACATATTTCCTTTTTTCTACAGCAGAGACAAAAGAGTGCCCTCACAAGCCTGTAAATGATATTAGGGCCTGTGGGATTTGTAGCTGAGACGCCACAGAGATCGAGCCACGTGATTAGGGAGCAAGACAAATGGAATCTGGACAAGAATAGAACAAGGTAAAATCAAATGGGTTTTTTTCCATGATGAAATAGTCTCTTCTTTCATTTGAGCTATTCTGTTTTCAGAGTCACACTACAAAATAATCTGTGCATCATGAAACATGACTCAAAATGACAAAAAAGCTGGCACAAGGCACTTTTCTTTGGCTGGCACTCAATGAGTTAAATATGAGTGTGGGGAAAAAGATGGCTGGTCTACTGGCATTGTACCAGTTCAACATCTCTTCTGTCTACAGTCTTTCCTTCTCTTGTAGGTTTTTTTTTTTATGGATGCCAAAGTCATTTGTGCAGCCTGTGTCTTGGCAGAAGAGCTGCCTCACACTTTAGTTCAGAGAAACAGATCAGAACAAGAGATAGTCTGTATGCAGGGTTCAAAGTCTTTAGTCATATTTGGAGGCGTTTGAAGGTCTGGAGAGGCTGTCTCTTCATTGCATGAGGTGTTGGGCCTGTGGTGGCTATCGACTTACCCTCCCTCCAGTATGTGGACCAGAGAGAGGGGAAGTGCAGAGGAATGAAGAGGAGTGCAGCAGGAGAGGAGCTCAGACTAGCACTGAAGCAGTCTTGTTGCTTTACTTTAGGTTATTCATTCTTTTCTATTTGAAAGCTTCTCACTCTCAGCTGTAGAGCGACACCAAACACCAATATGATCAAAAACCACTTAACAAAATGATCAATAGAATTGAAATTAATTAACCAATTAAACAACACAGATGAACCACAATATCATAGCATGTAGGTACGTGTATAAATACTAGGGGTGTGACTACACACTCAGCTCACGAGACGAGACAATACATGATATTGGGTTCATGAGAACGAGATGAGATGATATTTTCACATTACTTTTAAGAAAACTAAAATGACAATATATATGACTGGATAAGCAGTCATTTAACTCCACTTCCTTTATAAAACTGAGTTTATTTAACTCTACCTCTTTAATAACTCATAAAAATACTTTTAACTACTTTTTTGACAAAATCAGTGTTGTAGTATCGGCAGCATGAGATGTATCTGAGTTGAATTTGATGATGATGATATAGGTCAAAATATAATCTAGAAGTTATTAAACATAGTTATCATAAAAATGAAACAATTATTAAAAATTACATTTAATCACTTTTTGACATAATCAGTTTTTTAGTAGGCTATCAGCAATATGAGGTAAGATCTGAGCTAAATTCGATGCCTCACCAACACTGCAGAAATGCGTTTGCATCTTTAGATCATACTGTATTTGAAGTATTGATCCAGGAAGTTCAAATCTGCCACTATCTTTCTAAAGATGATGTCACATCAAACACGAAAAGTTCAGCGTGCTGTGCAGGGTAGGGCGCACCGAATCCACGTTGCTAGGCTACAGATGGAGCGGAGAGCCCTGGCATTACTTTTGCTGATGAGGAGGAAATCCGCATGAAGAAGAGTTTGTGTAGCCTACATGTCATTTTGAGGGTAGGCAGAATGTGGGAGAGTGTCCTCCTGGCATCTCTCCTGCAGCATGCAAGAGCACGAAGACTGGGTGAAATGGTCCTCCCACCCTGAGAGCAGTCAATACATTATGTATTCAGAAAAAGGAATAAAAAGAATCTGACCTCTGTGGCAGCTGCGGGTCTGTAAAAACTGACCTATCGCCTTCCTCGGTCTGAATGGAACCTGCTCATGCCCCCCTCTATCCCTCCCTTCTCCCCTCTGTTGCCAGAAATACAGAGTTAGCAGCAGAATATGTTCTGTAGGGAGCAATGGCAGAGAAAATGCAGCCAAAAACACCACTTCCAGTGTTACTTCTGTCGGCTCACCCTGCTAACCAGACAAAGAGAAGAAAGTCAGAGGCCTAAAAGGCTGTGATGAAACTATGGATAAAGCTAGAGGACAAACCAAGGTCAACATCGGTGGACACACTGAGGCATGTGAAGGGAAAAGTGATACAGAAGTTGCTTTCTTTCTGTTGGACAGGTAATTATTTGTTTAGCTTCAGGAGGAGTTATTTTCATGAAATACGTAATGTTTGCCAACTTAGCTACTTTTGTCGCGCATATTAGCCCTTATATTGAAAAGGTTATAGGATATGACATTTTTACCACATTGTACAGCCATAGTCTCCAGTGTCTGCATTATAAAGGTGCTCACAGAATCAAGCAGACTGTGGGCAGAGCATAATCTGGATGTCTGTTCCGCTCAAAGCTTCCATAGTTGAGCGTACTGCAGTGTAGTAGTTTCCTGTGAAATTTCAGTGAATCAGAAGATCGATGTGACATTTAAAGCGGGTCAACGTGAAAAATAGATACCGAGCAGTGTTTCAAGTCCCTGCAGTCGCAAAATTTGAGCTTTGCACACTCCGTGTCTGGCCTTTAGAGAGAGAGGGACAGATGGGCCTTTAGCCCAATGCTAACATTAGCTTATCTGTGCGTGTAAACTGGTCGTCAGTGCCGCTTGTATTGAAGAGGTTATAGGATATGACATTTTGACCATATTGCACAATCTCCAGCGTCTGCATTATAAAGGTGATAAAATGATGTTGATATATTGGCTTTGAATGGAACATTTTACAACTGTGATGTACCATATTGACCCTCCTTTCCCTGCTGAATCCTACTGTCAGGTGTTCAAGTTTGAGGGGTTGTAGCTTTGGACGGTGCACTGATGGGAGGGGGAGGAGCTTAGAGGAGGTTGAGAGGAGGTGCCACTTTTAAATCTTGCTAGCTATCTAACATGACAAACTACAGCTTTAACCCCTAAAGGTCCACGGACGCGCCGGCGCGTCCAAATCACGTGATCAATTTGAGCCAGCGTAGCAGTGAGACACAGCGGTACTGAGACTCCGTTTCAACTTGTGTTGAAAGTGCGGACTTCAAACTACATACCAGTTTTTAAATAGTGTTGATAGACCAAATAAATCCAGAGTTATGGTAAATAATGTACTCATATTTTTTTTCCAGAGTATTTCCGGTGCATTCGGGACACGTCTGCTGCGCGTTTGCTGCAGGTTGAGACGTTGAAACGGTAAAGATAGCTGAAGCACGGGTGGCGAAAATGCTTGCAAGAACAAAAACATGAAAGCCACTCTGCTATTGGTGGAAAATAACACAACCAGTCACTATTGATCTTTGTCACAGTTGCTAGGGAAAAATATAAATGAATACTGTAGTAGTAATGGCCACTGACGCTGGGCAAAAAGCCACCAAAGGAGACTGCTGCCTCCAGGAGGATCAAAGGTACTCACTTTGAATTTTATGTTTGTTGTGTGGTTTTAGGTCCAATGTGTCAATACAGTGTGTCAAAATGAAAAAAAATCACTGTTTAGTGACAAAGGTAAGGTTGTGCTGAAAAAAATGACATCAAACAACGCAAGGTAAACTGTTTTTAAGGTGAAATATAAAGGAAAATCAAAAAGAAGTCAAAAACGGCCAATTATACCCCTGATTTCTAAGGGTTAATGGGACATACAGTAAACGCATGCAAATGAAGAGGGAGACTAACTCAGTGTCATAGGAAGTCCCCCCAGCAGTCTAGGCTGCTTTGGCATTACGGAGAGCTTTCCTATATGTTTCATAGCCCTCTACCTCATGAATATTTGCTGGAATGGTAGAGTGAATGACTTAAACATTTCTGAAATTCTGGCAAATGTCTATTAACTCTTTGAGTGCCATTGACAGGCACAGAAGGGCACTCTCACACAGCTTGTGCGTAATATTGGGGCTTCTGGGATTTGTAGTCGGGATACAAATAGATGGTACACACCATAGCGATTGAAGCAGGAAGTGGAGAAGATCGCGATTAGAGAGAAAAACAAATGGAATCTGGACAAAAAGTGGTGATTTTGGTGAAACTGGCCTCTACTCTATTGAAGATAAAACAAGAACAAGGTAAAACTTTTTTTTCCATTATGAAATAGAGAGTCTCTTCTTTCATTTGAGCTATTCTGTGTTTTCAGAGTCATAGTACCAAAAAATTTGTAGGTCTTAAAAATGACTCAAAATGGCCAAATGGCTGGAGCCTATCCAGCCCATCGCTGGGCACATAGAGACAGACAACCACTTGCACTCACTTTCTTTTTTTTCCTTTTTTCCTTTGCCTGCATTGGTTCCCATGGTTAAACACCACAAAAAGGGTGTCATATTTTAGTCTTGCAACAAAGTCTAGTAATATTTGGTGCGTGTGTGTGAGACCATCACCGGCCCTCATTGGAAACTAAACTATCAGTCTTTATTGGAATTTATTTCCTATTATAAGCCAGAGAGGGAAGTGCTACATCTTGGTGACATACAAATGACAGACAGGGGAAAATAAGACAAGACAAACAAAAAAAGGGTAGGGTACAGGCAGCCAGTGCTATTAGAATGAAAGAGTGTAAACTGCTGTGTCATTCCTAACACCTTCATCTCAATAACCTACGGTATTGAAAACCAGAGTTGTGGAAGTCCTGACAGAACAGAGTAGGCCGCTGGCGAACGTGAATGAGAGAGCCGGCCAGGTGCCCCCCACAACCCAGGGAAGCGGGAGCACCCATGAGGCGGAACCCAGGGAGCAACCTGGGCCACTGAGAACCACGCAGATCCCACGACCAAGTGGAGGCAGAGACCAACACCCCCGAGGTGGCCAGGACAGGCCCAACAGGGGCCACCCATCCCCAACCATCCCACCACCCACCCCAATCCCAATCCCCAGCATAGTGCTGATAGTACTACTAGCACTCATGCATACTGCCATGATCAATAAAAAAAGTGTGCCAGATTGCTATACAAGCTATATATAAACACGGTTGCGTTGCTCACACGGGGATTCCCCCGATCGGTGGGATTTCTCCAGAATGACGTAGGACTAATTCACATACAGTATGTGCTTCAATTAACAATGATGTTGCTACACATTTGATTTGTTTGATTGAATAAAAATCTCTGTCCATCAGAGATTGGTCTCGGGGAGATCAACAGAAAGACTTACCTTATGAGTGAGCAGCTCTGCAATCCTGGAGCTTCACACTGACAGTCAGACAGGCTGCTCAGTAACTAATTAAGGAGGCATGTAAATTTACAAAAACAAATAAATGCTCTCTTACACTAAGAGGCTATGAAACAATTATAAAAATAAACCAAAGCTCTCGTTTACTGAGAGGATATAAAATTTAACAAACAAAAAATACTCTTGCTCAAAAACGAAAAAAAGGTTAGCAACAGAAATACTTCTCTCACTGGAGGAAAAAAACTACAAATGAAAGAAACATTAAGTCTATGAAACTTACAAAATAAATCACTCAGGGGCAACAAGGAAACATTGGAAGAAGCACTCTGGAGATGTGGAACCTGTGGTTGCAACGGAGACAAGTAACATGACGATCTTGCACAGGACAAAGGGAGACAAGACGATTTGTACATGAGGAAGGGGACACAGGGTCAAGGTGGGGCAGACAAGCAGTCAACTTAAACAAAACAGACGAAACATGACAAATGCATTAATCGCAATTAAAGATCATATTGCAGTATTCTGTTGCTTCAATGCACCATGTAGCAGCTTCTTGTTTCTGCAGTCATGCAGTAAAAGTACTTCAAGCTACCACCTACAAGCTAAACATGCAAGTGCAGCTCAGATTGACACTAACGTGCACTAGCAAAGCATAATTTGGCCCTTTTCACCACCTAACCTAATCATAAAATAATGGAGCTATAACACAATTTTGCTTGTTATACACTTTAAGTGCAGTACATTGTGCATCCACCTGTGTAGTGTAATCCTTTTTCTACTGCTTATCCTCACATAAGGTCGTGGGCAAGATGGAGCTTATCCTGGAGCTTACCCTGGACAAGTCACCAGTTCATCACAGGGTACATAGAGGCAGAAAAACACTCACACCTACAGGCAATTTAAACTAGCCATTTAACCTAATCCTCGTGCATGTTGTTGGATGGCGGGAGGAAGCCGGAGTACCCGGAGAGAACACACGCAGACACAGGGAGAACATGCAAACTCCACACAGAAAGGCCCCGAGCCAGGAATCAAACCCAGTACCTTCTTTGTGTAGTGTAATTAGAGAGGCTGTAGGTGGAGATTGGCTGCCATGTTTCTGCCCTATCCCAGGGTTGCTGTGGCTACACTTATACCATCACTAAGTGTGAATGAATAATGTATCTATACTGAGAAAGTGACTTTGGGTATCATGAAAAACACTATATAAGTATGATGCGTTAGTATTACTTGAAACAGTAATTGTATGTCCCTTTTTAGAACAAGTAACAGCAGATTACATGTAGTCATAGGTATGTGAATTTTAAGTATGAAGGGGTGGAGCGGCATCATTTCCCACATCTTAAGCATTGTACTTCTCTAAACCTTTGAAGAATAAGTTAACATTTTTAGGGAGAGGATAAAAGCATTCATGCAGGAAACCAGGGCGGTAATTCCATCAACCGCGCCAACCGCAAATCCTGGCTAACTTCGATAAGCCTAGTTTTAGTGAGAGTTCGGTTCCATCACTCTCGCTAACAGGCTAACTATCAGGCTTAGGGTTAGCAGTGTTACAAAAAATATGCACCTGTCATAAAAAGAGTATCAAACAATCAGTTCCTCACGCTCCCCACCTGATTGTCCGTGTTGTCTGAAAACAAAGGTGAACAAAAATAATTTACCTTACATTTTTGGTCAGTTTTGGAGAATTTTTATTAATTAAAAGTATTTCAAATACTGTTGTTGTCATATCTTCAAATATGATAATGTCTCTATGACTTTACCACTGGGGTGTTAGATGAGTGGTTAAGTGTTATTATTCATATTATTAGAACTTATAAATATCACCTAGGCCTAACATTAATACTTGACCACTCTGCAAAACGTTTTTATGCCTTGTCTTAACCTGTAAAGCAGTCCTCTTCACATTAACATTGCTCGTGTTCAAAGATATCAGAATTTGCTGTATTACTTCAAGTGCAAGTAATTTTACACATTAAAAAGAAATTCCAACTGACAAGACTGATCTGTAAATATGAAAATTTTACACTATCACCTGCACTGAGTGGGTCTCCCACATGTCAGACTGTACCATTTCCTCTCTTTTACTGACAGGTCATATACTTGCTGTGGAACACATATCCTTACTTTAAAATTTTATATTCAGCATTGCGCATTTAAGTAGCCTGCAATTTCCTGCCACACCATTTATTTCCCTTCCTGGTTATTGTCAGTTTATAGGCCCAAAGGCATTTTCTGCTCTGCAATATTGAGGGAAAAAGTAAATAATTCAGCCTAACTTTTCGACTTGTTTGTGCTTCCAACAATCGCATGGTCTGGGCTTTTTATGCACCACACGCAGCCAAAAGAAACTTGGATAAGTCACGCTTAAGTTAACTTAAAGTAGCAGCTTAGAGGCATTAATGATACAGCTTCAGCCTCATATTGAAGTTATTTCAAGAACACGGCATCATCACTTTAGCTTCATAAGGTAGTTATCTTGTGTGACCATGGATATGAATTTGTATAGAACCTAGTGCCCCCATAAGTTTCATACTAATTATTTTGATTAATTACGATACCATTTGAATCAAGTTACCACAGAGACAACAACAGATTTGCAAACAAGAAATTTCAGAAACAAGACATTATTAAAAAGTGTTTATTGGCATCAGATCATCCAAGTTGGGCAAGACCTGCCAAGACAGACATTTAATTAGTTGGGTGACAGAAATTAGGATACATTTGACCATGCATTGAGTCTCACCAGCAACAATTTTAGAAGGCACCCTTGGTTGGTGCTTTAGGACTGCTTTGCTTTGGAGTTTTACTGACGACCCTGCGTACTGGCATTTGCTGGGGAACAGGTTCTCCTGGGGTGTAGCGGGTTTGAGCAAAGACTGCTCTTCCTCGCTGGTAGCTTGAACGAGAGCTGAAGGCGTAGACTGGGTCCAGGTCAGACACATCACTGAAAACTGGCTCAAAGTCCTCACCAGCATCATAGCCATAAGCAAATCCAGAGCTCCCACTGTCCCCTACATCAAAACCAGCTGAGCTGTCATACCCACCAGCATAGCTGCCACCTGCAGCACTGCTGTCAAACCCATACACTACACTAGCAGAACCATCATAGCCACTGTCAAACCCATAGCCTGCACTAGCTGAACCATCATAGCCACTGTGAAACCCATACCCTGCACTAGCTGAGCTACCATGTCCACTGGCATAGTTGACACCTGGCACCCCGCTGTCAAACCCATACCCTGCACTAGCTGATCTATCATAGCCACCAACATAACTGCCACCTGAAGCGCTTCGGTCAAACCCATACCCTGCATTAGCTGAGTTATCATATCCACCAGCACGACTGCCACCTAGAGTTCCGACACCAGCATAGCCACCAAACACATTCCCCACAGCCACGTTGGTGCCAGGGTAACTGCCAGATCCAGCACGAGAAGCGGCATCTTCAGGAGTAGAGTATTGCCAGAGAGAGAAAAAAAAAAAAAAAAAAAAAAACCACAAAGCAAGACTAACTGAAGATTGTTCAGCAATATTGTACAACATAGTTACAACTGGAATAACAAATTTATTCAGACCATTTCAACATAGCTTACCTTTATCCACAGGACCACAAATGACACTGCCAATCAGCAGACATGAAATCAACAACACCCTGCAAACATACATTAGTTTTAGATCAGGGTTTTCAAACATGAATCAAACCAGTAACTGAACTTACCTCATTTTGCAGTTAGGTGGGTCAAACCTGGCTGGAGTTGATATTAATTTGTGACTTATCTGCAAAACCAAAAATGATGATGTAGCATCAACAATGTCAAGAAAAACAAAACAAAAAAAAAATTACAAAAAAACCATTACAACTGAAAATGAATTCATTTCCTACCTCCTGCCACACCTAAAACCCTCCCAATCAAGAGTGCAGTTTCTCTGTTGCCAAGCACTTCTTTTAAATGGTTGCTGGTGCCAGGGTGACTGATTGCTCAGTCGTAGCAGCTGATGGAAAAGGACGCACAGGTGTGGCTCGTTGACCTCTTGTTGAGGGCTGTCTTTGCATGGGGGTATAGAGTGGTTCCCAAGCCTAGGGCCTCATTTATCAAAAAGCGGTAAATCTGCTACTATATCGGAAGTACACGGAAAATCCTTTTTCAGATCTATCAAACTGTGTATACACAGTTATGCACAATTTCCTTTGATAAATCACACAGTAATGGAGAAAAGCATGGATGTGATCACACCTCATATCCCTCCGTCTACATGCCCAAACACAACCATATATGATCAATGCAAATTAGCACATGAATATAAAGTAGCTATGTCGCTCTAAGATTTGCGGAGCGATGTCAGCAGACACAGAGATCAATATGTTTTTTGGAGAGAAAAAAAGTCCCCTTTGGCAGGTCTTTGCTCTAAATCTGTATGATTATTGCTACAGTTCCCTCAGCAAAGTTATATACTTTTTTTATACATTTTATCAAGTATGCTTGATTATTAGTATAGCAAGTATACTACAGACCATATACTTGTAGTGTACTAGAAAGTATACAAACTTTATACTCCTATAATTCTGATTAAATTGGAACATTTTAAATATATAAAAGCACGCTTACGAAGTAGTGTTGTCGTTCGCGAACGATTCGTTCGAAAGAACAAATCTTTTGAGTGAACGAACTGAACTGAATCACTTCCTGAACTGATTCGTTCCTTCCTCCGTTCACTTGAGCTCAGTCTCAGTGCGGTGGCTGGGAGTTGAACTGCCTCGTTCGTTCGTTCATGACTCGTGAATCTTCGATGAACGACCCCAGCTAGTGAGGGGAGGGGCGACTTACTGAACGAACGAGTGATTCTAGCAGAAAGCTGCAGACAGCGATCAGTTCACTGAACGAACTAGTTCACTGAACAATTCATTCACTGAACGAACGAATGAGTCTACCAGGAAGCTGCCGCGATCCGTTCACTGAACGAACGAACGAGTGAACGAACGAGTGATTCTACCAGGATGCTGCAGCAGTTCGTTCATTGAACTCGGAGCGTCCTCTTCCGAGGAAGCTGGTAGAGTCACTCAGTCAGTCCCGCGAGGAGGAAGTAGAAGCGGGGGATAAGCTCTCATGGCGCTGACATGTTTCTCCGAGCTAATAGCAAATGCTAAGTGAAGCCACATTCAAACAAAGGCACACACATCACAGTGCTCATATCAACAGACTGAAGAGCAGATGAGAGGAGAGGAGCGAGTGAGATTGACCAGTGCACGCAGGGTGCATTTACATTGACATTTACATTGACATTTACACATTTACATTACACTCTTAATATATAAATAATTAATAGTTTATGATCATCATTTTACTTTTTAATGATTATTTCCCACTTTGATTGTTTTTGTTTTCATTTCAGTGCAATAACAATATTTCATAACCTGACATTTAATCACATTTGTTTGTTTAAAAGGCTAGAAATGCATATAGGTCTTCAGCCTATATAAGCCTATTTATTTTTAATCTCTCCAGCTTTCCTAGTTTACAACATTTAGTAAGTAAACTTCACAATAACAGAAAGGGGACTGACGTTCACGGGTGGTGACTCTCCTGCTTGCTGGTGATTTGGTGAACAAATCTTTTGAACAGATCTTTTTAATAACCGATTCGTGCAGTTTCAGTTCAGTCAAAAGAACTGTTTTGCCGATCACTATTACAAAGACACAAAAACTAGTGTTGTGTCGGTCGTGTTCGAAAGAACTAATCTTTTGGGTGAACGAACTGAACTGAATCATTTCCTGAACTGATCCGTTCACCCATTCGTGCCGGCTGTTCTTAAACATGCTATAGTGCAGCTCTGATCAAAAAGCATTATCTTGATCCGACTATTCTATCCAACTTCAGGCCCATCTCTAAACTTCCCTTTTTATTTTCTTAAGTTTTAGAGAAAGTGGTTTTAGAGCAACTGCAGTTGCACCTTGATCTTAATGGCATAACGGAAAAGTTTCAGTCTGGTTTTAAATCATGCCACAGCACAGAAACTGCACTTTTAAGGGTTTTTAATGATCTCCTGCTCACCGTGGACTCAGGAGACTTTACTTTTAGACTTGACTGCTGCCTTTGATACAGTCGACCACTAGATTCTGTTGTCACACCTTGAGGAATATGTTGGCATGAGGGGAATGGTGCTGAAATGGTTTCATTCTTATTTATCAGGAAGGACATTTTCTGTTCACCTCGGCCATCACTCATCATCTGTGGCCCCACTAGGGTGTGGGGTCCCTCAAGGCTCCATTTTAGGCCCTATACTGTTCTCCTTGTACCTGCTTCCCCTGGGATCCATTTTGAAGAAATATAGCATTTCCTATCATTGCTATACAGATGACCTACAAATCTCTCTGCCGATTAAAACTAATTATAGATCTGCTAATACTTTGCTGAGCTACTTGAAGGACATAAAATCCTGGATGGAACTGAATTTCCTAACTCTTAATGAAGAAAAAACTGAAGTAATTGTTTTTAGCAATTATGGCCTCCTGGATGGCACTGCCAGTGCTCTAGGTCTGCTAGCCTTGTACAGTCGCCCCTCTGTCAGAAACCTTGGTTTTATTTTTGACAGCTGTTTTAAATGTGACAAACAAATGAATCCAGTTGTCAAAACCAGCTTCTTTCAGCTGCGGCTCATGGGGAAGGTCAAGGCCTATCTCCCTCAGTCTGAATTTGAGAGGGTTATCCATGATTTTATAACCTCTCGTTTAGACTACTGTAACTCACTGTATCTTGGTATTGATCAGTCTTTGCTTCGTCGCCTCCAGCTGGTCCAAAATGCAGCTGCACGTCTCCTGACTGGTAAGAGACGACGTGATCACATCACACCTGTCCTCTCTTCCCTTCACTGGCTTCCAGTCAGTTTTAGGGTTCAATTTAAGTTTTTATTTCTTGTTTTTGAATCTCTGCATGGCTTGGCACCCACTTATCTCTCCGAGTTGCTGCACCTTCATGCTCCACCAATGAGGTCAGCACACCAGAAAACCTGAAAACCAGGGGAGACAGAGCTTTTGCTATAGCCGCTCCCACTCTGTGGAACAGTCTCCCTTTTTCTATCAGGGCTGCACAGTCTGTTAGTTTTAAATCACTGCTAAAAACTCACCTCTATGCACTGGCTTTTAATACAAGTTTAGTGTAGACACTTTTTATGCTCCTTTTTAATTGTGTTTTATTGTGTTTTTAATTAATTTACTTGTTTTATTTTTTATATTACTTGTTTGTTTTTAATTTGTTGTTTTATATTTGCCTCAGCCTTGTGCAGCTCTTTGGTCAACTATGGTTGTTTTAAATGTGCTATATAAATAAACAAAGATTGAGATTAAGATTGTATGAAAAGAATGCAAAAGTGGCCACTTTCAAGAGTAAATCATATACTATTCATTTCAGTACATGTTTAATATTTTTTTCTGTTTCTTTTCCGTATGGGCATAGCTCTCTTTGGGGAGGAGATAGGACTGATAGGAATGGATTGATAATGGAGGAGTTGATGGACAAATTCGGGATGGTGTGTTTAAATGATGGAAATTTCACAAGAATTGATTGCTCAACAGGTAAAGAGTCATGTGAAAGTAGGTCAATGCCAATGCACTAGAAAGGTGGATTTTCAGACAGAGACAGAGAACATGAAATAGACGAGTTTAATGGAAATGTATGTGAATCAGAATCAGCTTTACTGGCCAGGCATATTTCCACATACTAGGAATCTGATTCTGGTTTACAGCACTCTCTTTGTACCAACATAGAATAAAAAAAGAATACAAGTGACAGACAGCAGCACAAGTAATAAAAATATGTAAAAGATAAATAACAACAAACAAACTAGCGGTGGCTCGACTGAACTTAACATGACTTTTACTGCGTGAGATAAAAAAGTGCAAACGACACATGACATAAATAGCAAATGGATAAATAGATAGATGTTATAAACAGGTGTAAATTACAGTGTGATATATACAGTATATATAACCGGTTGTGATTCCACAGGGATTGTGATGCCATAATTGAAGCAGCCAATAAAACTGCTGTTAAGAAAGCAGGTACAACAAGGCAAAAGTTAGTTCCCTGGTGGAATGAAGAATGTACAAAAGTAAGAAAGGAGTGTAATAGGGCTTTTAAGGTACTTAGAAGTACTCACAATTTTGAACATCTTTTAAAATACAAAAGGATGCAAGCAGTAGTTCGTAAAACTATTAAAGAAGCAAAAAGGAATTATTGGAGGAATTTTTGTGATACTATAGGAAGAACCACTCCTATTGGGGAAGTGTGGGGAATGATAGAGAAAATGAGTGGAATAAGACAGGAGGGGGGATACCCAGTGTTGGAAAAAAGTGGAGTTGTCGCCAATGAGGATGAAACAAAAGCAGATGTTAGCTAAGGCTTTGGTTGAAGTTCATAGTTCAGAAAATATGTCACCGGAGGGAAAACAAGTGAGACAAAAATATAGTGAAGAAAATAAACAATTGCTGGATAAAGAGGAAGAATGAGACGATGCAATGTATGTGATCTTCACATTAGCTGAAATGAAGCACGCTATGTGTAAATCAGGTCTGACTTCTTATGCTGAAGCATTATAGTCAGGAGACATCTGCATGAAGCTCAGTTGAGGGCAAGAAGGCCATCTGTTTGCACTTCTCTGACTCTGCAGCACAGACAAGCAGGACAGCAGTTTGCCAGACAACACAGAAGATGGACAATCCAAAAGTGGTCATCTGTGCTCTTCACAGATGAGTCCAAGTTTTGCTTGCACTTCCTGGATCAAAGCAGGAGGGTGTGGAGGTGGCCAGGGAAGCACAATATTGAGCCACACATCTTCGAACATGATCAGTTTGGAGAACCATCTTTTCTGGTTTGGGGAGGAATTTCAATCCACGGGTGGTCAGACCTTCATGTGATCCGGAATGGGACTCTCACCGGTGTCAGGTACCGAAATGAGATCCTCGACCCTATAGTCCGACAGGTGCAGTTAGTGACAACTTTATCCTCATAGATGACAACGCCCACCCCCATCGAGCCAACGTTGTGAATGCTTATTTGGAAGAGGAAGGAAACACCCGTATGGACTGACCTGCAAGGTTGCCAGAACTCAGTCCTATTGAACATGTTTGGGATTTGCTCCAGAACCAAAGTCAAGCCCGAGAATGCTCCCTTGACAATTCAACAACACCCAATCACCCAACAGCAGTTATCATGATTCATTCAGAGCATGCACAGAAGGGGTATTGTGATGATTCATGATAATGGTGGTCATAATGGTCTTATGAATGTTTCTTGATTTGATTTTACTTTCTTAAAGTTACTCTGATATTGCTGAAATTTAGCATCATGTAGTGCATTTATGAAAAATTCATAAAAAATTCATAATTTTAAAGATGTCATTGGCACTACACACTACACTAGCGTATATACGTATACGTATATATATATACGTATATATATACGTATACGTATATATATATATACAGGTATCTGATGACTGGTAGTGGACTTTGTTCTTACCATTCGGCTGACTGGTTTCTGATGACTGGTAGTGTGTGTGTAGTGATTTTGTTCTTCCCATTCAGCTGACTCCTCAGGACTTACCCTCTGGAGATATTTAGCTGTGGCTGTGGCTGACTTCCTCACGGCCTCCTCGCAGATGTCTCCTATCCTGCCCTCTGGTAGGTCCACCCCTTCAGTTTTGATCACCTTACCTCTCCTCGATACCATCCGGCCACACTTGTCCAATCCGAATGACATCCCTGTGTTGTCGCTGTCGATCAGTGAGTCAATTTCTCGCTCATTCCTAGCATACAGCTTGATGTCATCCATGTAGAGCAGGTGGCTGATTGTTGCTCCACGGCGGTATCCAAAGCCGCTCTTTGTGATGATCTGACTGAGGTGGTTCAGACCTATGCAGAACAGCAGTGGTGATAGTGCATCCCCTTGGTATATGCCACACTTGATGGTGACTTGGGCGATCGGCTTTTGAGTTCCCATGGAGTTCTTGATGAAGGCTCTTAGTGTCCTGTTGACCTTGTATAATTCCAGACATTCCAGTATCCGTGTGTGCCATTGAATTGCAGGCTTTCTTGTAGTCAATCCAGGCAGTGCACAAGTTGGTCTGTCGATTCTTACAGTCTCTGTGGACTGCTCTGTCGACCAGCAGCTGGTGTTACTGCCAATTCCCTTCTGTGCCCCGCTCATGTATTGAGCCACATGCCCACTCATCTTAGCCACCATGATGCCTGACAGGAGCTTTCATGTTATACAGAGACAGGTTATTGGCCGGTAGTTGGAGCACTGTCCAGAGGAGCAGATGATTGTGGGGTGGGATGATTGTGGGGGTGATGGTGACATCATCATCATCAGCATTGCATTTTGAGGGTTTGTTTATGACAGCCCTGGTGAAAAAAAGCACGCTATAATGTATTGAAATTCAGTATATTTACACTGTAAGCCCGGCTAAGTGGAATCTACTTAAAAATGTTAAGGAAACCAGTTACGTTAAAATAATTAAGTAATGTGTAAAGAAAACTTGAGTACATTTAACTAAGATTTTTAAGTTCAGTCCACTAAGTGCCAAGTTGATCTAACTTATAATTATTTGTAATATCAACTGCTTTACCCAGTTATTCTACTTAAGTTCAATGCACTAAATTTAAAGTTTATTTTACTCAAAATCATTTGTAATATCAATTGTTTTACCCGTTTACCCCACCCAGCATCTTAAGTTGAAATAAAGCAAAACAGAAGTATAATCTTTTTCTATTTTATTTTAGAAGTTAGTTAAATTGCTGTTTACAATGCACTTATTAAAAGTTCAATAAACAGTTAAATAAATCTCCGTCAAAAAACTAATCAAAAAAGTAATACAAAAAATGTAAAAAAAAAAAAAAAACTAACTAAAACTATAAAAAAATCTTTATAAAAATTACTAATGAGAAATAAAAAATTAATTAATTAATAAATACAGTGCAAGGGCTCACAGTGTATTAAACATTGTGTTTTGTAGAGAATAACTTTTTGTCGCACCTAGTAACACCTCTATTTTTGGCCCCAATGAACATTTAACAATTATTCACTTCAACACAGTAAAATATTTGAAAATTAACACTGTCTAAAGACAATCGGCAACTAAAAGCATCTGCTTCTTTCTGAGAGACTGATAATGTGTGAATACACAAACGATAAAGGTGTTGTTGTGTAATGTCTCACACACACACAGTAGGAATGCTAACTGTTCCCTGACCCCAACAAAGATGAGAAAAACATTTAGAAATTTAGAAATTAAAAACAAAAAAACAAATAAAAAGGTAGTTTTGCATGCTTGATTATGGCTTGGATGAATCTGCCACTGCAGAGGTCATACCTCATATAACCAAAATAAAAAAGTGAAATATTCCTGCAATAATGTAATGCATTGCAAACAATATGTTGCACAACAATGTTTGTATAAAATTACACTAAATATCTGAAGCAGTACTTTACAGAACCATGTTTTACACTGAGAGCTGATTTTTCAAGGTTTGTATTTTGGGTGCCAGCTCACTTTTACCCAGGTTGAACATTGACTGCTGAACGAAGTGGAAGGTATTTCTCATACACTTGGGGTAGTCCAGGTGCAGGGCATAAATCAGGCCAAAAAGGACACAGAAGGCCTGAGGTAAGGTTTGCCAGTTCATCCATGACCACACTCCCCTCCAATATTATCCCCACTCTGGATAGATTGAGCTGAGGACTTTTTTGACCAATGCAGAGGATTCCCACTGAAGTTTGACTGTAGGAGTCTTTGTCAGTTGCATCCTAACAGCAAAAAATAGATTAAAAGGAAGAAACATCATTTCAGTTTATGTTGTATCATAAATCAAAATATGGCTATAAAGTTAAAGTTCAAGTCTTCATTAATGGCATCAGTTGAAAAACAAAACATGCACCTGCATTATTTTCAAATAATAAAGTTGCTTACACAGGAGGTCTTGAAGAAAGCAGATGGATCATCCCCCAAGATGACTGGCAGTCCCCGAAGACAAAGGCACCTGATGTCTGTTGGTTCAGTGGTCTGGAGGATAGTGGGCACAGAGAAAACAGCTTTGTAACATCGCATGACAGGAGAGGTAGAGAGAAGAAGGTTGAGGGATAGAAAAAGAAAACAAGGAGAGCATGGTAGAGAGATCAGGAGACTAGAGGAAATGAGATTTGAGAATGGAGAGGAAAGGAAAGAGGAGAAAAGTGGTAAGAAAAGGGAGGAGGAGAGGAGAGGAGAGGTCAAGGCACCTTTGTCTGATGCAAAAGCTCAGCCAATAGCTGGCCAGTGAGGCCCTTCTTCTTCCTGAAGATGTCCATCAGGCTTGGGGAGAAATGGTCAAGTGCATCACAGAAGTTCTCCCTGAGATTTTTCCCCACCACTTTGTTGAACTCATAACAAACCTGAAACACAAAGCATAGCAAACAATTGTGCAGTCTTATTCAAGATTACATTTATACCACAAAAAGCCATCGTTATTTGTGTAAACACTCAAAATAGTCACACAAACCTGGGTTTCTGTGAAAAGAGCTGGCCATCGAAGTATTATCTGCAATGAAGAACGTTCGCCTCTGATTAAACAGTCCCTCCTGTCAGAAACGTAGCTTTTAGCTAAGTTAGCCCTTCGACTTCATAACAAAATAATCGAATGAAAAGCAACAGGTGAAAAATGTCCGATGTGTGTAAAACAAACTTTCTTGTCTTATCAGCAGCCCCACCAATTCATCCACATTTTCATACAATAAATAACCTACTCCGCAGCAACTTACATCCACATGCAGACAGTTTCCCCGCACTGCTGTTCTCCACTTCTCCGTAAGGAAGTCCGGTGCCGTCGAATAAAACTTTTTAAGGCTGTATCCAAAATGCTCTTGCAGCAGCTCCGAAAAATGGTGGTGCACAGACAACCGTCACATCAGAGCAGTGGATTAAACAGAGTGGCGACAACTTCAGATCTCGCCGCCGGAGCGGTGACGTGGTTCATGTACCCCTCAATAGTTCCAAGCGTAGCCTGCACTGTCCATGCTCTTCAACGGGACAGACTGCAGTGAGTGCGCATTTAAGAGGTAAATGTTAAAATTAACCGTAATAAGTCAACATTTGCAACTCTTATTAGATTACTGTATACACGTCAAAGTCACTTGCATATGTTGAGTGCCTGTATGACAAATAAAAGTGAAATATGACAAGTTTGGTTGTGTTTTTGGAGGGAAAACTTTGCTAGCTTCACTAACTGGATAATAAGGAACTATATTGTAACCTGATGCAAAGTGATCTCTTATTTAGCAACATAAGGCTATTCTCGAACACTTTCTGAGATTGGACAATGATGATAAATTATGGTTTTCTCATTTAGAGATTTTATGTGGACAATTTAAATGAATGTCACAACCGTGTGTGCGTGTGTGTGTGTGAAAACAAAAAAAAAATCAAAACATTTTGAGAAGGCTCAAAATAAACTGATATTGTAAAACCAGACGTGTTTGTCATCAATAACGTGTATGCATGTATAATGTATGATTTAATGTCAACAGAGTGAGAGTGAGTGTTACCACCAATGCTACTGAACAATCACAGATACATACAAAACATGACATATAAACACATTTAATAAAATCATATGGCAAATGCAGACAGCTATTATCATAAAATATAAAAAAAAATAAAATAAAAAATAAAAAAATCGATCTCAATTCCTGACTGAAAAATACGTAATTACATTTGGGACATACGTTTTTACATATAAAGGGGTCCCCTCGATATCAATAACACACGTATTGCCATTAAGCTGGTTGATATTTTATCATTTTACCTCGGTGAGTGCTTGCCTTGTGGCTATAGAAGTGAACGGTGTCTGACGTGACAGGCGGCTATGTTGGAACTATTGAGAGTTCCATAACCCGGAAGTGGGGTCCGCCGGGCTGTACAGCGTATGCCTATGGGAGTGTCGCCACTCTGTTTAATCCACTGCTCTGCGTCACATAGCTTCACGTCCAATGCGTCAGGAAATAACCAATCAGGAGCTTCTGCAGTAAAACCAAAGATCCTCTATATGGTAAAACGGCGCTACGGCTCAGTAAAACCGAGTGAAACAAACTGAAATTTATTTGTACATTCAAATATGTCTAGGTATTAGGAGAATGTACTTACTTTGGATTGTAATGCCACAAGATATACTTATTTATGAATAGTAATGCTACCACACTTAAATCATTTAGGTATATTGTAATTACATTGTCAATTAGATATGAAGTCCAGGTTTACAGTGTATGTACTTAAAGCATGCTATTTTGGAAGAACTTATTTTGTGCTTAATGTATTTCAATTGTGCTTAAACTGTAAAAAAGCTCAACATGAAGTAGTTGTTCCACTTTAGCATATGAAAGTACACTACACTTCAAGTTGAGTTTCTTTACAATTTAACTCGACTGAAGTGGAGGTTTTTTTGTGTGCACTGTGGATCATGGAAAAGACAGAGGGGAGAGTGCCAAGCTTATGGCTTAATTTAGGACTCACACACATGCTTTCCCTCCTTTCTGTGCAGCTCCTGACATCTCTCCTGCAGCGTGCAAGAAGAAGAAGCCTGCCCAGGCTTCTTCTGGTTGGCGTTGTGGAGAGCATGATGTGCTGCCCAGGCTTCTTCTGGTTGGCGTTGTGGAGAGCATGATGTGCTGCCCAGGCTTCTTCTGGTTGGCATGGTGGTGAGGAAGACACGCTGCTCATCAATTGCTGATAGCTTAATGATGCTCTTCATCCCCTTGGACACTCTCATACAATTTTATATATACACTGTATATTAGCTATATTGTAGCTCATACAATTTTATATGTAGTGTTAATGTGTTTTCATTGTTGTTATTGTGTACACATGGCATCTATTGCTTATCTGTCCATCCTGGAAAAGGGATCCCTCCTCTGTTGCTCTTCCTGAGGTTTCTTCCGTTTCTTTTTCCCTGTTAAAAGTTTTTTTTGTGGGGAGTTTTTCCTTAGTCGATGTGAGGGTCATTTGTAAAGCACAGAGGGTGTCATATCCTGTACAGATTGTAAAGCCCAATGAGGCAAATTCATAATTTGTGATACTGGGCTATACAAATAAACTTGACTTGACTTGACTTAACCTTTCAGGCTCATTACCACCACCCAAGATGTCCAGAGCTGTCCAGAGATGTCTACAGATGTCCAAAAGAGCCACTGGTGACAAAGCGAGTCCAGCAGTCCCAGACAGGACCTGCAGCCACTCCTCATTCCCATCCATCCAGGAAGGGTGATATAATGCATATAGATCCTCAGATATTAGAGTTTGATGATTAAACACTAAATTAAATGGTCAAATTTAGAGCTTAATCTAGAAAAATGAATTATACTGAACAATAAAATAATAAAACTTAAATTCTGATTAGTCAATTGCTCCAGTCTTCTCTGCCTCTCAAACTCTCAACTGCTGAACAGTGCACCACATCTAAACCAGAGGTTGGTACAGCCCAACTCTTAATTTGATAACCACCACTGAATCTAAGTGGTCACATTTAATTAATGAATCATTTATTCATTTATCAAACTTTCCATTATTCTATTATTTCCTATTTTATTATTTTCTGTTAGTAATCTGGTCATTTAGTTTGTCAAATTAATCATTCATTAAAAATTCTTTTCTGCTAGTAGTCTGGTCATGTAGTTGTCAAATAAACATCTCATTTATAAATAACTTGGTTATTTGTTTTGTGTGTGAATATAAAGCAACTGAATCCCTGTTCACTAGGTCAGGAACTCTGTAGCACCCTGAGATTAAGAGACTCTATTAATTAATGTCAGATTCACAAGTTTTCCCTGTTTTAGCCAAACTGGGTGGCACCCTGATAATTACCACTATTAAAAGTAATAGTGAATAATACCTGAGTGTCATCACTCTTCTTCACATTTTTTGACCATTTACGGTTTATGATCAATAACTTAAAAGTTATTGTTTATAAATTGTTAGGATTTTGTGTATGCATTTAGTCAGATTGTAGCTATGTTTTTATTAGCATAAGTTTAAAAACCATATAACCAGAAGCATTGCTTAAATGATGGTTTTTCAGCTGCACGTAAAAGCTGCCAATGGAATTATTTCTCTTTTTAAGGTCACATTATTCTCATCCTACTGCCTAGGTCTCACACACTCAGAGTGTATGGTAAAATTACAATGTATTCTTCTCCAGACTCTTGTTGATTCAGCCTGTACAGTTCCTAAGCATTTTGTAACCAATTAATTTGTGCACATTGCGGTTATGTATCTCCAGGAGACAATAGGAAGGTTTCACACAGCAGGAAAAAGAGGTTCTGTTTTCCCTACCATGATAGATAGCCCTGTTGAGATGTGAAAGGTCATGCTTGTGCTATTTTATGATTTGTTTTAAGCATAGACATGTTTACTAGTTATGGTTTGTTATAATCAGTTATTTTTACCAATTAGTTATTGTTTGTTTTAATTATACACACTTATAACGATATGATGTATTCAGTCATATACAGTTTTACTTGTTGTGAGGTTTACTATTTTATTCTGATAAATATGTTGAAATGCTTTATTATGCATAATAAAAAGTAAACGTAGTTTCATGGTTTTAAGACAAAGAACAGAGATTCACAGAGTACAGGAATGTGTCCTTATCTCCTTTAGCCGGAGATATCTCCGGTGGGCACACAATAACACTTTGGAGGGCCAGTGTGCCGCCTCGGGACGCCCTTTTGCATCAAATAAAATATCAACCAATGAAGAGAAGAACTGATGACATCCAACACCCCGAAGACCCAAAGACAATGCCTAGTTAGAAAGTGAAACTTGTAAAAGCTATAAAAGGATTGGACTTAGCCTTGTGTGAGCGCCCAAGGCCTCAGAAACCCAGATCTGTCCCAACATTCTTTGTCTCACTCATTAAATAGAGGTTTTAACTGAGAATCCCTTTGACTTCCTCGTCATCTCTTCCTCTCAGCTACGACCACGCAGGAAAGCAGGTGAAAGGTATATTAAGTTGTTTTGTGAGTCAGACCCTTGTTACTGGTTTAATCCTGCTTATAGTAGGGGAAGTTGATTACGAGGTACCTTTCAAATAGTGAAGAACGGGAAGAAACTAGCATAAGTACCATTTGCCCTGAGGGGTAAAGAACGGGAAGAGACTAACATAAGTACCATTTGCCCTGAGGGGTAAAGAACGGGAAGAGACTAGTAGACGTACCATTTACCCTGAGGAGTAAAGTACAGGAAGAGTCTAGTGTAAGTACCATTCACATTTGAAGTAAAGGAAAGTAAACACATAAGTACCCTATAAGGAGAGATAAAACACCCTGCTTTTTCCTATAATTGGTGACCCCGACGTGTTGGGAGGGAGAATGACGAAGGAGGTGAGTAAAATTCTAATTGACAAATATTTTTTGATGAAAATTAACATTTAATGTGTTTTTCTTGTAAGGTTAAAAGAGTTAGTTTCCTGAGTATCACAACGTTACCCTCACCTACCCAGACATCACAGGCACCTGAAAAGCTCAAAAGGTAAGCACAAACCTTTTCAGTAGAATTGTGCACATTGACTACAACCAAAAATTGATGTCTGGTGTAAAGACAGGTGATGTTTAGTCTAAAGTGAGACAAAAAATGTTATATTAATGAAAAAAGAGAATATGAGAAAAGGAGGGTTTCACTCCCTGCCTAATAAGAGTATAAAGGAATAAAAGAGAAATAAGAGAAAAGGAGGGTGACAATCCCTGCATAATGAGATAAGAGAAATAAGTGAATCTCCGCCCATCTCTGCTCCTTCAGCTCCCCTTCAGACTTCCCTAGTAGAGATCAAAGACAGTTCAATGGAACTGGTACATATTATTCCGATAGCTTATGATAAAAGGATGGAGGGGTTATGCACAAAAGTAGGACAGTTGGTGAATAAAAAATTAATCAGTTGGAACACACTATTGTTAAATTACAGCATGTTTATGGCATGAGAAATGGTCATGAGTTAGTGGTTATACTATTCAGCAGGCTTAGGGATGAGAGGGACAGGATAGAAAAACAGGAGAAAAGACAAGCATCAGCTAGGCGAGAGCCCAGAAGTGAGGGAGTGAGAGAATTAGACCATAAGTTGATACATGACTGCAAGAATAATAGACAACATGAAACAGCAACTGACTTACACAAATTCATGCACTTTCCTCAGACAGACGACCCTGACGAACACACAGACGCAAAGGGAGGACAATCTGACAGGATTTACAGTGAGGGAGGAAACACGGAAAATTTAGGGATGGCGTGGAAGCATGTAAGCAGAAGAAGAGACACAAGCACCTAGAGAAAAAAGAAAGACAGAGTAGACAGGCCCAGACCTTTAAAATTAAAAATTAGACCCTCACAAGAAAGCAGTCAAACTCAGACTTCTCCACAAGGGAAGAATTATTCGGTCTTAGACCCTAAACAAACTAATTGTATGAGAGAAGGGTTAACTCACACGCAGTTTCATTCACATAGCCATGAGCACAAGATAACACACTCCACACCTAGCCATCCTCCTCTTTCTCATGAACAAACGCTCCGTGCATTTTCTCATATACCTAGAGAGGATGATAAACATCTATTGATAGCTTTACTTCAGGCCCAATTGCGAGCAAAACTAGATGCCAAAAACAGGAACCACAGGTCAGCATTTGCCAGCACATATGCCTCTGCTCAAATTTAAGGTCCCTGATATGCTATCAGGTGAGCTAGAAAAAATTTAAAAAAAAAGGTTTAGCTTCTGTCTATATTAAATGAAATCAATCACTATTGCATTGTTATCATTTCCATATGCCTGTGCAATGAAGAATCGCTTGCTGCTGATACTTGCAATGAAGACCAGCTTACACATAGTCGCTGACATACAGACATACAGGATGCTACTGAACACGCAATGAAGAACTGCTTACACCTGAGATTTAGCATTTTCAAAAGGGGGACACCACACTGTCTCCCACCTGGTTGTGCCGTACCCTAAAAGGTGGTGGTCACTTGCAGTTTGGGGGGCCTGCAAAGTTGGTTACAGCCTGATGGATGCTGCACAATGCAGGATTTACATTTCCTACTTCTATTAATTAATATGATGAAACCATGTCAAAAGGGGAAATGTTAAATTGAATATAATTTTATAATGGTATGTTAAATATTGCTCTGACTTTATGTGCTCTACTTCAGTCTAAATCGCTGGATGTATGTTCTTAATTAATTATAATGAATAGCTGCCCTTGATACTGTGATAACAAGCAAATGTCTTTTTTTCTGTCTCCCACTTGAACCTGAGATTAGAGATGTGTTCTCATTCACATTCAGAGATTAACAGTGCAGATACACTCGACTATTTGGCACCGTTTCATTTGGATGTTTCTGAAAAAGGGAGGCCTTGGTAACGCCGCCCTTTTTCAGAAAAAGGGGGGAGGAAGGCAGGTACTGATGTATTACATTTCAAAATTAGACACTGTAGAAAACAGACAACGACCATGCACACAACATGCTGAAGAAGCTAAAGCTATCACAAAAATGGAACACATCATCATGTGTTAACTGCTAACTGTACTGACAACACATAGCATCACATTAAACGGAGAGGTGATTTACAGAATGAGCCCTTTAATCATCCAGATACAAGAAAATTATTTACTGACGTTTGTTGTTTCAGACACCCACAAAATGGACTACAGGTAAGATATGCTGTAGGAAAAGACTATGTGATGGTGACCTCTGACAGACTACAGGCTTCACCCTCAGCACAGAGAGCAGAACTGAAAGTACTGACTGAAGCGCTTAAAGCAGCTGAGGGACAGACAGATTGTAAAGAGACTGTACTGTAAGAAAAACCAAACAATATTATTGAGTTAATTTCACAAGGTTTGGTATTGAGTAAATATTAATTAAATGAGGCCCTTAATAGTTATCCATTTGAAATTTAAGTAAATATTGCCTCAAAATCAAAAACACAATCATATTGAATGCATTTTACCAAAGACATTAATTTAAATCTACATGACTAGAGAATCATTTCCTACAGCTAAGAAACACTAACTATTTTTGATTAATCAGTACATCGTGTACAGTTTGTAAGTTTTGGATTAATCAGTATGTACCCTGGTTTAGATTTCCCAGACAGGTCAGATCTGACAGTGGCTCGCACTTTAAAAACTCAGACCTGGTTGAAGAAGCCTTAGGGTTAAAGTACAGCTTTGGCCCAGTTTACCACCTGCAGTTTCAAGATCAAGCTCAAAGGGCAAACATGGAAAACAAAATTGGCAAAAATCTGCGCAGATTCCAAAATTAATCTGAGTTGAGGCCTTGCTTATTGCTTTGATGTCTATCAGAGCCTCCACCAACGGCAGTATAAGGTTTTCACCATTTGAGCTTTGCACAAGACACAGGTTTGAGGGTCCTGTGACAGTGGGTGTTAGGGGGACGCCCCTAGACCTCAATAAACTTGATCAATGTGTCAATACTATGGTGCACTAACTGTACTGGTAACATCTCTCCATACAGGTACCAGAAAAGAGTGACAACAGAGGGTGATGATGACAGGGTGTGAGACCCTCCGATTGGGTAAAGGAGACACTTGGACCTTTATGTGCTAATATCCACTAGAACTTTGAGCAACATCAGAAAAGACATTTAGGAACCTGAAAATGTCTAAACTAACTCAACATAAATTAATTGTTTTATCTATGCTTGCTATTGTTGTTTGTTGTGTTGTTTTGCCATTATTGTATTTTGAAGACACACCGGACAAAGATGGAAATGTGAATCCAGGATACAGACAGCCAATTTAACCACTGTACCTCAAAAGGGGTTGAGTGAAAACCACATCACAGCTCATGTAAAGAAGAAAAGTCACAGAAAATAGTCACACAAATTCAGCATCATCTGATTTATGTCTAATGCAATATGAAGGTGTGGAACTTAACTAAAGGTTATTTCAGTTTATGCAGTGTAATAAACTGTGGTAGTGATCAATAAGATGAATTTGTTAACATTTGTGTTGTTTTTTCTTGGTTAAATGTGCTGACGGCTATCTTAAATGTTTAGGATGAATAATCCATATAGTTTTTTTTTTAAGTTGTGCACCTTTAATATTCAGTATAGAAAAAAAAAACACAAGACAGTCTGCAAGCTGGCGTGCACAGAGGGAGGGATGAGTGTCCTTCAGCTGTTGAAACAAAAAAATTTGTGTGTGCCTGTGTAACTGGCTCTCAAGGTCTTTAACATTTTTTCCTTCAGTAGTTCACTGCAAGAATGTAGATAGAATTTAGATTTAATAGTATGACTAGAGACGCCATAGCTGGTTTACATAAACAACTGGCTGCAACTTCTCTGATGTTGGTGCAAAATAGAATGGATTTAGATATGCTTCTGGCTGAAAAAGGTTAAGTATGTTTTATGTTTGGAGATACCTGTTGTTATACTTTCATTCCCAGCAATAGAGCTCCTGGTGGATCAGTGACCAGAGCCCTGGCAGGCCTGAGAAACCTCTCTGAGGAGCTGAAGAAACATGCTGGCATAGATAATCATTTGGGATCACTCCTTGACTGGTGGTTTGACAAGTAGAAATTATGTTTTTTAATTTCAATATTCATATTCATTCTTCATTTGTTGTAGCAATAACTTTGTTTGTACTTTGTGGTTGTTGTTGTAACCCCTGTGTCAGATCTCTGTCAGGTAGATTGATTTCAACTGTGATTGGAGGGGAATCGCTCCCTCCCTACCAGATGTTAAGTGTGTGAACTCATATGGAGATGAGATTAACAGAGGGAATTGTTAGGATTTTGTGTATGCATTTATTCAGACTGTAGCTATGTTTTTATTAGCATAAGTTTAAAAATCATATAACCAGAAGCATTGCTTAAATGATGGTTTTTCAGCTGCACGTAAAAGCTGCAGACTGGAATTATTTCTCTTTTTAAGGTCACATCATTCTCATCCTACTGCCTAGATCTCACACGCTCAGAGTGTACGGTAAAATTACAATGTATTCTTCTCCAGACTCTTGTTGATTCAGCCTGTACAGTTCCTAAGCATTTTGTAACCAATAGATTTGTGCTCATTGCGGTAATGTATCTCCAGGAGACAAGGAAGGTTTCACACAGCGGGAAAAAGAGGTTCTGTTTTCCCTAACATGATAGATAAGCCATGTTGAGATGTGAAAGGTCATGATTGTGCTATTTTATGATTTGTTTTAAGCATAGACATGTTTACTAGTTATGGTTTGTTTTAATTATACACACTTATAACGATATGATGTATTCAGTCATATACAGTTTTACTTGTTGTGAGGTTTACTATTTTATTCTGATAAATATGTTGAAATGCTTTATTATGCATAATGAATAGTGTAAAAGTAGTTTCATGGTTTTCAGACAAAGAACAGAGATTCACAGAGTACAGGAATGTGTCCTTATCTCCTTTGGCCAGAGATATCTCCGGTGGGCACACACTAACACTTTGGAGGGCCAGTGTGCCGCCTCGGGACACCCAAATATCAACCAGTGAAGAGAAGAACTGATGACAACACCCCGAAGACCCGAAGACAACACCTAGTTAGAAAGTGAAACTTGTAAAAGCTATAAAAGGATTGGACTTAGCCTTGTGCGAGGTTCCTGGAGTGCCCAAGGCCTCAGAAACCCAGATCTGTCCCAACATTCTTTGTCTCACTCATTAAATAGGTTTTAACTGAGAATCCCTTCGACTTTCTCTCAACTACGACCAAGCAGGAAAGCAGGTGAAAGGTATATTAAGTTGTGTTGTGAGTCAGACACTTGTTACTGGTTTAATACTGCTTATAGTAGGGGAAGTTGATTACGAAATACCTTTCAGATAGTGAAGAACGGGAAGAAACTAGCATGAGTACCATTTGCCCTGAGGGATAAAGAACGGGAAGAGACTAGCATAAGTACTATTTGCCCTGAGGGGTAAAGAAAGGGAAGAGACTAGCATCAGTACCATTTACCCTGAGGAGTAAAGTACGGGAAGAGTCTAGTGTAAGTACCATTCACATTTGAAGTAAGGGAAAGTAAACACATAAGTACCCTATAAGGAGAGATAAACCACCCTGCTTTTTCCTATAAAATACATAATTTGATATTAATTAACGATTGACGAATCTGCTCTCGAGTATTTATGCTACTGTCAGGTAGGACAGTACATGCCGCAGACACTGCTGATATGATTCTGCAGACTCTTCATCTTCCTCAATTTCATCCAAAGTCAACTCCACCAACCTGATGAGGGTGCATTTTGTTTTGCTAGCAACCGCCCCGACAGGTGCACTACACTTTAGGTGCTCACAGGGAAATGAGCGCCGTCTCCTCCAGCATCAGCAGTATCCTGCTTACTTCATCCCTTGCTTCCTCCATGGCCTTCTTCTGTCTTTCTATTCTTCTATGCATGGACTGAATCAACCATCCTCTGCTACCAAAATGTGTAGCGTGGTGCAGAGTGAAGCTGACCTCCACTACACATTTAATTTTAAATGTTTATTGTTTTCTGCAAAGAGCAAAACCTTCACTTTGGCCAAACATTCACAACAACGTCACTGTCAAGTGTTTGTTCTCATTCTCTGAATGTCTTCAATATTAACACAGGAAAATTACAAACATCTGAATCAACATCATAGCAATCAATCATGTATCTACTATCTACTGCTGCACAAACTGAGAAACCACCTCAATGGTGTCAGCTTCCCCCAGTGCAGTGTGTCGTTTAAACTGTTGGTCTATGCCGACGACCTCATTGCGTTGGTCAACAACCAAAAGGACACTGAGTTTTTGACACAGTAAAAGAGTGTGGTTTTATTTCATCAGCGAAGGTGAACTGGGGAGAAGAGCGAGGCTAACATCACGTCTGTTATTTACTGTATTCCTTTCTATCTGAACTGCACGTGAGCCACGTGAGCTCTGGCTCATTGCTCTGCATTAAAGCTGGAATCCTTGATTCTTTTTCGAAACACTTTTTGTTATAATGGGTGAAATGGTCCTTCCACCCTGAGAGCAATCAGTACATTATGTGTTCAGGAAAAGGAATGGAAAGAATCAGACCTCTGTGGCAGCTACAGGACTGTAAAAACTCTGACCAATCAACTGACACTTGTAGCGAGATAGGAGAACCAATCATGTCTCGTCCTGCTCACATCCCCCTCTGTCCCTCCCTCCTCCCCGCTGTTGCCAGATAAATCCAACACGCTAGTCTGCAGAAATACAGAGATAGCAGGAGAATCTGTTCTGTAGGGAACAATGGCAGAGAAAATGCAGCCAAAAATACCACTTCAGCCAAAAACTACCAGCGTTACTTCGACGGCTCACCCTTTTTAACAGGAAAAGAGAAGAAAGAGGGAGGCAGAAAAGACTGCGACAAAACTCTGGATAAAGCTAAGAGGACAACCCAGAGTGAACATCGGTGGAGACACTGAGACATCTGAAGGGACTGAAAAGTAATGTAGAAGTTTCTGTTGGACCTGTAATTATTTGTTTAGCTTCGGGAGGAGTTATTATTTTCATGAAATATTTAATGTTTGCTAACTTAGCTATTATTGTAGCGCATATTAGCCCGATGATAACGTTAGCTTTTCTGTGGGTGTAAGCTCCTCGTAGGTGCGGCTTGTATTGAAGAGGTTATAGGCTATGACATTTTAAACATATTGCACAGGCATAGTCTCCAGTGTCTGCACTATAAAGGTGGTCACAGACTCCAGCAGACTGTGAGTGGAGCAGATCTGGATGTCCGTTGAGCTCAAAGCTTCCATAGTGGAGCGCTCTGCTGCTAGCTGTTTCCTGTGAAATTTTTGTGAATCAGTCACATTTAAAGTGGGTCAATGTGAAAAATAGATGCTGAGCAGTGTTTTGTGAGACAGCAGTATGGAGCAGAGACTGTGACCATCGCAAAATTTGAGCTTTGCGCACTCCGTGTCCATTCCGCCAAGTACGTTTGGGCCTTTAGCTCAGTTCTAACTTGCTCATGCTAGCTTATCTGTGTTTGTAAACTGGTCGTCAATGCTGCTTGTATTGAAGAGGTCATAGGATATGACATTTTTACCATATTCCACAGCCATAGTCATCACTGTCTGCATTATAAAGGTGACAAAATGAAATTGATATATTGGCTTTGAACGGGACGTTTTACAACTGTGGTGATATGTAGCATATCGTCTCTCCCCTCCTTTGTGTCATATGTTCAAGTTTGAGGGGGTGTAGCTTTGGATGGAGCACTGATGGGAGGGGGAGGAGAGTGTGGAGCTTAGAGGAGGCTGAGAGGAGGTGCTACTTTCAAATCTTGCTAGCTCTCTTGCTAGCTCTCTCCAACCATGGACTCCGACTTTAACAAATGCTCTAGTCCATGAAACAAACAGTGCTGACTACTAGCTAGCCCCCATTCTCAGTATGCTACACTAGCTGAACAAGTAACGTTGATAAACATCACACATGTATTGTGGCCAATACAGCATCAATTCGTCTTGGGAATACCAGCTACAAGTCCTGCACAGTGGCCAGAGGGATTTTGAGACATTCTTCTTCTAGAATAGTGTCCAGGTCACTACATGATGCTGGTGGAGGAAAATGTTTCCTGACTCGCTCCTCCAAAACACCCCAAAGAATAATAATAATAATAATAATAATTATTATTATTATTATTATTATCAATTATTAATAATAATTATTAATTATTGATAATAATAATATTTAGATCTGGTGACTGTGCAGGCCAAGAGAGATGTTCGACTTCACTTTCATGTTCATCAAACCACTCTGTCACCAGTCTTGCTGTGTGTATTGGTGCATTATCATCCTGATACATGGCACCGCCTTCAGGATACAATGTTTGAACCATTGGGTGCACATGGTCCTCCAGAATGGTTTGGTAGTCCTTGGCAGTGACGCGCCCATCTAGCACAAGTATTGGGCCTAGGGAATGCCATGATATTGCATCCCAAACCATCACTGAGCTACCTCCATGCTTCACTCTAGGCACCCAACAGTCTGGGTGGTATGCTTCTTTGGGGTTTCTCCACACCATAACTCTCCCGGATGTGGGAAAGACTGTAAAGACTCATCAGAGAACAATACATGTTTCACATTGTCCACAGCCCAAGATTTTCGCTGCTGGCATCATTGAAAATCATTTGGCATTGGCACAAATGACCAAAGGTTTGGCTACAGCAGCCCGGCCATGGATATTAACCCTGTGGAGCTCCCGACGGACAGTTTTGGTGGAAACAGGAGAGTTGAGGTGCACGTTTAATTCTGCAGTGAGGTGGGCAGCTGTGGTGTTATGATTTTTGGATACAATCTGGGTTAGCACCCAGACATCCCTTTCAGACAGCTTGCTCTTGCGTCCACAGTTACTCTTGTTGGATGTGGTTCGTCCTTCTTGGTGGTATGCTAACATTACCCTGGATACCGTGGCTTTTGATACATCACAAAGACTTGCTGTCTTGGACACAGATGCGCCAGCAAGATGTGCACCAACAATTTGTCCTCTTGTGAACTCTGATATGTCACCCATAATGTTGTGTGCATTGCAATATTTTAAGCAAAACTGTGCTATTACTCTGCTAATTGAACCTTCACACTCTGCTCTTACTGGTGCAATGTGTAATCAATGAAGACTGGCCACCAGGCTGGTCAAATTTAGCCATGAAACCTCCAACACTAAATTGTTTTTGCCACTAAATTGTAAATTGTTTTTGCCAGTGTTTCAGTTTCATTGTCCAACCCCTGTATGTATATATTTATACTGGTGTGGTTACATGTGGTCTGCGGTTGTGAGGCTGGTTGGATGTACTGCCAAATTCTCTGAAACGCCTTTGGAGACGGCTTATGGGAGAGAAATGAACATTCAATACACGAGCTACAGCTCTGGTTGACATTCCTGCTGTCAGCATGCCAATTGCATGCTCCCTCAAATCTTGCGTCATCTGTGGCATTGTGCTGTGTGATAAAACTGCACCTTTCAGAGTGGCCTTTTATTGTGGGCAGTCTAAGGCACACTTGTGCACTAATCATGGTGTCTAGTCAGCATCTTGATATGGCACACCTGTGAGGTTGGATGGATTGATGGATTATCTCAGCAAAGGAGAGGTGCTCACTATCACAGCTTTAGACTGGTTTGTGAACAATATTTGAGAGAAATAGAGAAATGGTGATATTGTGTATATGGAAAACATTTTAGATCTTTGAGTTCATCTCATAAAAAAATGGGAGCAAAAACAAAAGTGTTGCGTTTATATTTTTATACACACCATCCATCCTTCCATCTATCCATCTATCCATTCTCTTCCGCTTGTCCGGGGTCGGGTCGTGGGGCAGTAGCCTAAGCAGGGAAGCCCAGACTTCCCTCTCCCAAGCCACTTCGTCCACCTCTTCCGGAGGGATCCCGAGGTGTTTCCAGGCCAACCGGGAGACATAGTCTCTCCAGCGTGTCCTGGGTCATTCTCAGGGTCTCCTGCCGGTGGGACGTGCCCGGTACACCTCACCAGGGAGGAGCAGTGGCTCTACTCTGAGCCCTTCCTGAATGACCGAACTTCTCACACTCGAAGGGAGAGCCCGGACACCCTGCGGAGGAAGCTCATTTCAGCCCATTCTCTTGATGTGATTTTGATTGTCGATATTCAGAATGCCTCCTCGAAGACAGAGAAATCACTTGCCACCAGCAGCACCGAACAGGGTTACTCCAGGGTGGCCAGACTCAGCGTAATGTTGCAACTCTCCTGGGAACATCCCAAAGTGTGATATGTAGAGCCTGGACAAGGTACGGGAGACATGGACAGGTAGACCATCGTCATGGTGGTGACCGCCAGAGACTGACAACCCCCCAGCAAGACCACTACTTGACCCTCCGAGTATGCCGAAATCGCTTTGCATCAGCCAATGTGCTCCAGAATGACTTCCAGAATGCAACAGGGGTACGTGTGTCAACTCAAACAGTCAGGAGACGTGTGCATGAAGCTCAGATGAGGGAAAGAAGGCCATCTGTTTGCACTCCTCTGACTCTGCAACACAGGCAAGCAAGACTGCAGTTTGCCAGACAACACAGACGGTGAACGATCCAGCAGTGGTCGTCTGTGCTCTTCACAGATGAGTCCAAGTTTTGCTTTCACTTTCTGGATCGACGCAGAAGGGTGTGGAGGCGGCCAGGTGAGTGCAATATTGAGCCAAACATCTTTGAGCATGATGAGTTTGGAGGACCTCTGTTCTGGTTTGGGGAGGAATTTCAATCCACAATCAACAGACCTTCATGTGATCCGGAATGGGACTCTCACCGGTCTCAGGTACCGAGATGAGATCCCCAACCCAATAGTCCGACCATATGCAGGTGCTGTTGGTGACAACTTTATCTTCATAGATGACACTGCCCGCCCCCATCGAGCCAACGATGTGAATGCTTACTTGGAAGAGGAAGGAATCACACGTATGGACTGTCCTGCAAGGTCGCCAGACCTCAATCCTATTGAACATGTTTGGGATTGGCTACAGAACCGAATTTGAGCCTGACAGAATGCTCTCATAACAGTTCAACAATTGGAGGATGCCCTATTAGAGGAGTGGGGCCGGAGCACCCAATAGCAGTTATCCAGATTCATTCAAAGCATGCACAGAAGGTGTATTGCGGTGATTCATGCTAACATTGGTCATACACACTACTAGGCACATTTTTGATCAAATCTCTTGTTGACGTGAGATGTTTCACAGAAGTTTTCAAAAGGTGTTTTTGTTGTTAACATCAGTTATGATAATGGTCTTCTGTACATTTCTTGGTTGAGAATAAAAATGCTTTTTGATTTTATTTGTATTTCTTAAAGTTACTCTGATATGAAAGATATGAAATTTAACGTCATATAGTGCATTTCCGAAAAATATTTATAATTTTAAAAATCATTGGCAAAAAAAATGCTCCCAAAATGCTCACCCATCCAAATGATCAGAATCAGGTGTTCCAATCACTTCCATGGTCACAGGTATATAAAATCAAGCGCCTAGACATGCAGACTGCTTTACAAACATTTGTGAAAGTATGGATTGCTCTCAGCAGCTCAGTGAATTCCAGCGTGGCACTGTGATAGGATGCCACTTGTGCAACAAATCCAGTCGTGAAATTTCCTTGCTACTAAATATTCCACAGTCAACTGTCAGCTGTATTATAAGAACGTGGAAATGTTTGGGAACGACAGCAACTCAGCCACGAAGTGGTAGGCCACGTAAACTGACGGAGCGAGGTCAGCGGATGCTAAGGTGCATAGTGCGAAGAGGTCGCCAACTTTCTGTCCATATTAGAGTCCAGTGGTGTAAAGCACGCCACCACTGGACTCTAGAGCAGTGGAGACACGTTCTCTGGAGTGACGAATCGCGCTTCTCCATCTGTGGGAACAGTTTGGAGCTGGCCCCTTCCTCTTCCAACATGACTATGCACCAGTGCACAAAGCAAGATCCATGAAGACATTTGATGACAGAGTCTGGTACAGATGATCTTGACCTAACCTCAACCTGATAGAACACCTTTGGGATGAAATAGAGCGGAGACTGAGAGCCAGGCCTTCTCATCCATCATCAGTGTGTGACCTCACAAATACGCTTCTGGAAGAATGGTCAAAAATTCCCATAAACACACTCCTAAACCTTGTGGACAACCTTTCCAGAAGAGTTGAAGCTGTTATCGCTGCAAAGGGTGGACCGACATAATTGCTATTTGTGGAGTAGGCATGGAACCATTTTACCATACGTGAAAATCCATCGATAGCACCGTTAATGCACACTCCATATGGTTTTAGTTTGTCATATGAATCAACATGCCACAAAGTTAGGGTTTCTGTGCACACCTCATCTGAGACGTTTCCGTCTCCTCAACTGTACTCCTTGGGGATCCAATATTTGTAAAAGGTACCTGACAGTTCTTTGATTCACCACCAAACCAGATGGATGCATTTCAAATGCATGAGTTTATATCCATGAACCACACCGTATTGGTTTAATTGTTCCTGCAGGAAGAGAGCAACCTCTAGCACGTCTGACTTGGCTTTCCGTTTGAACAAACCCAGCGCCTTGAGATGTAGTGTTATCATGCTGATATTAATGCCATCTTCATTTTTAAGTAGCAGTAACATCTCCCAGTGTCTCATGCTGAACAGGAAATAGAAAGAAATAAAATGTAATAGTGCCATTATCACCGTGTTATCCCACTGTTAGCCATGATTGAGAGAAGGGAGCTCAGGACCTCGTTTTTACAAGATTTATCTCGTAATTTGAGATCTTTTTCTCATAATTACTAGATCTTTTCTCGTAATTACGAGAGGAAAAAAAAAACTTGTAATCATGAGAGAAAAAAAATCCTGGTGAATGCAATTCTGTAAGATAATGAGGACTGTGATGTGTGTGCCTTCGTTTTCACGTGGCTTCACTCAGCTGTTAGCTCAGAGAAACATGTCAGCACCATGAAAGCCTATCCCCCACTTCTAGTTTCTCCTCGCGGTACTGGCTGAGTGATTCTACCAGCTTCCGAGGAGGAGGACGCTGGCCTCCTCCTTCGAGGAAACCGATACTCGCTCCTCCTCAGAACTTCCGAGGAGCAACAAACTCGCTCAGAGGAGGAACAAGAATCACTTGTTCGTTCTTCTACAATTACACATTCATGTTGATCACAGGGATCTCAACATCATGACAGGTTGCAGTTTTCGTTATTATTATCTGAGACTTGGATTGTCTAAAAACTTTTGATTTTGAACAAAACAATCACGTCACATCATGTTGATTATCATCACAGCCACAAATCTACTGTCCTCGAATTCAACATTTGGAGCAGTGTATGTACTGTATTGTGGCTCAGCAGTGCAAAACGGATTGAATGGCTTCCTTCACTTCCATCTCCGCCACCATTGCCAAACTACAACCAGCTAGATTACAAAGCAAATGCTGCACATTTGATGTCATCGTTAACACCCGCCTCTCCCCGTCCCCCACCATTCACTGATTGGCCCGGTTGGAATTCATCCAGAGAAATCAAGTCCAAGGGTAGCAAACCCAGACGTAGTCTGCAGGGAAATGATAATTGAGCGGAAGATTACGGAGGGCTATGGCCAGGCTAGCTGCCTTTGGGCTGCTGTAGAATCACCAGGGCAAAGGAAAAGTCTTTAGTATTACTACTAACTCAAGACAGACAAATATTTTCTGCTTAGTTCGCACTGTAACACGCTGTCATCCCAACTCGTCAAATATGAGACTTTTTACAGTGAAATGACAATGAAAACTGTTACTGAACATTGTGATATATACAACATTGAACATTGTGATACATATAACATATTTCTCTGTGAGATGAATTAAGTATCTATATACAGTGCCACCCCTCCCTAAACGTAGATCACGCAGTCTGCGTAGGGCCTTATCCTTCATAAGGGGCCACATTTTGCACGAGGGGAGACATTTGCAAATGAGCAATGGATGCGCATATGCGCTACCGCGAGACGTGTGACGTGTACACCATCAAATCAGCTGCAATGATTGACAGCACTCGACATCGGATCAGTCAGAGGGGAGCGCTGGCATGCAGTTGCAGAGCGAGTGAGTTGTCATGTTGTCTGAAAGACATCATGAGTCGGGAGCAAGTAAAAGAAATAAAAGGCAAAACAAGAGGAAGCTGGTGCTCCTCTTGAAGTTGGATTTGTTGTTGAAATAAAACTTTGTGGCACAATTTACCTGAGCTGCTACTCATTAGAGAGGAATCTCTGTCTTCAGTCTGTCCAAACTGGAGATTTTTTATCCAGCAGTCCTGATTAACATTTATTAAATGTCTTGTTAACGCCCTTTGCATTCACCTCTGACGAAAAGAGTAGTAACATGACCAGTTGGTGGCCGTCAATCAATAGACATCAATAGGATATAAACTTCAGCCTATCAATTTATGTTGTTACTGTTACACTTATTATGGTAGTAGCAGCAGTAGTGGTACAGTATTTGTATTATAGTCTATAAAATAGATAGTAGCATAAAGATAACAGTTTATTATTATTATTATTATTATTATTATTATTATTTCATTATTGTCATTAGTTCTAGTTTGCATTAATTGCATTTTAATTGTATTGAGGATGCATATATGCAAGGTGTGTGGCTCATACAGCATGCACAGAAAATAGATGTTTTTTTAATATTTATTTATTTATTTACTTATTTCAGGTTGATTTTTTTTTTACTCACATAGCTACCTTTACATGTGTTATTGCTAATAAAGGTTGGTCAGATGGAATGGCATGTTGTTGTACGGTCATTTTATAGCCTACTTATGATACATTTGGGATAGGGGAGGAGGTGGGGCGAGGGGGGTAGGGCTTCCAAATAAAGGGGCAGCCCTGTCTATATATCTGTCTTTATCAAACATGTGAAACGAACAAACAGCTAATTTGTCATGTTTGCCATTGCATTCGCCATTACCAAAAGGATATCTTGCATAACTGGCTGTTTGAAAACCAGCATTATCATATTAATTGCCAACACAATGATGAAATAGGGCAATAACATTTTAAACGAGTAATCCAGAACAACAAATTGATCCAAAAAGCAAGACAATAGATAGACGCATACGTCATCATTTTCATCTCTGCAGAAGCCTGACAATCACTGCATGCACATGGACAAGCTTAATCGTATAATAAAAAAATGTATGGAATGCATGTGCACAGGCTAAGGATTGTATCGGGACTGGATTCGCGAATCCGATAGGAACCCCTGGCTTAAGCCATTCTTAATCTGCTTTGTGCCTCTTGTGAACGGGATCGTATTGTATTTGCGTCCTGCTCAAGCGTGTCCATCGGGGAATTCACCCGGAAGTGGAAGAAAATGCCGACGGCGTCATAAATGGTAATGTTGTTGCTGGAAAAGTCAAACGATACCATGGCTTCGAAGAAATCAACAACTCACTTTTGGATAGATGAGGAGATGGAGTTTATTATTTATTCTTGTTGTTAAGTAGCCGTCAACCGCAAGTAGTACTAACACCACTTGTTGAAAGGGCTACAGCGCGACCGAGCATAGCGGAGTCAGCCAGGTCACTGACCATTATCTGATATAAACAAACTCCATGTGCATGTGGATTTTGGGACAAACCACCCGCCGACTTGCAACATTGGATTTGGCGAAATCTAGTACGATCCTACCATGTGACCACAATGAGTGATGGGATAATTTCAATAAATCATATGTTGCAAGAAGTAAACATCTAAATCATGAAGGGCATGACCAGGGTTCGGAACCAATCTATTCCTCCAGCCGAAGACAGCCCTCAACAAGAGGTAAACGAGCCACACCTGTGCGTCCTTTTCCACCAGCTGCTACGACTGAGCAATCAGTCTCCCTAACGTTGGCAATCATTTAAAAGAAGTGCATAGGTCTTAGAAATGCTACACTCTTGTTTGGAAGAGTTTACATGTGATAGGAGGTAAGAAATGGATTTGATTTCATCTATAACATTTGAATTTTTTATGTTGTTGGTGCCACATCATTACAAACTGGACTTATTCAATTTTTGCCTTGGCAGACAGGTCACAAATTAATATCAACTCCAGCCAGATTTGATCCACTTAAACTGCAAAATGAGGTGAGAACTTGAGTTTAATTATTGGTTTAAGTCAAGTTTGAAAATTTTGATGTAAAACTTATCTTTGTTTGCAGGGTGTTGTTGATTTCATGTTTGCTGATTGGAAGTGTCATCTGTGCTCCTGTGGAGAAGGGTAAGTTATGTTGAACTGATCTGATTAAATTAACCATGTGAGAAGCTGTATTATGCTGAACAAATTTCAATTAACTTTTTTTTTTTTCTCTCCCCCTTAGAGTATGGTGACAATAGTGCTGGCACAAGCAGACACCCATTTTCTTCGGGGAATTTGGTCAGTGGAATAGGTGTCAGTTCTGGTAGTGGCTTGTCTCTGCCAAGTCCAACCAATTTGATCTCTGGCAATACTGGACTCCCTGCTCCTCAAGATGTCTCTTCTAGTACTGGCTCTGGCAGTTACCCTGGCACCAACATGGCTGTGGGTAATGCGTTCGGTGGTTATGCTACTGTTGGGGCTCCAGGTGGCAATTATGTTAGTGGATACGATAGCTCAGCTAATGCAGGGTATAGGGTTGAAAGCAGTGCGCCAGGTGGTAGCTATGCTGGTGGCTATGACCGCTCAGCTAACGTAGGGTATGGGTTTGACAGCAGTGTGCCAGGTGGTAGCTATGCCAGTGGCTATGATAGCTCAGCTAGTGTAGGGTATGGGTTTGACAGTGGCTATGATAGCTCAGCTAATGTAGGGTATGGGTTTGACAGTGGCTATGATAGCTCAGCTAATGTAGGGTATGGGTTTGATAGCAGTGCTTTTGGTGGCAGCTATGCTAGTGGTTATGACAGCTCAGCTAGTACTTATGTAGGGGACAGTGGGACCTCTGGATTTGCTTATGGCTATGATGCTGGTGACGACCTTGAGCCAGTTTTCAGCGATGTGTCTGACCTGGAGCCAGTCTACACCCTCAGTTCTCGTTCAAGCTACCAGCGAGGAAGAGCAGTCTTTGATCAAACCCGCTACACCCCAGGGGAACCTGTTCCCCAGCAAATGCCGGTACGCAGGGTCGTCAGCAAAACGTCAAAGCAAAGCAGTCCTAAAGCACCAACCAAGGGTGCCTTCTAAAGCTGTTGTTGGTGAGACTCAATGCAAAATCAAATGTATCTTAACTTCCATCAACCAACTAATTAAATGTCTATCTTTGCAGGTCTTGCTCGACTTATATGATTTGATGCCAATAAACTCCCTTAATAACATATCTTGTATTTTGAAATTTCTTGTTTGTAAACCCCCTTGATGTTGCAAAGTCTAAAACTTGTATGTGGGCACTAGGTTCTAGGCAATCCATATCCATGGCCACACATTTAAATTACATCTATGTTGCTAAACAGAATAATTCCTGCCTGTGCTTGCTTTAGTTTAATTTAAAAAAACAAGATACTACAGTTGGGTATTGGGTGGGGGACTAACTTCACATTTAAAACATAACCTGGGCCATGAACAAACTCCAACTAGAAAGTGATGCAGGAACTGGTTTCCTGCATGAATGCTGTTACTCTCTCCCTAAATATGCTGGCTTATTTTTCAAAGGATTACGTAAGTACAATGCTTCATATGTGGAAATGCCTTTCCACCCCTTCATACTTAAAATTTACATGCCTGTGTCTGCACATAATCTCCTGGGTTTTGTTCTATAGAGGGACATACAAACACAGGTTCAAGTGCAGTGCCTGTTCTGAATTTTGTAGAAGGAATACACTTCTCAAGTGGATGCACAATGTACTGCACAAAGTGTATAACAAGCAAAATGTGTTACAGCTCTATTTTAGTTATGGGGTGAAAAGTTCCAAATCTACAAGTATTGTCAAGCAAATTTAATGAATTTGATAAATTTATGATTAAAATGTTTAAATAAGTATTTTTTCAAATTGTAATTTTAATTACAAACTGAAAATACTGTAAATGTTTACTTTGTTCTATATGAACACCACCTGCAGGAGTCAGGTTAAAAAAAACATTTATTCCTCCCCCACACACATTGAAACGTACAGAATAGAACCATCATGGAAGGACAGCTTTTCTTAATGTAACAACAGTCTGCACAACCCTGCTTCATTACCAAACTTAAAAGCTACAACTATACATTTAAATGACATGCTTAAGTGCATATACTGTATAATTCTTTTGTTTTGATACCATTTTTCTTGCTCAATATCTAATATATATATATATATATATATATAAAAACATATCTCAGAACAAATAATGCCTTTTCGACTTGTTAAAGTTCAGTCACACATTAATAAAATAAAAATAGTAGATTGAATACCGTGCCACATGTAATAAATGTGGTATTGGAGTACTGGCACCGGTATCTGCACAGTTCAGAATGAGCAACTGGCTTAAAACGACAAATTATTTAATGGTCAATGAGGTAATGAAGTCAGCCTTCAGACTGGCCTCCATGAAAACATTGGGCCCTACTGACCTTTAGAACCTACTTTTAAAATATTTTTGGAACCAGCCCTGATGGCTGGCCTCCATGAAAACATTAGGCCATACTGATCTTTAGAACAAACTTTTAAATATTTTTGGAACTACTCCTGAGGGCTGGCCTCCACGAACACATTAGGCATTTAAACTGTCATTCAAATTGTATACTTTTGAAGACATTTTTTGATTGCGTCCAGCTCAAGAAAGATTTTCTGAAATACCTTGAAAGCGTACTTCAAGGGGTTGGGGTAGTTCAGTTCCAAGGCATACTGTACATGAGGCACATCAGGTATGTGCAAGCTGTTGCAACATCAGGGATGAAAAGGGCCTTCACTGCCTCAATGGCAATACCAGTCTGTTTGTCGCACCATCTTTCTCTATCTCTCTTTGTACCAATCATAGAATAAAAAAAAGAATACAAGTGACAGACAGCAGCACAAGTAATAAAAATATGTAAAAGATAAATAACGAACAAACAAACTAGCAGGCTCTACTGAACTTCACAAGACTTTTCACTGTGTGAGATAAAAAAAAAAGTGCAAACGACGCATGACATAAATAGCAAATAGATAGATGTTATAAATGTGTAAATTACAGTGTGATATATGGTATATACAACCGGTTGTGATTACACAGGGATTGTTCTGACACTGTGAGTGGTGTTAAGTGTTCATCAGAGTGACAGCCTGTGGAAAGAAACTGTTCCTGTGTCTGCTTGTTTTGGCATACAGTGCTCTGTAGCACCTACCAGAGGGGAGGAATTGAAACAGGTTGTGTCCAGTGTGTGATGGATCTGCAGAGATGCTTCCAGCCCTCACTCTTTCCTCACTCTGGACTCGTACAGATCCTGGCAGCCTGGTGCCAATGATTTTCTCTGCAGTCCTAACAGTCCGTTGTAGTCTGTTCTTGTTCTGTTTGGTGGCCGACCCGAACAACACAATGATGGAGGAACAGAGGGCAGACTGGATTATGGCGGTGTAAAACTGGATCAGTTCCTGAGGCAGGTTGGACTTCTTGAGTTGGTGCAGGAAGTACATCCTCTGCTGAGCCTTTTTCCTGATGGTGTCGATGTTGGCCTCCTACTTCAGGTCCTGGGAGATTGTAGATCCCAGAAACCTGAAGGTTTCCACAGCAGACACCGTGTTGTTCAAAATGGAGAGGGGAAGCAGAGGTGGGGGGACTTCTCCTTAAGTCCCCTATCATCTCCACAGTTTTCAAAGCATTCAGCTCCAGGTTGTTCTGACCACACCAGAGGCCCAGCTGTTCCACAGCACAGTGAGCTGGGAGAGTTTGGAGTGGAAGATGTCCGGGATGATGGTGTTAAATGCCGAGTCCACAAACAGGATGTCCTTGAGGAGTCGAGGTGTTGCAGGATCTAATGCAGTCCCATGTTGACTGCTTCATCCATTGACCTTTTTGCCCGGTAGGCAAACTGCAGGGGGTCCAGCAGGGGGCCTGTGATGTCGTTCAGGTGGGTTAACAGCAGTCTTTCAAAGGTTTTCATGACCACAGATGTCAAGGCCACTGGCCTGTAGTCATTTAATCCTTTGATGGAGGCTGTCTTGGGTATTGGGATGATGGTGGAGCGTTTGAAGCAAGAGGGTACACAGCTCCAGTGATCTATTGAAGATCTGAGTGAAAGTGGGCGTCAGCTGGTCAGCCCAGACTTTCAGGCAGGAGGGAGACACACCTTCTGGTCCTGGAACCTTCCTGATGTTCTGCCTCTGGAAGAGCTTGCTCCTCAGAGATCCTGAGTGTTGGCGGGGGGGTCAACGAGGTGAGTTGGGGGTGTAGGTGTGAAAGGCTGTCTGATGTGAGGGGTGGGGAAGGTAAGGGGTGTGAACGAAGGTCTTTCAAACCTACAATAAAACCCATTCAGCTCCTCAGCCAGGTGATGGTTCTCTGCAGTGTGGGGTGATGGTTCCCTGTAGTTTATGATGGCATCCAAGCTCCTCCACACTGACACTGGATTATTGGCTGACAAGGTGTTTTTCACCTTTTCAGAGTACTGTTTGTATAGGATCCTGTCCCCACACCTGTAGGCCTCTTCTTTGGCCTGCCACAGCTGGCTGAGCTTTGATGTGCTTACAACGAAATTGGGAGCACTGCTCCACATGGTGCTCAGTCACGTGTAACAAATGTAAAAAAGATAGTCATTTTAAAAAATAAAATAGAAAAGACATAAATAAAGTTGTGTAAGAAATAATGTCACCCTGTATAGTCTGTCACATACCAGTGAGGTTTCAACCTCATCTTCTCAGGGACGAGAAGTTTGTCTCCTACTTCACTTCAGAATTTAAGATTTTCTCTTCTATCAACTCATCATCCACAGATAATCCCTCTGTCCTTACTCCCGTGGACTGATTTTGTCTTTTGTTGCATCCAAGAAACGTGGGAAGAATGAGCAACGTAAACTTCTCAAATCTCCTCTGGCAGAATTGGAGAGAAATCATATTCTAACCCAAATCCTGCTTTGCTTGAGGAACTATTATATGCCCGTACTGCATTGAATACTTTTCTGATTCATGACAGGCAAAAATTATACGACTCTGGAGATAAACCTGCAAGATATCTTGCTAATCTTGTCAAGAGGAGGGCAGATTCTCAAAATTTAGTCTCTATTTCTGACTCTAACGGTGTTAGATCATTTGATACCAGAACAATTAATAAACACTTTGTATCATTCTAGTCTAACTTATACAGTTCTAAACTGCCTGACAATGCCTTGACCCTTATGCTGCATTTTTTTTGCCGATTTAAGGCTCCCCAAAACTTCAGATGATCAAAAATTACAACTAAAAGCTCCAATTACTCGAGAGGAAGCTCTATTTGCTTTGAAATCTATGCCGTCCGGTAACACCCCAGGGCCAGATGGATTTGGTTGTGAGTTTTATAAAGAGTTTAGTGATATTCTTTTAGATCCTCTGCTCTCTATGCTCAACCATTCATTTGAAAATGGAATCCTCCCTCACTCCCTTAAGCCTGGTTTATGCTTCTGCATCGCGGCGACGGCGGAGCTACGTCGTACACCCGACGCCGTCGTTGAGCATTCGAATCTCTGCATCGAGGGAACGCGTTGCTCTGCAATTCACCGGCAAGCTGCTAGGGGGTGTGGCTGTGTCTTTGTGTGGCTTCTGGGGGCTCTTCCGACAGTAAACAATGACAACTGAGATGTAGCGGGTGTTTCTGGAGATCATAAAATTTAAAAAGAAATGCTGTTACTACAAGTGATGAAGCACAGAAGACGTTTGCGGAGGTGGTCTGTCCGACTATTCCGTACCGCTCATGCCGCTCTGCTACTAGCGGTGTTGTTGAGCTGCTGACCGGAAAAGCAACCACCGGAAATTACGTTCTGAGCGGACCAATCACAGTCCTCTTGATATGTTGACGCGACGTGTAGTCAGGATTTTTTTGAGGTGCGCGTCAGGCTACAGCGTAGGGCGACACAGAATCATAAACCAGGCTTTAGGGAAGCCAACATTTCTCTCATCCTTAAAAAAGGAAAATGTCCTGAAAGCTGTGCCTCATACAGGCCAATAGCCCTCCTCAACTCTGACCAAAAACTGCTTTCTAAAATTCTGGCCTTACGCCTAGAGAAGGTTCTGCCTTGCATTATTAAGGAGGATCAAACTGGTTTTGTCAAGAGCCAGAACTCTTGTGATAATGTAAAGAGGCTCCTTAACATCATCCAGCTAACCCAGGGCAGTAAAGACCCGACCCTTGTGCTCTCTCTTGATGCCGAGAAGGCATTTGACCGGGTCGTATTTGTTCTATGCTCTGGGAGAATTTGGCCTAGGAGATAATTTTGTGAATTGGATTAGGGTTCTGTATAATTGTCCGACAGCAGCAGTTCTGATTAATGGGCTGAGGTCCGTGAACTTCCTTCTCCACTGTGGGAATACGCAGGGTGACCCCCTCAGCCCCCTGCTTTTTGATATTGCTATTGAACCTCTGGCCCAAGCAATAAGGCAAAACAACTTAATTTCTGGTATCCTTGGTGGTGAAAGAGAACACAATATTAATAGGGATGACTTACACCGCTGGGCCCCTCTTTCTCTTTCCTGGCTAGGCAGGGTTGCTCTTATAAAAATGAACGTCCTCCCTAGGCTGCTGTACCCACTGCAAATGATCCCTATTTTATTATCCAACAAGGTTATCAAGGTGCTTGAAGGCTGGCTAAGCGCATTCATTTGGAGCAAAATGTGGCGAACACGAGGGCGACAGTTTATGCAAACAATTCAAATGATTAATCCTAAAAGACCCGACAACGCCACCCGTGGAGTTTCACGCCTGGACTCTTGAATATATACTAGTAACCTAATGAGGTATAGTACTGGGGAGGCACACAGGTAAGTTACACCAAGGAAGGGCTAGAGACATGGTTCAACACTCAAGTAGGTTCACATTTATTGAATGGATGTTTAAAAACAACAATTAAAACTGTCAGGTTTAAAGTGCTCAATAACTTCTCCTACTATTGTGGCTGAGGCTTACCGGTAGTGAGGGGTAAACGGGGGAGGATATCCAAAAATGAAGAACACCCCACTCGTACGTGACACACAGGCAGTGAAGTGCAAGGAAAACCAAAACACAGTCACACAGCACACAAAGGGAAACCACCACCCAGGGCACCACCTCCACCGTTGGCTCTCAGCGACTAAAGGAGAAAAAGGACACTTGTTATTAGACCCTTCACCAACTAATATAAAAAGAAAATAAAGATAATCACATGCACTTGTAGCATAAATAGTGTAGAGCAGATTGGTCAATCATTAATTAATATCAAATTATGTATTTATGAACAATATCTTTAGGTTATTGATCATAAATCAAAAATTGCCTTTAATAGTAGAAATTATCAGGGCGCCACCCAGTTTTGCTAAAACAGGGAAAACTTGTGAATTTCACATTGATTAATAGAGTCTCTTAATCTCAGGGTGCTACGGAGTTCTTGACCTAGTGTACAGTGATTCAATTGCTTTATATACACACACAAATCAAATAACCAAGTTCTTTATAAATGAGATGTTTATTTGACAAACTACAACCACACTACTACTGTAACAGAAAATAACTAATAATAAATGTTTAGTTTGACGAACTAAATGACATGGGAAAACATGGGATAGACTCATCGTGACCAAAATGGAATGAATGATTACACAGAAGTTTAAGGATGAAGGATGAATTGATTCAATGTGACCAGTTTAATTCAGTAGTGGTTATCTAGACCAAATTAAGAATTAGGTTGTTAACAAAATTTGGTTTACGTTTGGTGTACCGTTCAGCAGTTGAGAGTTTGAGAGGCATCAGAGAAGATTGTGAGTAGTTTACTATTCAGAGTTGGTTTAGCATTTTATTGAAATCTTACGAAATATTATTAAGTTTTCTGGATTAAGCCCTAAATTCAGGCCATTTAATTTAGCGTCTAATCATCACACTCTTTAATATCTGTAAGATGTATATGCAGTATTTTTGTCTGCATTATCTATTATTATCTTTAGTTTTGTCTCGATCTGCTGGATCTCTGCAGGTGACTTTGGCTTGAACTTCACCAGTGGCTCTTTTGGGCATTGGTGGACATCTCTGGACAGCTCTGGACATCTCTGGGGAGTTCTGGAAACCTTTGGTCATCTCTGGACAGTTCTGGACAGCTCTGGACATCTTTGGTCATCTCTGAACATCTCTGGTTGACATGGCTCCATCTCAGTCTCTCTCTGTCTGTCTCTCCTCTTCACAGCATAGTCTCTGTGCCCTTGCTTCAATTCTTCCCCCCCTCTTTGTTGGTGGGGGAGGTCGGCTGGATTCACACCAACGTGTCGACCGACAGTCTTTTCTTCTTTTAAGTTTCTTCATGATGGCTGGAGTCATTTTCTGCAGCCTGGGTCGGAGCAGAGGAGCTGGCCCACGTTTTCTGGGCAAAGGAGTAGTGAGAGGAGACAAGATGGTCTTGAGGCAGGATGCAGAGTTGGAAGGTTCTGGATAGGCTGTTCTTCATGAGGTGCTGGGTCCTGAGGAGGCCATTCAGAGGCAGCATTCAGAGTCTTTCAGTCATATCTGCAGCAGGTTGTAGATTCTGTAGAGGTTGCTTTTCATGCCATGAGGCACTGGGCCTGCTGTGGGACAGCATGTCTCTGTCTCTGGGTCATCACTGTTTCCCTCCCCCTCCCAGCATGTGGGAGAGGGAGAACAGAGATGCAGTGGAGAGGATGAAGACCAGAACTTGACTGGCTGAAGGACTGAAGAAGAGTAGCGAGACGCAGGCACGCTCAGACCAGCTGAGGCTTTTTATGATCTTTGTTGAAGGTCCAGTGAGGGTGTGACCACTGGTCCCTCCTCCCAGCATGTTAACTAAGATGATATTCTTTTAACTTATTTAATGTTAATACTGCTGTATTTTAATTTATTAAAGCTTCTCTATGTGAAAGCTCTCTCTCTGCGCTGCAGATCAACACCAAGCACCTATAGTAGGAAACCACAGAACAAAACTTGACCAGTTGAATCGAAATTAATCAACAAATTAACCAACACAGATGAACCATGGTATCAGAGCATGTAGGAAGGTGTACTACAACAGGCAGATCTATGTATGATTGTGTCTGTAGACTTAATCCACAACCAATCCCACATGTCACATTTATCAGTTATCAGTTCCACTTATCAGAAGGAGGAAAAGGAAGAGGATCTATGTGGAGACTGATGTTTGACATTATAACAGTGATACTTATATGACAGTAGCTGAGGAATGAAAGCATAGTTAACCATTAAAATCTTAATGTAATGTTCTGTTCCGGGGGGGAAGGAAGAGTCCACATTAAGCTTTGGATGTGTCTGGCAGGATTAAAGCAGGAATGTGGGTCATAAAACTCCTCCTCCTGGTGTGTGTGTCCTGGAGTTTCTTGGGTCAGAGAGGAGGAACTGGTCTTATCTGTTTATTTTGCCAGTCATAAAACTTAACCCTTTAGCACTTAGGTGTCACATAGTGTCAGATGGATTTCCTGGGGAGATACTCAGAAATGAGAAGAGTTATGTTCATTATTTTATGCTCATTCATATACTACACACTCAAAGACAAAACTAAGATACATTACACACCTGAAACCATAACAAAATAAACTTATTTTATAATTGACAAATTAACCAAAGACAGAAAACAAAAGATAACCCAAAATAAGTCTTTGGCCAGAGATTCTAATTAAATAACAAAAATCACTTCAACCACAACTTACAACAAAAAAAACAAAATGGGTAAAATGATCTAAGCCCGGATAATCCCTTTACGCACACTCACATTCGCCCACATACAATTATGTCTTCACCATCCATCCAAATTCACACATCCACTCAGACGCTCAGACACACACACACACACACACACACACACACACACACACAGTCTGACTGGGCAGCTGCGGCTGATGTCCCGTCACTAGGAGGGACGGCTGTCGCCCGAGAACCGGGGGGCTGCGCAGCAGTTTGCAAAAGTCACGATATTACACAGTTGCTACAGCAACAGCAGCAGCGGTAGCAGCGGCAAGCGTAGCACGCAATGCCAAATAGAGCAGAAACAGCGAGCAAGCAGCGACAGTCTATGGCCGGGCCGTTAGACAGGACAGCCAAGTAACCGCCACAAAGCAGGGGTGGGCGAAGCAGCAATGGTTCCGTACTTATCATAAGCAGAAAGTTCGGTACAGGTCCCGGATCGTCTGGTACGCTGGTGAGGCGTTCAGGATCCGCTAAAAGAAAACGAACAGAACGAGCTGCTCAATATCTAGGGTACAAGGCTATGTTAAAGCCGAACGTAAATACTGAATATCTGCGCTCTTTTAGTCGCCTGTTACCGAAGCAGGATCAACAGCAATCTCCCACTACGATAAGCAGCTATAAGAAAAGCCACGGTTCAATACAGAGGCTAATGTGAGCTAACCAAACAAATTGCACACCACGCTGTCGTATATCTCACCTGCAAGGAAAGCAGAAGAGGAAGTGGGAGGCCAGTGAGAGCATAGGAGGAGAGACAGAGCTTCTCTTTATCTCTTTGCCCTGGAACCTGATAGGCTAATGAGTCAGAGGGTGTAACGCGGCAGATCCACCGGCATTTGACAACAGTGACCTGTTGTACTGTTACAAAAAGGAAGCCTCATCTCAAGATGACAAAGCTTCAAATGGCAGTGAGTGATGGGGAGTTAGATGTACCAAATCTTAAATTTTACCAACTAGTATCACACCTGTGGGTAATTGCAAACTGGCACAGCTACCTCAACCTCAATTTGGCATGATATTGAATCTTCTCAGTCAAAGTGTCCCTTGGTGAACCTGTTGTTCATTAAGAATCCAGATTCTGTTGAAAAACACTGTTCTAATCCTATTCCTCTCAGTACCATCAGAGCCTGGAGATCCATTCGCTCTATAGAAGGCCGGGCAAAGTTGTCATGCCCTCTCACTCCCATTCTTGATAACCCAGACTTCCTGCCAGGCTGTAACGGCCAGGGCTTTAGAGTATGGGGCACTCAAGGGTTGAAGAATTTGGGTGACCCGTTTAAAGGACAGATTTTACTATCATTTCAGCAGGTGCAACAGCAATTTGGTCTATTTAACCCAGGTGACTTCTACAGGTATTTACAAATTGGGGATTTCATAGTTAAAGACACCACCCTAATGACCGATAGCACTACCTCAGATGTGGAGAAGACCCTGTCTCTACAGATCAGTAAGAAATGTATCACCATCTTCTACAGAGCCCTGAACTCTAACTCTCTTCATACCTTGCAAACCACCAAGCATGCTTGGGAGAAAGACTTACGCGTTGCTATATGTAGTAGGATGGGATGCATCATTCCTGCTTTCATTGGGTGTGTGGTTTTGCCTGACACTCATTAGCCTATCAGAATATGAGGCTGCTCTATATAGGGAGGCAATCTCTATCTTTCCTGCCTCTTGCTCTTTGGCTCCTTGGCTCTGAGGTCCTTCGACTTCCTGAGCGCCCCACTTCCGGTTCTCTGCCCTCTTCCCGTTGTGCCAGGGCAGGTAACGTAGCAGTGGCTGTTTTGAGTCTTTGTTAGCTCCATAACTCAACAGGTTAAGTTGATCGTTCGGTTTTATTTCAGACGTCGTAGTGTGGGACACGGCCACTGCAGCGGCTTGTGGGAAAAATCCCCCCACATGGGGGTGTTATGGGCGTCTTGCCACTACATCTAGGTGAGTGTCAAGCTCTCCTCTCTTCTCTTCTCCTCTCCCACATGGGACCTGACGCCGTCGACCAGTATGTATGGCTCTTATCACCTGCCTGCCTCTCGATCAAAACATTAAGAGTAAATATTGACTGAGATCTTCTTTTTTTATATCCTTTTTAGCGGAGACTGAGTACTGGTGTGCCATGTGAAACGGTGGTTACAGAGACGCTACTGCTTTATTTTGTGTTGCTTTACTTTGCCTCATTTCGGTTGTGTGCTACATTCTGTGCTGACTGGCTTTGCCTTGCTGTGCCTCCAAGGGACCCTATGACACTTGTATTTGCCCCGTCTGCCCGGTTGTGATGGCAGGCCTGTTTAGGGAAGCGTAATTTTGTGTGTGTGTGTGTGTGTGTGTGTGTGTGTGTGTGACAAATGGCCACATGAAATGGTTACTGTGTTATTTTTTTGCCCTCACCTTTTGTGAGCGCCTTTAGTTTATCACCTTTAGTTTAGTTATTCACCATTTTCCTCTGAATTCTTTGTTCATTTAATAGTCAGGTCAGCCTCAGAAAGAGAGAGAGTTTTGTTTCAGCTTAGTTAATCATATTCTTTCCTTCTTTGTGAAGCGCTTTGATTTGTTACTTTCATAGTCATTGTCGACGTGTTTTTATTTGCTAAAATGAATCTTTTATTTTTGAAACCTTTGTGTGTTTCGGTGATGTACTAGTTTCAGTCTGAGTTTTAACAATGTGCAACTTACATTTGGCTGTCCTCATTAAGATTTTAATCAATTAAAAAGAATAAAAGAGTGTCAACTATCCCTTCTTTGAAAGCTACCAGTTTTTATGATGTGAAGGTTGAAATGACATTATTTACCTTATAAATAAAATTAACACTCCTTGAAAATCTTGTTAGAGATGCAGAGTGTGATGCAGAGTGTGTCAGTTCACTATGACATCATTATGGGTGCATGAGGACATTTCTGCACTGTGAGGACATCCTCACCACTCGTAACATTAAAACTTGCTTTTATCTTTACTTTGAACCTCTCTAGAGGAAGTGATCTGACTCTTACTCTTATTCGACTCTTATTGATATGAAGTGATGACAAATTTTATTGGTATTTATTATTGGTATTTTATTAATGGTCAAAATCAATTGATGTTTAGGCAGTTTCCATTCAAGCATGTTTTTGGAACGTGGGAAGAAACCGGAGCACCACGTTAGCACAGGGAGAACATACAAACTCCACACACACACACACACACACACACACACACACACAAACCCCTTCCTCCTTCCTCTCCCCCCTCCCCCTTCCCCCCAATAACTTCCGGTCAGATCAAATGGTTCATGCACGCGCTCACGTGAAAAACGGTGTGTCTTATTTACTACTCAGCAGGTTCTGATGAATTGAGGTTTTTTTTCGTTTATTTGGAAATTATTTTTCTGCTTATTTTGGGTGAGATTGTTTTTTTTTGGGGTTTTCTAATTTGATTACTTTAGCTTTATTCTGTTCAGCTGCTTCATTGTTTGATGCAACCAGCTGGCCGTTCAACTCTGTTTAGATTATTTGTCGATTATTTTGTAACTGTTATTTTGGGATTATAATTTGGTTATTTTTGGCAGTTTAACTCTGTGTGTGTGTGTGTGTGTGCGCGCGCAAGTGTCACAAGTCCTTGTTTGGTTATCCTCCCCTCTCGCCCCTGTATGTGTGGTGGATTGTGTTTTTTTTTTTAAATATCTGATTGTTAAATAAAGAATTTGTGTATATCTATCAGAACCACGCCTCTTGCCCTCTCTGTATCACGAACCTAACGTGCCTTTATAATCTGTTCTAACTACTTCCTTGGGCGAAACTCCCAGGGTGGCGTTGTCTGGTTGAACTGTTTATTCCCAAATTGACCCTACCATCAAGTAATCCGCCCGTGCTCGTGCCGCCACATATAGATGATGCTATCTGGCAGGAGGTCTGGTCTCAGGCCATGAATATCTCTGTTTGTAATCATACCAAATCTATTCAGTTCAGACTTATACATCGCACACATATAACACCTGCTGTCAAGAACAAAATGGACGCTAATATTTCCCCGCTTTGCTGGAAATGCAAGTCTGAAACTGGTAATTATATTCACTGCCTCTGGTCATGTGTGAAGTTACAAAGCTATTGGTCTAGCATCATAATTGAACTGACTGCTATCTTTGGTGTCCCAATACGGATGGACCCCTTGTGCCTGACACTGGGTCTCCCAGATGGTCAGATTGCTGACAGTAAACACAGGAGACTTTTCAATATACTGACCTTTGCTGCGAGAAAGAACATTCTACTTTCGGGGGCGGCAGTAGCTCAGTCTGTAGTGACTTGGGCTGGGAATCGGAGGGTCGACAGTTCAAGTCCAGGTCGGACCAAAATGTGGAGAGTGGACTGGTAGCTGGAGAGGTGCCAGTTCCTCCTCCTGGGCACTGCCGAGGTGCCCTTGAGCAAGGCACCGAACCCCCAACTGCTCGGGGCGCCTGGATAAGGGGCAGCCCCCTCACTCTGACACCTCTCCTCTAATGCATGTGTTTGTTTCATGACTTGTGTGTGTAATGTGCAACTGAAAAATATATATATATATATACTAACAGAGTGAAAAAATGTAATTTTAATAAAGGAATTCTTCTTCTTCTTCTTTTCTGGATCAAGGATGCTGCGCCCACAAAAAAATCATGGCATAACATTGTTATGGAATGTATCCCTAGTGAATACATCACATGTATGCTTGACTCCAAAATAGATGCTTTCTATGAGGTGTGGGACCCATACTTGCACCATATTGAACCCATACTGTCATCCTCCCTGCTTCATGGATTCCCCAGATCAGCCTAGCTTGTCCTTTGTTTTGAATCTTGTAGCCTTGTCTTGCTTGCTCTTTATTGACTCTCATCTGGATACTGCCTTGTTTTTATTATCACAGTTGGAATGTGGGGAGGAGAATGAGAACTGTGCCCACTGCTTCTTACTCCTATTTAATATTTATTTTCTATTTACTGTATCCACATGTCCAGCTCTGTTTTTTTTCTAATTCTGTCATGTCTGAGCGGTTCTGTATTTTGGAGAAAAAAAGTCAAAATTCAATAAAAAATATTTCTGGAAAAAAAAAAGGACAGGAAGGCCAAACCTCACATTCATCCAAATCATAAGCCGGTTTGCAAAGTAACTCAAAAAGTTATAGATGGTTTTTGACGAAATTTTCAGGATTGGCTGGAAGTGATCTAACTTAAAACTGATAAATTTTTGGTGGTGCCTTTGAATCGGATCCGATCACCACCAAAAATGAATCAGCAGGTTAGGCCACTTCTGACCAGCCCTACACAGGTGATATTAAAATATAGCATATGACTGTATATTACTCATAACAGATACACATGTACACAATATATGAATGTATATTAACCACTTCATATGTGCATGGATCCAAAAGACATTAATGCTGACATAAAGACAGAGCATTTTCAGATACCAACCAGAGATGACATAACAAGTGAATGGCTGGTGCACAATTCTTCAGTAAGTTGGATGCATCTGTAGCATTAATACTTGGAGCCGATTTAGAAATCAATCATTAATTAATAACAAAATAGGTATTTATTTAGGGAAAACTTGTGAATTTGACATTAATAAACTCTCTTTCTCTAGTGTACAGTGATTTAGTTTGCTTTACACACACACACAAATCAAATAACCTAGTACTTTATAAAATGAGATGTTTATTTAAGAGACTTACATGACCAAACTACAAAAAGAAAATAATTACAGGGGTTGGACAATGAAACTGAAACACTGGCCAATTTAGTGTTGGAAGTTTCATGGCTAAATTTGACCAACCTGGTGGCCAAACTTCACTGATCGCACATTGCACCAGTAAGAGCAGAATGTGAAGGTTCAGTTAGCAGAGTAATAGCACAGTTTTGCTTAAAATATTGCTATGCGCATAACATTGACATATCAGAGTTCAAAGAGGACAAATTGTTGGTGCATGTCTTGCTGGTGCATCTGTGACCAAGACAGCAAGTCTTTGTGATGTATCAAAAGCCACGGGTAGGGTAATGTCAGCATACTACCAAGAAGGATGAACCACATCCAACAGGAGTAACTGTGGACACAAGAGGAAGCTGTCTGAAAGGGATGTCCGGGTGCTAACCCGGATTGTATCCAAAAAACATTAAACCACAGCTACCCAACTCACTGCAGAATTAAATGTGCACCTCAACTCTCCTGTTTCCACCAAAACTGTCTGTCGGGAGCACCACAGGGTCAATATCCATGGCAGGGATGCTGTAGCCAAAACTTTCGTCACTCGTGCCACTGCCAAACTTTGGTTTCAATGGTGCCAGCAGCGAAAATCTTGGGCTGTGGACAATGTGAAACATCTATTGTTCTCTGATGAGTTCATCTTTACTGTCTTTCCCACATTCGGGAGAGTTATGGTATGGAGAAACCCCAAAGAAGCGTGCCACCCAGACTGTTGCATGCCTAAAGTGAAGCATGGGGGTGGATCAGTGATGGTTTGGGCTGCAATATCATGGCATTCCGTAGGCCCAATACTTGTGCCAGATGGGCACGTCACTGCCAAGGACTACCGAACCATTCTGGAGGACCATGTGCACCCAATGGTTCAAACATTGTATCCTGAAGGCAGTGCTATGTATCAGGATGATAATGCACCAATACACACAGCAAGACTGGTAACAGAGTGGTTTGATGAACATGAAAGTGAAGTTGAACATCTCTCATGGCCTGCACAGTCACCAGATCTAAATATTATTGAGCCACTTTGGGGTGTTTTTGAGGGGCGAGTCAGGAAACATTTTCCTCCACCAGCATCATGTAGTGATCTAGCCACTATTCTGCAAGAAGAATGGCTCAAAATCCCTCTTGCCACTGTGCAGGACTTGTATCTGTCATTCCCAAGACAAACTGATGCTGTACTGGCTGCAAAAGGAGGCCCTACACCATACTGATGAATTGTTGTGGTCTAAAACCAGGTGTTTCAGTTTCATTGTCCAACCCCTGTAACTAAATGATTAAACAAAAGGAGAGTTTTTTGAATGAATAAATGATATTAATTCAATGTGACTAGCTCAATTCAGGGACTGATATTAACCAAATTAACAGTTGGATTGTCATCAACTACATTTAGTTTAGGTTTTGTGCGCCGTTCAGCACGTGAGATTAAGAGGCTTCAGAGAAGATTGTGGAGCAGTTTAATATTATGAATCTAAGTTTTAGTAGATTACATTAGCCCTAAATTATTTCAGTTAATTTAATGGTCTAATCATCAAGATGCTTTCACATCTGAAAATGTATATGTTTGTAAATGGATGGAGGTGTTGCTGAAGAGTGGCTGCAGCTTTTGTCTGGAACTCTGCCTTTTGGATTTGCTGGATTCCATGGAGACAACTTTGGCTCGGGTCGCTTCATCACCAGTGGCTCTCTTGGACATCTTTGGACATGTTTGTCACTGTCACTGTCCTTTCTTCAACCCCCGCCCCCCGCCCCATAGATGGAGGGTCTACTGGCATCGTACCAGTGCAACGTGTCTTCCTTCTCTCTGTGGACTAGAGAGAGGGAAAATGCCAAGGAGCAGTGGATTGGAGCAGCAGAGGAGATCAGACTCACTGAAGCTGTCTTGATCGAGTTTTATGGTCTCTGGTCAGGGATCTGGTGTGTGTTTAACTGGCCACTCCCATTTGAGGTTATCTGAAGTTGTATTCTTTCTTTAACTTATTTAATGTTAATACTACTGTGCTTTACTTTATTAATTCCTTTCTTCTCCCTCTCAGGTGTAGAAAAACACCAAACACAGATATGATAGAAAAACACTAAACAAAACTGATCAATTAAATTGAAATTAATAAACAAATTAAACAACACAGATGAACCATGGAATTATAGAATGTAGGTACGTGTACTACAACAGGCAGGTCTATGCATAGCTGTATATGTACACTTATTCACTTATGGTTTTAACTTATGAAGACAAACTCTGGATGTGTGGATGTAAGTGCCAGGGTTGGCACAGCAGGAATGCAATGTATAGCCATAAAGCTTCCTCTGAAGCTTTCCTCCTTTCCCACTCTTTGGGAGGAACCAGATGTCACAGAAAGTGACCTGGATTCATAAACTTGTCAAATTTGTTGTTTTCTTGAGTTTGTTCAGGCCAGTCATAAAGTCTTCAGCTCTTAGTGACCTGAGGGTCAGATGGTGTTCCTGGAAAAACACAGAGAAGTTAGAGAATGCCTTCATTATCAGTTCAGTTCATTATTTTATCATCATAGTCACGCTACACATGTCAAGGATTTTGGCAGCTGAAGCTGCACGAGGACAGCACAAAGTGCACATTTAATACACCTTTTGGACGTTCTGTTTTCTGAAGATGCCTTTTGGAATCACTTCTGCTCCCGAGGTCTTTCACAGGACCATGGAGCATCAGTGGGGTCCGGTTGTACGTGGATAACATAGTGGTTGGGGTTTAATGCTTGAACACCATAATGAGAGGCTCACCTAAGTGCTGCAGCAAGTTAAAAAGTATTGACTAAAGCTGAACAGAGCTAAATGTCAGTTTGGTGTGACTGAAATCACTTTTCTGGGAGACAAGCTGTCTCCATCAGGTATTGAGCCAGGAATAGACAAAGTGAAGGCAATACAGGAAATGTCACATCCTACAGATAAAACAAAACCTTTGACTGAGGTGAAAAGCCTGACTCTCACTCTTTCCATACGTCGTTGCAACAGTGTACAATCACGCCACTACACCGGCGGCACACACACAGTCCGCTGCCATCTGCCCGGCGCCATTAACCCCGTTGACGTTGCTGCGTCTTCCATCTCTCACCCATCCACCCACAGAACATAAAAAACATGCCCCAAGGTCATGAACTGACCCACGTAACTTAACGTAATAACAATTACTTTTACCCCTTTTTTTTCTTTACACTCAAACCCATGAAATTATATCTTTGTAATCGCTTGTTTTAAACACAAATTATTTATAAATTTTAACATCATATGTATATTAAATTATTTGGTAACTTTTAATTTCACCATAACCATACATATATATATATATATATATATATATATATATATATATATGTATGGTTTATGGTGAACATGTATACGTATGTATGTATACATATACGTATACATGTATACATACGTATATACGTATGTATACATATGTGTGTGTATATATATATATATATATATATATATATATATATATATATATATATATACACACACATATGTATACATATATATATACGTATGTATACATATGTGTGTGTATATATATATATATATATATATATATATATATATATATGTATGGTTATGGTGAACATGTATACGTATGTATGTATACATACGTATACATCGATATATACGTATACACGTATACGTGTATACGTGTACACGTACACGTATACATACATGTATATACTTATATATATATATATATATATATATATAGCTTTTTGGAGGAGGCTCGACTGATGGTGACTGATGGATGTGGCTTGTTTATTCACCAGAAGCAGAGGAAACATTTCCTGCACAGTGGGTCAGCAGACATAAAATAATTACAGTGGGCTCATGCATGGGGTTTGCCAGCAGCAGAGGAAGTGCTTTCTGCCCCCAATTACATTTTTTTTCCTGGCTTGATATACATATATTCATAGCATAAAGAAAATATTCACATAATGAAACAAATATGATTAGCAACACACAAGAACAGACCACTATATGTTTTTGGGATAAATATGAAATATAAATGGGTGAATATGACACTTGTGTGGTCATTGTCATGCTTGTCAAGTTAAGTGTAATTATTATTTCTGTCTTGTCATTTGGTCTTGTCACTTCCTGTTTTATTTTGTAATTAATTGTCTTCCTTTGTGTTTCAGCTTCACTCTTCCTGCCCCGACCCTGATTGTTTCCAGCTGTTCGCCATTACCTAGTGTATTTATGTCTGAGTCTGACCTCCTCTTGTGCCAGCACGTCTTGTGTTTCCATACCAAGTCTACCTGCCTTTCTTCACGTCATGTCTTCGTCCCTGTTTGGTTCCCCCTCGTCAGTGTCTGTCCATTGAGCTGTGTTTCCGTTGTCACTTTGTCTTCCACGTGCTTGTCTGTCAGTGTAGATAGTCTTCCGTGTTTAAGTGTTTTTCTGTAACTTAGCTTGTTCCTCACCCTTTTGGTGAATGTCCCAGTTGTTATTGTTAATAAATTGTCCTTAGATCCTCACATTTGTGAGCATTTTTTTATTATTATTTTGTCCCCTTTGTCCTCACCTTATGTGAGCATTTTCTGTTTGAACATATTGTTCCCTTTTAGATAAGAATTAGTAAGAGTCAGCGATTATTTTCAGTTGTAAGTTTAATAGCCTTCCTTTTGTTCCTTTGTAATTTTGATAGCCTGTGTTGCAGTGTCTTCAGTCCCTTTAAGGTAGTCAGGCTAGAGTGCTCATTCCTCCCTGTACCTGTATTTCTGTTCTCCTTAATAAAACCTCAGTTGATACTTTGTTTTTGAGTCGTGCATTTGGGTTCATTTTCCTGTTAATTCTTACAGTCATTACCAGTACTGAATCTGGACTGCCGCCATGACATTCCTACTCCACTCTCAGACGTTACCACTAGATGCCACAAGTGCATCTTACATTTACTGTAACACCTGACAATGTAGTAATGTCCGCAAACATAATAAACCACAAATGTTATAAAAATATGCAGCTTTTAATCTAATAATCCTGTAAACGTAATAGTTGCTGCCTATTACAAACGTAATGTGATTTTCCACAAATGGAAAAGCGAAAATTCAGACAGGAAGACTATCTCTCTAAACTCACATCCAAGCCTCTTCCCAGCCCTCCCACTATCCTCTCGCTCCGCCCTTGTCACATAAGCATCCAATCACAGTTGGCCATCCTCCTTTCTCTTCCACCAATCAGTCATTAACTGTGAAATTTAAAAGCGTTCTCTCTCTCTGCTGTCTTCGTGCTGTCAGCCAGCTGAAACTCCAGGCCACCTCCACCCCATCACCACCTTCTCAAGATATTGGGTGTCGTCAGTGGGTCGTCCAACTGGACGTCCCTCAGCAGACGGCCCCATGCTCTACCACCACCAGTGTCTAGGCCCGGGGGAGAACATCTTTTCAGATCCCAGCATTTCTTCCCTAGATCAGTCACTATACTGATCTACTCCCCAGTGTCTGAGCGCCAAATAAATTATTGCTCGCACAATAAATGTTATCGCACTTTCCAGCTGTCTCTTTTTATCTTATTAGTCTGTCCTGATTGAAATGTAATAACTATTACGTTTGTAGAGATTTATTGTGGGGAAGTGAAAATGTTCAACTTTCAATGTTGTAGTAACTTCCCGCAAATGTAATAACTCAATGAATAATGGTTGCTGTTGTTGTTGTTTGATTGTTGTTATTTGTACCTACTAATAGCCTCCTGACCGTGGGTGCAGAATCCAGCTGCTGACTCTCCGCTCCACGACCATGGAGATCCCTCTCTCTCTCTCTCTCTCTCTCTCTCTCTCTGCGCTGTGCGGTTAGATTAGATTCTTGCCTATTTAGACTGATAAGTGTTTACAAATGAACAATAAATCCAGATTTCTTCATATTTTTTATAAAAGCAACAGGAAATAAAATGTCACAGGAATTTTTTTTTTTTTAAATCAAACTGTCTCCCTCAATCACGTGTCCTACTGTAGCTTATCATTTGAATGTAGACCAGGGTGTTGGCTATAGCCTATATTAGCCAATATTAAATATGGGATTGTATTCATTCTGAATCAAATAAGAACCCAGAAAAGCGGAATGTCTGTGTGCTTAGGCTATGCTTCACCTGTAAGGACAGTGCCCTTATTTAAAAATAAAATAAGAAGATAAAGGACACGCTATAGCCTACGCTCTCCACCTCGCTCACCTGAGCTGTACCTCTGCTGTCACCATCTCTTTAGCCAAAAAAAATCACAAGCTCTTTCATAATGTGATGCGTATGTGTTTTATTGTTGTTTCTGTATAACAGACCGTTGCCAAGACACACATAAGGCCTAAAGGAGAACATCATTTTGCAGTAATACCATTCTAAAGTCACCATCACAAAATAAACCTGGACATGGTGATGACGAAAAAGGGTAAGTTACATTTCTTAAAAAATGAAAGCGTCAAAATGATATACTGTAGTAAAGAGCTGGAAGCAAGGGGCGCAGCATAAGTTACTTTTTAAGTTGACAGACATTTGCTTCGAGTCCACCTTTTCTGTTCCATCAAGCCAGACACTCCAAGATTCTATGTGCACCCATATTATTAAACACACAGAAATGACTACAGTGCCATGCTACTTCTCCTTTTAATTATTATTATTATTATTATTATTAAATTATTTTAGTAATCCAAATTCTAAAGAACATAATTAAATAAATAAAATGTATAGGCCTATCTCATCCAGCCTGTGTAGTAGCGCAATCCCACACTGATTTTTGAGGCAATTGATCACCTGATCTGGAAGCTGACCAAATATTTCATTTTCATTAATGTATTATTAATTGCTCGTATAAAGATTAAGAAACAATTATGATAAACATTTAATTCTAATAAAAACAGGTGTACCTGTGACTGGTAGTAAATGTCCCTCCTGGGTCACCGTAGGGTTCAATAGCAGCCAGCTCCTCCCACTAATTAACCACTAAGTTATGTAAGCTGGCAGATAAGGTGTTGCCCATCTCTTTGCTGCCATTGCTGTTGCACTCCTTGAGAGTGCTAGGTCTCCACATGTGTTGTGGTTTTATTTCCTGGTTGTTCTCCTGCTCCCACATGAATTCCATGTAGGATATGGTTCTAGAAAGATTGACTGCCACTGCTGTTTTGTTTCTATTGGTTGTTTATCTCATTTTGTAATTCTACTTTATTATTATTTCGGTGTTAATTTTCTTTCTATATTAGGTGGTCTCTTTCTTCCCCCAAGATCTTTTAACGGACCATTGCAGCAGTCCAGTGTGGTTTTAATATATTTCTTGTTTTCTTTTTTTTTTTTTTTCTTTGCACGAGTACTGCAGGACGGGTGATAGCGTGGCTGCCCCGACGGTGGAGGGATCGGTGTTCGGAGCTCCTCATCCCAGCTTCACACCCCCTTTAAGTTTGTGCGTGTGCTGTGGTAATTTTGCACGTCCCTCACACTTTATAGTTTTTCCTGGCAGTTTGGTTATTTTTATGTGCGTGTGTTTGGTACGAAGCATGGTGAGTACTCTGCCCCCCTTCTTCCTCCCCGGCTGCAGCCACGCCTAGCCATCCTGTAGTACCCCTGCCTGCACTTTAACTGGGTTTGGTTAGGTAGCATTTTGATTTGTTTTAATTGTGCTGCTTTTGTAATAACGTTTGTGGTCTTGGGGGAAGCACTTTGTCTTTGGCCATCATGTCCTTCCTGACCTTCACTGGTACTGTTTTCTCTATCTGTGGCCTTTAAATTAGTCTTATATTTTAATCACTTACATGGCTCCACCACATTCCTAAACCAGCCAGTTTAGTAACATGAGCCCACACTAATATTGAGGCAAATGATCTGATGATGATGACCTAGAAGCTATTGTGCTAAAATGTTCATAATGTCTTTAAAAATTAATATTAAGTTATTAAAGGGAAACTTTGTGAGCAAGTGTGGGATCATGTCACTTACACAGGGTAAGTTATAGTTGAGAATTTAACCATACAAATCAAATCAAAAGCCTTTATTGTCACTATATGATCAACAGCCATACAGTCATCTTTATACAATATAATATTTGTGTTCTCACAGATCAGCATCTCATAGGCAGTCATTTACATACCAGGAACAAAATCTTGAACCTTACAGGAAAAAGCCCAAGATGGGTCAGTTTGCCTATGATGTGACATATGTACCCAGGCCTCAAGAAGAGACACCACTGGAGTACAGAGACCATCTTTGGATGATGTGAACTGGGTGGAATTCAGTGATAACTGTGGACATTCTGCCACAACAGAGAGTCCTGTATCTGAAAAATATCACCCTGCCACCAACCAGAAATAATGTTGTACTTGAGACCATGAAGATAGCCCAGCAAATTGCAGAGGAGTGTGGAGAGCCAACAGTTGCTGTGAGGTGTTCTGACACAGAGGTGTTTGTACTCCTGTTATAGCACATCTCACAAATGCCTGACCAACCACTGGTCTGGATGGATGTTGGTCTGAGCTCAAACAACACAACAACACAAGGCGGTATATCAACATATCCCAGCTGGTAGAAGATATGGACAGAGAAGTCTTTGTAGCCTTGCCTGCATTCCATGCCTACACTGGCTCAGACTACTCAGCTTCCTTCATGGACAAGGGAAAGATGAGACCATTTAACCTGATGAAGAAGAAACAACAATTTATTTAAGGTGGTGGCAGTTGCTCAGTCTGTAGTGACTTGGGCTGGGAAACGGAGGGTCGACACTTCAAGTCCAGGTCGAACCAAGTCTGGAGAGTGGACTGGTAGCTAGAGAGGTGCCCTTGAGCAAGGCACCACACCCCCAACTGCTCAGGGCGCCTGGATAAGTGGCAGCCCCCTCACTCTGACACCTCTCCTCCAATGCATGTGTTTGTTTCATGACTTGTGTGTGTAATGTGCGACTGAAAATAAAAAAAAAAATACTAACAGAGTGAAAATGTAATTTCCCTCATCGAGGGATCAAATAAAGGAATTCTCAGAATTATCAGTGCTTGCTCTGTTGCTCTGTTCAAGCAGAAGTATGCACCCAGCCTCAGCAAAATGAAATGTGAATTCAAGTGATATGCCACCTTGTCATTCTTCACTGGTCAACAAAGTCCAAAGAGCAAACTATATTGCCTACTTGTGGAAGGATGCCCCAGCTAGAAATCCTTCAAACCTGGATCCTAAAGAGCATGGATGGTTGTTAAAGGACAGCCAGTATGTTATCGACTGGAATGATGGCAAACAACTACCTCAGAGTTCTCAGTTCTCAGCAAGAAAGACAGTGGTGCCCCTACAGATGGCATGGATGAGGAATTCTTCTCTTACTCCAGTGATGAAAGCGATGATGAAAGTGATGATTTTGTATCTATCCAGTCTGGTAATGAAGTAGCAGTTACCTTCACTGCATACATGTGGTATTTCTTTTGCTTACTGGTTGGTTTGTTTTCTATTTCCATTTATATGTACAAGAAATTTAAGATGATATAATTGATATACGTTGGTGTTAACATTTTCAAGTGTTAAATTTTGTCTAATTAAAACCCTCTTGGCTCTGGGACTATATGGATGATGAGACCTACAGTGTTGTACTGAAGGTACTCAAGGGAGAATTTGATGTCCCTTTTGCAGACAGGACAAAAACTCAACGGGCAGCGCTTGTCAGAGTATGGAGAAACAAGCACCAGTATTCCTTAAGTGATGATGGAAAATCCATTTTGTGCAACGGGAAGATTGTGGTAAAGAAGTTTGATATCCCGGATCTTGCTAAGAAAGGATTTGATGGCACTCAAGGTTCTAATGCCCAAAAAGTTAACATCAGACTGAGAGAGAAGTACTCGGGGTTGAGTGAGAAAGCTGTTTAACGAGGATTTGATTCATCCAGACAGTGCCATGCAATTTACAAACAGATCACCTTTGAAGGCAATTACAGCTAAACAGGTTCAGGAAAGACACCAAATCAACCTACTTGACATGACAGGACGGAAAGTTACATATGGGAGAGTGACCTACAAATATATCCTCACGGTACAGGATGTGTTCAGTCAATATGTGTGGTTGAAACCATTAAAGGGGAAAAGCAGTCATGAAATAGCTCAGCATTTGGAAGATATTTACATGGAATAGGGACCACCAAATGTCACGACCAGGGATGTGAGTTCAAAGGTGTGGGGAAAAGGCTTATGAAAGCATGAACATAAAAGTCATCCAAAGCTCACCTTATCACCCTCAAAGCCAGGGAAAAAATGAGAGGATGCACAGAGCATTGAGACAGAAGATCCTGTATGATCACATTAACGTCGAAAGAGGTGTGAACTGGGTCAGTCATTTACCCAAATATGCTCAAGTCCTCAATGAAGATCCTAAACAACAGTTGGATTGGATGACACCATTCCATCTATATTACGGCCGTAAAAGCAACCACATACTTCTGGCTCAAAGCCCACATCCATCGCCTACCACCATAGATGACTGTATGGCTAATGCAGACACACTGCTTCCTTCCAGAAACCAAAGGGATTTGTTTTAAATAAAAGAGAAATGGAGTGAGAAGTACAGCAAAAAATGCAACTAAGCATTGTCATGAAAAAACGGCTCAGAAAGCATGTATTGTAAATCATCCATCTATAATGTCAGTAAAGACATTTTGGTGAGAATTAGGTGTAAGACCCATAGACTCACAAAAAAAAACATGTTGTTTTTTTTTTTAAATGGAGTCGTCTGAGACTATCCAAGTACAAAATTAAGTTTACACCTCTTGGGAAAACAGCTTGTAGCCTGAAGTGGTTTTCAGTCAAAGACATCACCAGTGTCACCAATGGCGATCTCTGTGATCATGGAGCGGAGAGTCAGCAGCTGGATTCCGAACCCACGATCTGTAGGCTATTAGTAGGTACAAACAACAGTCAAACAACAAGTTATTACAGCATTGAAAGTTGAACAAATTTCACTTCCCCACAAACATAATAAATCTCTACAAACGTAATGGTAGCCAGATTTTTCAGGTCCATATATCACTGAGGACATCGGTGGCAAACTGAAAAATTCTGCTGCCAAAACCATACAAACGAAATATAGCACTGACCATATCAAACAGTACCGGAGGCCTAAGAGGGAACATATTGATGGCAGACAACAGAAAGCCAGGAGGTTGAGCCACTAATTTTTGCCAAAAAACCTCAGTCAACCCCTGCAAAACTCACCACACAAGATGAAGGTGGCCTTTTAAAAAAATATTTGTTCTTGACTGAATGTTAGAGGGATGAAGGTTCTAAAGTGTAGCAGCCCTTGGCGTCGTCAATAAAAGCAGAGAGTCTCCATAACGGGGTGCAGTTGTTTTTTAATCAGTCATCTAGTCAAGCACCTTGAAACTATAAGTAAAGTAAAAACAAAGGTCTAAACACAAATGTAACATGCCACCAGTGTAAACAAATTCTTAAATTTTACAGTGCCATATTTATGCATTTCTTGCGTGACCCAGGCCACCCTGAGGTGATGACCTGTCTCATCATTGAGAGTTGCACATCTTGGGTTGTGGCAGCTGTGGTGTAAACCAGTGTGTTTATACAGTCATGGAAAAAATTATTAGACCACCCTTGTTTTCTTCAATTTCTTGTTCATTCTAATATCTGGTACCACTAAACGTATAATACAATGAACACAACAAAAAATGCAGCTGGTCACATAATACTTTATGTCCTATTTGACATTCTTAAGCTTAATTGATTCCCAGGGTATACAAGAGGCCATTTCATGTCACAAGCAGCACTGCACATGCAAAGGCCTAGAGTGGTTTCCTGCTTACATTCAAGCCGTAGCACAACTCAGAAGTTGTCAGCTCTCACATAATGCCTAAAACAAAAGAATTATGTGAAGCAACAAAGGCAGCCATCTTGGCACTGCTGGAAATTGGCATGAGTGAGAGACAGGTAGCGAAAAACTGAAGATCTCCAAGACAGCCGTTCATTCCAACAAAAAAACAAGCTGAACATGGCACTACCAAATTGCTACCTGGCCGTGGCAGGAAACGTCTTTCTACCCCACGAGATGACCGTGCACTCATCCGTTCCTGTGTCAGGAATCGTCGTCAGACCTCCAGGGACCTTAAAAATGAGTGGGCACTGTCGAGAAATGTGACTTGCTCGGCAAGGACAGTTCGAAACCGACTTGTTGAAGCTGGTTTGAAGTCACACAGAGCACGCAAGAAGCCCTTCATCAATGAAAGGCAGAGGAAGGCCCGGTTACTCTTTGCTCGAGACCACAAGGATTGGACTGTTGATGATTGGGCTAAGGTTCTCTTCAGTGATGAATCCAATTTTGAATTGATGCCCACTCCAGCCAACTTACTGGTTAGGAGGAAGCCTGGAGAAGCTTACAACCCAGACTGTCTTGCCCCTACAGTAAAACATGGGGTGGATCAGTCATGATCTGGGGTTGTTTCAGTCTGAGTGGAACAGGGCAAATGCAATTGTGTGAAGGCCGAATGAACCAGGTCAAGTACAGGACTACCCTTGAAAACAGTCTTCTTCCATCAGCTGGAAAACTCTTTCCTGCCTCGAATGACTGGATTTTCCAACAAGACAATGCCCCTTGCCACACGGCAAGGTCAGTTAAAGCCTGGATGGAGAACCACAACATTCGCACCATGCCTTGGCCTGCTCAATCACCAGATCTTAATCCAATTGAAAACCTGTGGAAAATCATCAAACTCAAAATGGAGAACCACAAGCCCAAAAACAAAGAAAATTTGTTTGAATTTGTCCAACAGGAATGGGCTGCTGTGACAGCAGAACAATGTCAGAAGCTGGTGGAGAGCATGCCAAGACGCATGGCTGCAGTCATCAAAAACAATGGTTATGCAATCAAGTATTAACTCTTGTGTGTATCATGTGTTTAAAGCAAACAGAAAAGAAAACACGGAATGCTTAAAAGTAGTGTTTTTGGCGGTACAATGCCATAGCTATTGATGTAAGAATGTAAGTAATTTTGGTTATTATCAAGAAAACCATGGAAAATGAATAATCCTTAGTTCTTAAATTAAACTCTCATGAGCTATTTTTGTTGTTATCATTATAATTGTCCAAACAAATGTACCTTTAGTTGAGCCAGGCATTAAAATTAACAAGAAATTGAAGAAAACAAGGGTGGTCTAATAATTTTTTCCATGACTGTATGTGTTAGACCAGCTATGCATTATGGGCTGTACCGATGTATGCCACTAGGGGGAACTCTAGTCCCCAGATATATAAGCCACTGTATGCAATGCTTGTGTCAGAGTTGGATGCACAGAGTTTTCAGTAAACGTATGAACCGTACTCCTGTCGTCCAGTGTTTATTTGAGTCACACAACATGGTGTCAGAAGCGGAGACTTTCACGACCTGTGGACACGAGACAGCGTGAATGTCGAGATCCAGTACCTAACGACGACAGAGATGAAAACAAGCAAGGATGAACGAGCAAGAGCAAAACCAGCAGGCACAAGCACCAGCACCAGCGGCAGCGCCAGGCGACAACGTGGATGCTAACGTTGTTCCGGAGGGGCAAGGAGCTAATGTTAATGCTGTGCCAAGCCAAGGAGCGGCTAACGTGCCATGTGGGCAAGGGGCTACTGGTGCTATCCCAAGTGCAACCTTTACGATCAAGCCACCGGAACCTTTCGACTTCTCAAAACCCCATGAATGGCAAAAATGGATTCGTTGCTTTGAACGATTCAGACTGGCAAGTAACCTTAATAACTCTTCTGATGCAAACCAAGTAAATACCTTAGTTTACTGCATGGGGGACGAGGTGGACAACATGCTAAGGGGGCTAGAGCTAAACCAGCAGCAGCGTCAGCAGTATAGTGCAGTTAAAAATGGATTTGATGGCTACTTCGTCCCAAAGAGAACTGTGATTCACGAACGGGCCAAATTTAATCAGAGAGTGCGGCAGCCCTCTGAATCAGTGGACGTATTCCGCACTTCACTTTACGCCTTAGCCGAGAGCTGTGCTTACGGTCCATTACATGATAAACTTTTACGAGACCGATTGGTAGTGGGCATTAGAGATTCAGCACTGTCTCAGAAAATGCAACTCGATAGCCAGCTCACTCTCGCCAAAGCGATCACCATAGCTAGGCAGTCAGAGGAAGTTAGGCGCCAACAGACTGACTTGAGGGGGGAGATGAGCGCTGCTAGCAAAGTAGCTGTGGATGCACTGCACAAATTTAAAGGGAAACCACGAAACGCAAAGCAATTCAAAGCAAAAGGGTAAAAACAAAGAAAACGACGCAAACGGCGACGGAACAGACAGCATGCCACAAATTTGGAAAATCACCACCCTATCCTGCGGTTCAGTGTCCTGCACGGAACGCTGAGTGCCACAGCTGTGGCAAGAGAGAGCACTACAGAAAGGTATGCAGAGCCAGCACTGTGAATGAGCTCGCCGAGGACATAGATGGACTGTTTTTAGGTGAGGTGTCCTCTGATGTAGAGCCATGGATGGCTGAGATTGGCTTAAAAGGCAGCACAGTGACTTTTAAAATAGATACTGGCGCCGCTGTAACAGCCATACCTGAGCAGGTATACAAAAGTGATAGGGATCCATTGCCAGGAACCCAGACGCACGACTCATACATAGTAGTACAGTTCTCACACAAGTCTTTATTCAAGTGAGCAATGTAATCGAGTACGGTGTTCCAGCGGGGAGGTGGAGCACGGCCACGCGCCACGGGGCAGGTGGAGGCGCGCGCCCAAGAAGTCCCTACTCTCTCTTCGCTCGACTATTACCGGGGAAAAATCAAAAGCCACTCTCAATGCCAAGAGGGAAAACCATTAACATTACCTAGAAAGCAAAAGGGGAAATACTGACTCAGTTGGCTATGAAAAGTACGCACTAAGCACACTACTAGTAACAGGAGGGAAACTAAGAGGGACGCTAGGAGGGGAAGGAACACAGCTAAGGCAACCTAGGAGAAGGGGAGCTATGGAAATAAACTGGGGCACCTACAACTCTACACTAGAGGAGGGAATTACCAAAAAACAGAAAATAAACTACCAAAGGGAAAACACACAAGGATCTACTCCGAGGAGGATTCTTCTTGTGGACTAAGGGAAACTAACAAAATGGTGACTAACTCAAGGGTACAACTAGGATCGACTCCGCAGAGGATTCGTCTAGTGTAATCAAAAGAAAAGGCTATCAAAACTACAAACAAAATTACCTCTGGAGATACAAGGAAGCTGGAAATCAAGCAAGGCAAACAAGGGAGCGATGAACACACGGACACAGGGAACATGACGATCACGCAACGAGACAGGGGAAGACTGGACTATTTATACACGAGGTGATGGGGAACAGGTGGAGACAATTGGGGCGGGGTCAGACAATCACAAGATGCGGGAAACAGGAGGAAGGGGAAGTGTGAATCTGAAACGAGAGGGAAAACACAGTTACTTCAAAATAAAACAGGAAATGACAAGACAACATGCATGCACGAGACAAAAATAGATAACCAAAACAGACGGACAGATCCTGACAAAAAGTGTGATGCAGGGTGACAAAGAGATAAAAGCAGCCCTGAAACAGCTGTATGGGCCTGGTGGTGCAAAACTGAATGTGCTGGGGTCAGTCACTCAGTCACTGAAACACTCAACTACAAAGACAGGAGCATCACAGAGAAGATCTACATCGTCAAAGACCTGCATGTTGGTCTACTGAGCAGGCCAGCTTCAGTGAGACTAAAACTGGTTGCTAGAATGGACATGATAGACCCTAGAGACAGTAAGGGCGACCTACCCTAAGCTCTGCGACGGACTGGGGCTGGTCCAGAAGCACTACACGATAAAACTCAAGCCAGACGCCAAACCCTTCTCTCTCAAAGTCCCACGGCGAGTGCCACTGCCACTCATGGGCAAGGTGAAGCGGGAGTTGGAGAGGATGGAGAGTCTGGACGTCATCAGGTGTTGCGGCATGGTGGTGGCTCCTAAGAAAAACAATGAGGTGAGAATATGTGTGGACATGTCACCTGTGAACGAGTCAGTGTGCAGGGAAAAGTTCATCTTGCCATCTGTTGAACACACCCTAGGCATGCTGACAGGGACCAAGTACTTCTCCAAGCTCGACGCGAACATGGGCTTTTGGCAGATACCACTCACAAAAGAATCAGCTCTGTACACTACCTTCATCACGCCATTCGGGCATTACCACTTCAACAGGCTTCCCTCTGCGTCAGCTCTGCGTCAGAGCAATTCCAGCACAGGATGACATCGGAGGTCACGGCAGGCCTGGAAGGCGTTGTCTGCCATGTCAACGACATCCTCATCTGGGGGGACACGAAGGAGCAGCACGACACCAGAGTGCATGCAGTCCTGGAGTGGGCAGAGAAGGCAGGTGTCACGCTTAACATAACCAAGTGCGAGTTCGGGAGACAGGAGGCAAAGTTCCTAGGGCACATCATCTCAGCAGAGGGGGTGAAACCAGACCCAGACAAAACAAAAGCCATCCAAGACATGAGAGAGCCATCGAACATCAGCGAGCTTCGTAGCTTTCTTGGAATGGTGAACCAGCTCGGGAAATTCATCCCCAACCTGTCTGAGAAGGACAAGCCACTGAGAGCCCTCCTCTCAAAGAAGAACATGTGGTGCTGGGGTCACGACGAGCAACGCGCATTCCGCAGTCTCAAGCACGAACTCTCCTCTGTGTCAGTCCTCCAGCTGTACGACCCAAACAGCCCACTCAAGGTATCAGCTGACGCCTCATCTTATGGGCTGGGAGCCGTACTGCTGCAGAAGAAGGCAGAGGTGTGGCTACCTGTCGCGTACGCTTCCAGGTCGCTGACTGACACAGAACAGCGATACGCCGAGCTGGAGACAGAAGCGCTGGCACTCACATGGGCCTGCGAGAGGTTCAGTGATTTCATTCTGGGACTACACTTTGAGCTTGAAACTGACCACAAACCTCTAGTGAGCCTGCTTGGAGGCCAGGCTCTGGATGCATCGCCACCACGGATACAGAGATTCCGATTGCGCCTAATGAGGTACTCCTACACAATCTTCCACACACCGGGGAAAAGCCTCACCTCAGCTGACACTCTCACGCTCCCCACTGACAAATGCAGTGACCAGAAGTGACAACGACCTGATGGAGGACACCAACATCTACGTTGATTCGGTGCTGGAGAACCTCCCGACCAGCGACAGATACCTGACGGAGCTGCGGGAACAGCTACAGGACGACAGTGTCTGCGCACAGGTCATGAGGTACTGCGTAGACGGCTGGCCAGACAGGAATCAGCTACAGGGGCCCGCCAAGCACTACTGGCACGAGAGAGCGGCCCTGAGCGTGCACAATGGACTACTCCTGCGTGGTTCAAGGTTAGTGATCCCTGCTACAATGAGAGACACTGTGTTAGAGAAAATACACGAGGGGCACCAAGGGGTAGTGAAATGTAGGGAGAGGGCTGCCCAAGCCGTATGGTGGCCTGGGCTGAGCAACCAGATCAGAGAGCTGGTACTCAAATGCAGAGAATGCATCAAGGAGAGGGCCAATCCAAGAGAGCCCTTGATGCCAACCAAACTACCTGATAGGCCATGGCAAAAACTAGGTGCAGACCTTTTCATGCTGAATGACAAAACCTACCTGTTAGTAGTTGATTACTTCTCTCGTTATGTTGAGATTGCCCAGCTCAGCCCCACAAGATATGTGTCATGTGTCTGTGTCAATGTCATAGTTTATCTCAAATCAACGTTTGCACGTCACAGCATTCCTGAGACTCTCATTGGTGACAATGGGCCACAATTCTCTGGGCACGAGATGAAAGCCTTTGCCAGTGACTCTTGTTTTGAACATGTAACCAGCAGTCCCAAATATCCCCAGAGCAACGGCGAGGCCGAATGCGCCGTTCAAGCAGTCAAGAACCTGCTTAAGAAAGCCGGTGATCCCTACCGCGCTCTGTTGGCCTACAGAGCAACGCCCCTGAGCAACGGCTACAGCCCTGCTGAACTGCTCATGGGACGGCGCCTGCGCACTACACTGCCTATCCTGCCAGGGAGGTTGCAGCCGGCACTTCCAGACCTTTGCGATCTTCAGCAGAAGGAGAGGGAGAAGAGGCGGGCATACACACAACACTACAACAGCAGACACCGAGCACGAGACCTGGGTAAGCTGTCACCAGGAGACGACGTCTGGATCTCCGACACGGCTGAGCCAGGTATTGTAACATCTGCACACAGCGCCCCACGATCTTACTTGGTCACGGGACCACAGGGGACACTGCGGCGGAACCATTCCCACCTGATTCCTATGCCAGAGCTGGGGTCAGAGTGTGAGCAGCAGCCACTCAAGGCAGACAGAGGTGAAGAGACTCAGTCACACCGAGCTCACCTCATGTCACAAGATCCAGGTCTGGCAGAGAAATAAAGAAACCAGACAGACTTGATTTGTGAAAAGAGTACTTGAAAAAAAAAACGAAATAAAAGAAACATCTGTGAAAAGAATAAAGAGAAACACTTACCTGTGGAAAAAAAAAGAAAACAAATGATGTGAAAAAAAGTATTTGTTTGATGTGAAACATGTTGTTTATGTTATGTCAGTTATGTGGCTGAACGTTAAATGTTTGTTTATGCAGCAGACAGACCACACTGTTATAAAATGTTGGAACTTTTATCTAGTAAAGTAAAAGAAAAGAAAAGTCCATAAGTTTAAGGAATATGTTGGTTATAATGATTTCATGTTCACGACAGTAAGCTTAAAAGAGTAATCATTTTTCTATTCAACTTTCAGTAAGGGGGATGTGGTGTAAACCAATGTGTTTATATGTGTTAGACCAGCTATGCATTATGGGCTGTACCGATGTATGCCTCCAGGGGGAACTCTAGTCCCCAGATATATAAGCCACTGTATGCAATGCTTGTGTCAGAGAGGGATGAGTTTTCAGTAAACGTATGAACCGTACTCCTGTCGTCCAGTGTTTATTTGAATCACACAACAGTAGCTCTGATCTCTGCCATTTTGTTGTCACTTACTGGTGCGTTTCTAACCACAGAGTGTATTTGGAAGTCCATACCTTCACTCAGTGAGCTGTCGTTGCATTCAATCGGCTTCCTGGAAAGCATGTCTACAACCGTTATCTGTTTTCCAGGCTTGTGTGTGATGATGATGTCGTATCACTGTAGTTGCAGTATCATGCGTTGGAGTCGTGGGGGAGCTTCCGCATGATTGACTCCAGCGGTTTGTGGTCCGATTCAACAACCACTTGCCGACCATACAGGTACTGATGAAACCGTTTGCATCCAAAAAGTACTGCATAAAGCTCTTTTTCGATCTGAGCATAGTTTTCTTCAGTGCTTTGGTTGCGTATGAAAATGGCTTCTCTTCCTGGAGTAATACGGCTCCTAAGCCAGATTTGGATGCATCGACCTGCAGCTTTACATCTTTGATGTGATTGAAGTATGCGAGTACGGGGCCAGGCTCTTGTGTCAGAAGGTCTTTCACCTGTTGAAAAGCTGTGTCGTGATTTGAGTCCCACACAAACTCATTGCTCTCTTTTAACAGCTGTCTGAGGGGAGCTGTTGTCTCTGAAAGTCTGGGGGTGAACCTGGAGAGGTAAGTGATCATACCCAATATGGTCTCCAGCTCTGCCTTGTTGCGTGGGGGAGCCATTTCTCTGATTGCCTTGACCTTGCTGGGGTCAGGCCGGATGCCTTCTTGTGTCAGTCTGTGACCAAAATAGCTCACCTTCGGCACACATATGATGCTTTTGTCTTCATTCAGCTTTATTCCTCTCTCTCTCGTTCTTTCCAACAGGGCGTGCAAGTTTGCATCATGTTCCTCCTTGGTGCGGCCATATACCAGGAGCCCTTCATAGGCTTCATCCACCCTTCTTTCAAACTCGTCCTGCGCAGATATGATTCCGAATGGAAGTCGTTTGAACCTGTATCTGCCGAAGACCATGTTAAAGGTAGTGAGCATGGATGATTCATGGCTTTGTCCGGATCTGGCATCCAACACGCTGAAATATTGTGCTCCAACTAATCTCGGTGTGATGTCATCTAGAGTGGAAAGTGGATAGTGTGGCCTCTGGATGGCTTTGTTCAGAGGACGAGGATCGAGGCACACCCTGAGTTTTCCAGGCTTTGGCTTTTCCACTGCCACTAGAGCATTCATCCACTCAGTTGGTTCTGTCACCTTTTGGATGATCTGTTTTTTCCATTTCATCCAGTTCACTTTTGAGTCTGCCATGAAGAGCGTATGGGATGCGGCAAGGTGGGTACACCACTGGTGTGGCTGAGGGTTTGAGGTGGAGGACATGGAATACCCTTGAACATGTCTGCAAACTCTTCAGTGATGCTTGTGTGTGTGTGTGACTGTGTTTGGATTATGTATGCCAGCTTAACTATGTTCAAATCTAGACATGCTCTCATGCCCAAGACAGCAGGAGCGTTTTCAACGTGAACAATATCAAAGTCCAATATGACTGTTTTCTCTTTGTATCTGCATGTTAGCCTGCAAGCTCATTTAACTTTAAGCCTCTGCCCCCTGTACCCTTATATGTGTTTGTCTGCTGGGCCTAATATCACAGCTCCAAATATTCTGTGAAATGTGCCTGCTGGTATCACATTAGCCTGGGTGCCTGTGTCAACTTTAAACTTTAACTTGTGCCTTGCTTTGCCTATTTCTATCTCTGCAAATGCCTGTTCTCTGTCTGTGCTTGCATGTACTTTTGTTATGCTGTCAATAAACAGCTCAGGTGATGACTGCTCTCTGCAGTCACAGTGTGTATTTTCCTGGACTTAGATGTTGCCTGTTTCTGCTGTGTATTTGTCCTGTCATAGTATGTCTTTGGTTGTTTTCTTTCCTCCGCCGTAAGAGTCCATGTGTTAAATATGTCCATCTTCCGTCGGCAGGTTGATGGGCAGTTTACTCTGACACCAGGTAATATTCACTGCTCGGGTCTAATAAACACAGACAACATGCTTTGGTCTCACCCCGGCATGCGTGCCACCAACCTTTTTATTTTGGTACATGACTGTGTCACGCCTTACTCACGTCATCTAGTGGACTTGTAAATATGCCCAAAATACTACACACACCTTCTCAAACGAACTGCACCAAGGGGGTAAATGCTCCAGGATTCGATTCAATCGAATGAAACAAGGCAGGTGTGAAAACTGCCTTAGCCATCCACATGGAGATAGTTTACAACAACGTAATTTAAGTACATCTGTGTAAAAACTTATTCAAACGAGGTTTGTGTGTATAACAGAGCATGGTTACATAAAAGCATATTCTGGCTGGGTCATTTGAATTGTCAGAACGTCCTACCTGCATATACAGTATCAATGCAGAAGCATATTTTGATGGAGTCATTTGAATTGTCATAATGTCCTACCTGCACAGCCTTTGTCAGTGTAGAAGCGTATTCTGATGGGGTATTTTGAATTGTCAAAACGTCCTACCGGCTATATAATTATGGAAGTATATTCTGACGAGGTAAATTTAACTGTCAACTTGCGCTTACTAATGTGGAAGCATATTCTGATTTGGTAATTAGAATTGTCAGAAAGTCATGCATACATCTATGTTTTATTTCTGACAAGGTCATTCACAGTATTTGAGCATCGTACTTGCCAAAAAAAAAAAAAAAAAAAAAAGTGATCGAACTGCGACAAAAATGAAATTGGAAGCGCATGACAGTGTTTTCTGACAAGGCAGCACAGCAGACATGTCTATCATTTCTTCCTATGGTAGGACATTTGGCAGAAGTAGGACAACTCGGCAGAACACTGGAATCCCTCCTCCAGACCAATAGGTACCAGGCACGTGTCGATGGGGTCCAGGAGATGCCAGGGCACAACGACGTTAAACGATAATCCATGTCCCGTCAGTTAAATGGATGAAATTGAGGAAGTGCTTGCCAGACAGACTTTTAACTTCACCAGCCAACCGCTGTGTTTACCATCAGAGACACTTCTGAATGGGTAAGGCAGAGACCCAAAGTAGGTGAGTCTTGATTCCCAATAGTAGTGGAGAGAATGCTTTATATCCACCATGATCAAATGCACTTAGATCTGACATCATGCTGCAGCTCCAAGACACAGGAGGGCAGGAAGCAAAATCGTCTGAAACGAGATAAATTTACTTCGAAATAAAATAGGCAATAACAAGATAATATGAAAAGTCAGGACAAAAATAGTCAACTAAATCAAAGCAGACGAGATATGAAAAAAAAAAAAAAATCAGTTAAATATCATATTGCAGTCTTTTGTTGCTTCAAGGCACCTTTACTTGTTGCAGCTTGCAGTTATGGAGAAAAAGTATTTCAAGCTACCACCTACAAGCAGAACATGCATGTGCAGCTCAGACAGACATCAACAATGCATAATTTGGACCCTTTCATCACAGAACTATAATGGAGCTATGACACGCTTTGCTTGTTACACATTTTTTTTGTCGTTTTGTGTAGTGTAAGCCTACAAAGTTTTTGTAGGAAAAAGTTTTTCACAGGACTGGCACTGGACTTGAAACCTTAACTCTCTGAGCACCATTGACAGGTTACATCAAAGTGTTTTTTGTACTCTGAAAACAGGCTATTTTCAATGAATTGACTCCTCACTATTTTGTCATGAAAAAGTTTATACACACAAACTTTATAAACAAGAAATTTTAGAAACAAAAACATGTTATTGAAGCAGTTTAATGACATTGTATCATGTAAGTGGAGCAACACCTGCAAAGACAGACATGTAATTAGTTGTTTTATGGAAATTACGATACATTTGATCATGCATTGAGTCTCACCAGCAACAGCTTTAGAAGGCACCCTTGGTTGGTGCTTTAGGGCTGCTTTGCTTTGACGTTTTGCTGATGACCCTGCGTACTGGCATTTGCTCAGGAACAGGTTCTTCTGGGGTGTAGCGGGTTTGAGCAAAGACTGCTCTTCCTCGCTGGTAGTTTGAACGAGAGCTGAATGTGTAGACTGGGTCCAGGTCAGACACATCACTGAAAACTGGCTCAAGGTCATCACCAGCATCATAGCCATAAGCAAATCCAGAGGTCCCAATGTCCCCTACATCAACACCAGCTGAGCTGTCATAGCCAACAGCATAGTTACCACCTGAAATGCTACTGTCAAAACCATACCCTGTACCAGAAGAGCTGCCATAGCCACCAGAATAGCTGCCACCTAAAGCACTGCTGTCAAACCCATATCCTACACTAGCTGAGCTGTCATAGCCACCGGCATAGCTGCCACCTGAAGCACTGCTGTCAAACCCATACCCTGCACTAGCTGAGCTGTCATAGCCACCGGCATAGCTACCACCTGAAGTGCTACTATCAAACCCATACCCTGCACTAGCTGATCGATCATAGCCACCAGCATAGCTGCCTGGGGCCCCAACACTAGCATGGCCAAACACATTACCCACAGCCATATTGGTGCCAGCATAACTGCCAACTCCAGCACTAGAAGTGGCATCTTGAGGAGCAGGGAATCCAGTAGTGCCAGAGAGTGGCATGGTTAGACTTGACAGAGGGGAGCCACTGCCAGAACTCACACCTATTCCACTGACCGAATTCCCAGAAGAAAATGGCCGCCGCACAAAGTTAGTGCCAGCGTTATTGTCACCGTAGTCTGGGGGGAAACACAAGTGATTAAATGAAAATTGTTCAGTAACGTAGTACAACAGAGCTTCTCGACTAAAATAGTGAGTTTAATTACACCACTTCAACATAGCTTACCCTTATCTACAGGACCACAGATAACACTGCTAATCAGCAAAGATGAAATTAGCAACACCCTGTAAACACACATCAGGTTTTTGACCAGTTTTCAAACTTGAATCAGATATGTTATTTAACTGCAGCTCTTACCTCATTATGCAGTTTAGTGGATCAAATCTGGCTGGAGCTGATATTAATTTGTGCCCTGTCTGACAAAGCAAATATTAGATAGTACCAGTTTGTAATGATGTAGCAGTCTACCAACAACACCAAAAAAAATGTAGGGGAAATTACATTTACAGCTAAAAACAAATTCATTTCTTACCTCCTGCTACATGTAACACTCTTCCAAACAAGAGCATAGTTCCTCTAAGCCCTAAGCACTTCTTTTAAATGACTGCCAATGCTAGGGTGCCTGATTGCTCAGTTGTAGCAGCTGGTGGAAAAGGATGCACAGGTGTGGCTCGTTGACCTCTTGTTGAGGGCTGTCTTTGCCTGGAGTTATAGACCCCGTTTCAACGTAGGCGGGTATTTATAGAAATGGATAAATCCACCTATTAGGTTAATTGGCTAATTTAAATTGACCGTAATTGACCTTGTCCAGGGTGTACTCTGCCTTCCACCCTAAGACAGCTGGGATAGGCTCCAGCCCCCCGCGACCCCATGAGGATAAGCAGTAGATAATGGATGGATGGATGGATGAACCTGCATAAATACCCCACCAGGTGCTATTATAAGCATGCCAAATCTATAGGTGGCAGTGTAACAAGAAGTGTAAAGCCATATGAGAATTGTGAAAGCATTACACCACAACATCCTCTGTGACGTGTATCGTGACGTTTGAGAACCTAAAACTCAGTTTTCCATTATTTACATGCAGGCATGAGTTTTCACAAATCTGGACGGAGTTTTCAAAGATAACCATTTTCAGTGACTGAAACCTGCATTTACATGTAGATGATAGGTGCTACTGCATAAATAAATACTCATTTTTACAGGTACCCGGCTACGTGTAAACGGTGTCATAGAGTGGTTCCCAACCCTGGTCATGCCCAACACGATTTAGATGTTTACTTCTTCCAACACATGATTTATTGAAATTAACAGATCATTGTCAGGCTTCTGCAGAGATGACAATGATGACAATATTTCTGTCTATCTACTGTCTTGCTTTTTAGATCAATTTGTTGTTCTCGCTTACTCATCTAAAATGTTATTGTCCTATTTCATCACTGTGGACAATTAATTTGGCAATGTGTCATTATTCCACAATATGATAATGCTGGTTTTCGAACAGCCAGTCACGACAGATATCTTTTTGGTAATGGCCAGAGATTGACAGAGATTTTATTTAATCACACAAATCAAATGTGTAGAGACATCATCTTTAATAGGAGCACATATGTGATTTAGTCTTCTGGGGAAATCCCACCGATTGGGGAATCCTGTGTGAACTATGCAACCGTGTTTATATACAGCTTTTATAGCAATCTGGCACACCTGTTTTATCGATCATGGCAGTATGCATCAGTACTAGTATTAGTATTAGTACTGCGCTGGATTGTAAACTTTGCAAAAGGGACAAAATTGTAACACACGGAAAAACAATGTTAACGTGAGTGGCTCATATCCGTACTGTCCATTGTTTGCCTTGCAGTGTTCCAGCGCTCTTAAATCTGTAATGATGATGTTGTCAACGTGCTGACGTTTGCAAAGTGTACAAACCCAGCGCAGTACTAATACTAATACTAGTACTAGTACTAATGCATACTGCCATGATTAATAAAAAAGGTGTGTCAGATCGCTGTACAAGCTGTAACACCATCGCGTAGTAATTCACACCGGGATTCCTGATCGGTGGGATGAATCATATATGCGCTCCTATTAAAGATGATGTTGCTACACATTTAATTTGTTTGATTAAATAAAATCTCTGCCCTTCAGAGATCGTTCTCTGGAAACCGATCTGATGAATGAGCAGCTCTGCAGCTCTGCAGTTTCACGCTGACAGCCTGACAGGCTGCTCAGTGACTACAGCAGAACGTGACAGGCAGATACAGCAAGGTCATCGGGTAAATAGCGAGTTGACGCGAGTCAACACGGCTTGACTTTCACACTGTAGCCGATTGGATCCGAGCCGATAAACTCCCGGGTTGATTGCTGAGTCGTTGATCCGCGTCAAAATGTTGCGTTGACCCTTTCACAGCGCATGAAAAAAAAAAAACGCGTCGACGCAGGTTTTTCGTGTAGTGTGAAAGGTTGCTTAACAGTTCTCAGATGAAATATCAATAGACTGTATAAGTGATTTACCTTCATTGCCCGCTAGATGGCAATGTGACTCCATGATAGAATCTTATCTCTTTGTCTGTGTGCTTATATCTATGCGAAAAATAATGCCACAGAGACGGCTTGAAATTCTTGTTATCACCAGAAGACTAATTTTATCCAACATAACCTTGTTTTTTTTTTACACACTACTGTTGCTACAATCTAAACTTTCAGTTTTTCTTGACCCAAGAGCAAAAAACAGGTTCAATAACAACATGTTCCGTTATAAGACAGTTACCCCACAAACACTCACAAATCAGAATACGTTTGCCAAGATTGAAATGCTAAAAGACATAAAAAAAAATAAAGTCTCGATATTGCAGAAAGGAGCACACTCACAATAATATAAACATTGTTATAGAATCAATTACATTACAGTCTATTTATCATGTCTTACTCACCTGAACTGAAACCATCAAAACTAAAAATAGAGCCTTTTTGTGTAATTTTTTTCCATCCTTCGTTTGTTTTTCTTCCATGTGCTTGAAGGCTGCTATCAACAGAATAAAAACACTGGGCACCGTGGGTGTGAAATGTCAAAAATATTACAGTGACTGAAGCCAGACTGACCGATGAGCAAATGCAGCTTATCGCTAATGCTGTTTACAGGTTGTACTTTCACCATCATAATACATGTTGGCAGTAGAGACATGTCAGTGGCATACCACACAATACGAACGATGGCAAACAGATCCAATTATGTTCACACACAGTGCAGCACACCTGAAAGGAGAGACCCCATTACTATTATTTTGACTTCACAGTGTACAGTTTACATATCATTTTGTTTGAGTCTTTAGCTTCAAGCATATATAAATTATATATATATATATATATATATATATATATATATATATATATATATATATATATATATATATATATATATATATATATATATATATATATATGTATATATATGTGTGTGTGTGTGTGTGTACATATCTTTATGAAGGAGGCTCGACTGATGGACGTAGCTGGTTTATTCGCCAGAAGCAGAGGAAACATTTACATACAGTGGGCTCGTACATGGGGTCTGCCAGCAGTAGAGGAAGCGCTTGCTGCCGACAGTTATTCTATTTTCTAGCTTAATATTCATATATTCACAGCATAAAAGAAATATTCATATATTAAACAAATACGATTTGCAACCTACAAGAACAGACCATTATATCCTTTTAGAGTGAAGTTGTTGAACTAATGTAATAAATGGGGGAACATGACACTCGTGTGGTCATTACCAGTACTGCATCTGGGCTGCCGCCATTCCATCCCTACTCCACTCTCGGACGTTATCACTAGATGCCACGAGTGGATCTTACAAAGTTAACAAAACACACTGTTACGTGCTGTGCAGTAGGGTGCTCCGTTTTTCTGTTTTCCTTTTGGTCCTCCTTTCTCCCGTTCTCCAGGTACACTGAAGATTGGCTCACACCTGAGCAGGTTGATCTACACTCCTGATTGGGCTCTTCAGAGGCTGGTCAGCCTATCACTAACCAGGAGATTGTATAGCACCCTGGAAGGCTTCTCCCTCTCTCTCTCATTTCCTGTTTGTTCAAAGGTGGTTGATGGTATATGGTGGAGGCTCAGGACTAGGTGAGCATTGGGCGCCCTTTACATTTACACAGGCGTAGGAATGGTTTTGTCTAAATCCCTAGGTTTATTGGTTTATGCCACCCTTGTACTGTTTTGGCTCAAGACATTTTTTTAGATAAGTGAGATAGTCTTGTTTGTTCTGTTTGATTCCATAGACAGGGAATGTAGTGAGGCCCTGTTTTGTTGTAGTGATTTCTTGTTTGGCACAACAACTGTCCTGACCTTCCACCCTACCATGTTGGTAAATTTTTACCACTGATTTCTAAGTTTTGGACTGTGTGTCCCACCCTGTAAATAAATTCTTCTACTGCAGCAACATTGTTCCTCCTCCTTTTGGCTGTCACATTATGGTTTCATTAACTGGGACATAACACCCACTTTGCAGAATAAACATATTTTTACCTGCACAATGGGTCAGCAGACATAAAATAATTACAGTGGGCTCGTACATGGGGTCCGCCTAGACAAAGTAAATGTCACATTAGAAGTTGCACTATAAAATCTGAAAAACACACAATACGTGTGAAACCACCAGACTTATGATTACTTTTCCATTACAGATCACCAAGCAGCATAACCTACCAGCAGTAGAGGAAGCGCTTTCTGCTGGAGGATTTAACACTCAAATAACACCGTTACATATGTATCCATCCATCCATTATCTACCGCTTATCCTCATAGGGTGGTGGAGCCTATCCCAGCTGTCTTAGGGCGGAAGGCGGGATACACCCTGGACAAGTCGCCACCTCATCGCATGGCACATGGAGACAGACAACCACTCACACTCACATTCACACCTACGGTCAATATAAATTAGCCAGTTACCCTAATCCCCATGCATGTTTTTGGATGGTGGGAGAAAGCCGGAGTACCCGGAGAGAACCCACGCAGACACGGAGAGAACATGCAAACTCCACACCGAAAGGCCCCGGGCCCGGGATTTTGAACCCGGTACCTTCTTGCTGTGAGGCAACAGTGCTAACCGCTACACCACCGTGCCAAAAGTATTTGTTCACCCATCCAAGTAATCACAATCAGATGTTCCAATCACCTCCATGGCCACAGCTGTATAAAATCAAGCACCTAGGCATGCAGACTGCTTTTACAAACATCTGTGAAAGAATGGGTCTCGCTCTCAGGAGCTCAGTGAATTCCAGCGTGGAACTGTGATAGGATGTCACCTGTGCAACAAATCCAATCGTGAAATTTCTTCGCTCCTAAATATTCCACAGTCAACTGTCAGCTGTATTATAAGAATGTGGAAGTGTTTGGGAACGACAGCAACTCAGCAACAAAGTGGTAGGTAAATTGACGGAGCAGGGTCAGCGGATGCTGAGGCGCATAGTGTGAAGAGGTCGCCAACTTTCTGCAGAGTCAATCGCTACAGACCTCCAAACTTCATGTGGCCTTCAGATTAGCTCAAGAACAGTGCGCAGAGAGCTTCATGGAATGGGTTTCCATGACTGAGCAGCTGCATCCAAGTTATACATCACCAAGTGCAATGTAAAGCGTCAGATGCAGTGATGTAAAGCATGCCGCCACTGGCCTCTAGAGCAGTGGAGATGTGTTCTCTGGAGTTACGAATCACACTTCTCCATCTGGCAATCTGATGGACAAATCTGGGTTTGGTGGTTGCCAGGAGAACAATACTTGTCGGACTGCATTGTGCCAATTGTAAAGTTTGGTGGAGGGGGGATTATGGTGTGGGGTTGTTTTTCAGGAGCTGGGCTTGGCCCCTTAGTTCCAGTGAAAGGAACTCTGAATGCCTCAGCATACCAAAACATTTTGGACAATTCCATGCTCCCAACTTTGTGGGAACAGTTTGGAGCTGGCCCCTTCCTCTTCCAACATTACTGTGCACCAGTGCACAAAGCAAGGTCCATAAAGACATGGATGACAGAGTCTGGTGTGGATGAACTTGACTGGCCTGCACAGAGTCCTGACCTCAACCCAATAGAACACCTTTGGGATGAATTAGAGCAGAGACTGAGAGCCAGGCCTTCTCGTCCAACATCAGTGTGTGACCTCACAAATATGCTTCTGGAAGAATGGTCAAAAACCTTGTGGACAGCCTTCCCAGAAGAGTTGAGGCTGTTATAGCTGCAAAGGGTGGACCGACGTCATATTGAACCCTATGGATTAGGAATGGGATATCACTTAAGTTCATATGGAAGTCAAGGCAGGTGAGTGAATACTTTTGGCAATATAGTGTATATACACTGCCTGGCCAAAAAAATAGTCGCCACCTGGATTTGACTAAGCAAATAGGTACGAGCCTTTTGGATAATTACTGCAGGTTCAGCAACAATATGTGCTCAAAGAATGAGGTCAGCTGACTACCTGAATATACTGAATGACCAGGTTATTCCATCAATGGATTTTTTCTTTCCTGATGGCACGGACATAATCCAAGATGACAATGTCAGGATTCATCGGGCTCAAATAGTGAAAGAGTGGTTCAGGGAGCATGACGCATCATTTTCACCACAGAGTCCAGACCTTAACCCCACTGAGAATCACTGGGATGTGCTGGAGAAGGCTTTGTGCAGCAGTCAGACTCTACCAACATCAATGCAAGATCTTGGTGAAAAATGAATGTAGCACTGGATGGAAATAAATCTTTTGACATTGCAGAAGCTTATCAAAACAATGCCACAGCGCGTAATCAAAGCTAAAGACGGTCCAACGAAATATTAGAGCGTGTGACCTTTTTTTGGTGGCGACTTTTTTTTTGGCCAGGCAGTGTAAGTAACAGAGTAAGTAACGTTCAGAGTTAAATCCAGCTAAATGGAACTACGCCATCTGCTGTCGCAATTTGTTACTGCACTTAGTAAAGTTATGCAGCAAAGGATAGTGGGTGGTCCTCAGACCCGGGTAAGATTGACTGTAGAGGTAATGTTGTCTGAATCTCTGAAGAAAATGAATGATAACTGTATGATTAGCCGAGTGGAAGTTGGGCTGGCGGTGTGTTCTTGTATATTGTGTGTCCTGGATTAATTTCACCATGTTTTTGTTTGTTAACTGTGTATTTTCCGTGTTTTATCGCCAGTAAAAAAAACTCAGCACTAATGCTAATATTAACGCTAGCTCGGTGCTATCCTTTCAGATTGAGCTCATGCTGTCTTGTCAACAGAAAGAACTGTTACTGATCCATTTTCCTATCACCCAAGTGTTGAATAAACCTGACATCAAACCTGAGTTGCTCCAAGTGATTTCTTAAACGGACACCATGTAATTTTTCTCCCATCTACTGGTTAAATTTGACTTTGCATGCATTGCAACATGGTTGGAACTATGCACCTGGCCCGGAGCTCCAGTCATTTTTCCCTGGACCTCCACAGCCCTTCTCCAGTCGGAGGACTTCCCGGCAGTCTCCGATCGGCAGTGGTCGGGCATGGGGCACTCCCAGGAGGCCACTCACCGCGGATCCCCGGCCCGGAGCTCTGGTCATTTTATGGCCCTTTTATGCTTTTTTGACGATGAGGATTCGGCGTGGCATAAGTATGGTCTTGTATTATGACCAAAAGTACAGTGCAGGTTTTAGTTTAGTGCCGGGTAAGTAAAACCCGCATCTCCACCCTGCTTCTCTGTGAAAACTGAATCGCAAAATGCAGAAATGCATTTGTCCTATGGGTACTAGCAGGTAGTGCTTTATGTCCCTCTTGGCAGTTCATAGTTTTTGATAGACCGGAAAGACATGGAAGCCTCTGTATTAGCGACCCACTCTATGTAAAGGCAGATAACTGATTCTTTGCCCAGGAGGATAAGTCAGATTGTTGGTATAGGTTATTTTACACCAATTAGGGTCTATTTATGAATGAAGAAGTTGATTTGAGGTAATAAAATACTTTAAAAAATTACATATTGTGCCTTTAAGGCAGAAGACATCCTGCAGTGGTAGCGGCAGGGTTTCCTTTCTGTTTGATTTGGTCCTTCACCTCTCTTAGCCTCCATGAGGATTTCTGCCTCCGACAGGGAAAAGAACGCCGCTCTCGTTGCCATGGTGAATCGGTGAATCTGTGGTCGATCTCGGGGTCTATTAGAGGAAGCAGCATGCGCGCACTAATTCTGGATAGGTTTCACTTGGCTTGCTCAATCCGTGTTCGCGCATCCTGGCTAGGACTTTGTGCAACCGATTGAGCCTGGTCTCTTTTGTTTTGGATTGGTTGAGCACAACTCAGTCACTTATCCTGCATGTCTGAATCCTACTTTTGTGCAACGGGCCTCAGGGATTTAATATGTAGCCGCAAGCTAACGGTAATTCGCTAACACGGCACGGACGCGCAAGCCCTTTCAGAATAAAAGCGTCGTGACACCTGCACGGTTACTGGCAGCGTTGACTATCGTGTTTCCGGTTTATTTATTTATTGCATTTCTGTGCTGATTAGCGGTAGAGTGGGGTTGCATTGTCGTCTTCACCACCCCCCCGACCGTTGAACCTTCGAATAATTCGTTTGGAGTCCCGAAGCTTCGACTGTTGAAAAGGAAGTCGAAGGTTAGCCCTACACATTACTGCACACACAAATTGTGTCACTAAAAAATGTGAGAAAAATGAAGAAAAGTAGTAGGATGCCCAACTTGTAAGTTTTACACAAGTTAATGAACATAAATTTTGCTCAGTGGAACACGCCTACGCCAGTCCTAACTGTCAAAGTCGGTTGTTATTTTGCTATCTCCTAGATCTCCCAGTAGCCGATCAAGTTCCATCTTGGTCGGTGGATTTAACAGTGAAGATAATACCGATCCAACTGCGGTTCAGGTATCTATTTAATGTAAATGACGTTCGGCTAAATGTTTTGTAAGTGTCCCATTTCATGTCAGTAATGATGTTGTCTTGGTATTAGTATCCCCTCCATCCCAACGGATCCATTCTGTAGCTAGCTAGCTTACGAAGGCGCTCATCTCATAGGCTTGTTATTTGCTTGTTGTACACACAATACCATATTGTCGTAGTAGAGGCTACCAATTGTCTTGGCAGAGCGACATCTCTCACCACAAAGATTTATTGTTATTATTGTTATTAATAATACCTGCCTTCAGAGCTGCCATGGTTGTGTCCTGAGCGGCGGCAGCTCCGAAGTTCCAGTTAGCATCATAGATGGGCTACCTACGTTTAGGTTTTGAGGCCAGTGGCCTATCAAAAGACATTCAGTGTATATGGAAAGACATAATATCTACTCAATGCACGTTACATTTGCCCATGTTACATTAAAAGTTAAAGATAAACAACTAAATATAACATCTAAATGTCTTCCCCCACAGCAGGTTTCAGTGGCTTTCCGTATCACGGAAAAACTAAAAATATTCAAGGACCCCTAGAATAACTATGAAAGTGTACAGAAGTATTATACTTTAATAATTTATCTTCAATGTCATTTTGTCTCATGTTATACTTTATTTCATATTTTTAAGGTCTGTTCCTTACATGTACCATGTATGTTGGCAGGTGTTCACTGTTGTGGTTCGTATGCCATAATATTTTGTAAATGCCTCATTTTCAAAAATGGATTTCAGTGTGCCCTATTTTACAGTGACACCATGATTTTCCAATTCACACACATGCGCATATAATTAAGTGTGAACACGGCAATGTGATTAATACTGTCAGAAACATTTAATATGAGAATAATACCAACAACCCAAAAAGAACACAAGAAATTAAATCACCAGTGCAAACAATGTATGGTCACCAAACAGCCCTATCCATGGTGCTGAAACAAGCTCTGATATCGAGTGACTCTCATTGAAACAAAACGAATCAACTGTGTCATAGTCTCGACATCCCGATTTTGGGGAGAACACACTCAGAAAAATTGATCAAAACAGCACCAAAAGAGTTGTGTCAAACTGTCCCAGTCACCGCTCACTAATGAGGAGTTCAGGTGGTGACGTAAATCTTGCCATTCTAGTCCAGCACCCACATGGCCACAGCAGACGAATGTTAATTGAGACAAATGTTAAGAACAAATTATCATTGATGAGCACACACACAGCCAGGATATGTTTCTTCCTTTTTCATTTCCAGTACCTCATTCTGGGAAAGATAGAATACAGTTTAATATGGACAATTTTTAGAGCTCCCCCTGAAAGACTCAGAGCAGCCCCTGGTAATTTGAGCGGTTTTACTGAAAATACATTTCTTTATTTTTGTATCTCCCTAAAATGTGGTCGATAAGGGGCAATCATAAAGTAAATGCTTGTTATACTGACTCTTGCTGTGGTTCTCATCCTAGCAGGTGTTGGGTGATGATGGCAATGATGTCACGCCACTGCCCCTGTATCATGCAGAGCCAGGAGACATGCAGTCCAAACCGGACAGATTCTTTCTGGATGAAATCTCTTCCAGCTCAGGATCAGGCCACTTTCAATCCACTTCAAGCTTCAATGTGCCCTCTCTCAGGTACTAGGTGGCAACATTCACATACACCCTCTGATTCTCTAACTGATGAGCGATGAGTGGAGACTGCTTAATGCAAAATTTCCATTATAACGTATGATGACTTTACCTCAAACATGTTCGCAGTTATGACTTTTTTTTTTTTTTTGCACCTCATTTATGAGAAGCCGCCAACTAGCCAGTCTGTCTACCACAACGTCATTGACTGATGAAAGTGTTCCTAAAGAAGACATACCAATAAACCCTCCAACTCCAATTGGTTAGTATTATAAAAAAAAATACTGTTTCCTCTTTCATCCCCCTATCATATCCTATACTGTGTGTAAAATGAGTACTGTGATAATATATAGTATTGTAAAATGCGTTTTGCATAATACAATCAAAACTACATCATCATATGATGAAATGACGTTTATAGTACCTAGTCTTTTGTGGTATTTTGTACATGTATTTATATATGATTTTTTTGTCTTTTATTCCCTGCCAGTGGTGACGAGGCAAAGTGACAATGTGAAACAAGATGTAACAGAAGAGATGTTGGGTGAGGTGGTTGATATCTTCCTCTCTGAGACAGACACAATTTCACTGCTGGATATTCCACCCAGCACCATTATGTCAGAGGATGCTGATGTTGCACAAGCTATTAAGTGAGTGTTAGTTGACATTCCTAATTATTAAGCAAGATCTAAAATGTGAAACAAGCACCTTAAGTTGCACTTCATGACTTTAACATGGGAACAGGCTGTCACAGACTGCACAAGATGATTTGAGATGTTTGTCAGTTTATGTTCTGTGCCTTGGTGGTAACAAGCTGTTCACATTTTAACTTTATTCTCACAGGGAGAGAAACATTCAATACGCTGAGCTGTGTAAGAGCAGAATGGGCAACGATAGATATGTGGCGCGATCATCGCAGACATTCTTTGGCGCACCTAAAACCAAACAGGTCCAGACTGACAAGGCAGTCACAGTAGATAAAGGTTGGTCTTAATTATTCTTTAATTATTGGGTAATGTTTACTTTTAGTAGTAGTAGTAGACTTTTCGTTAATAAGAATTGATTAATAGGAATCATTATATAGATTGATTGATGCAGTTGGGTATCCAGCCTCTGTGACTGTTACACACAGTACAAGATTTGCCACAATATCTAGATAAAAATGCACATTTTGGTGGATTTTGCAATTGGGGTTATCAGTGTTCAGTTTTTCAAAGTAGACAGTTGAATTTCGCTCTGTCCATAGGCACATTTGCGACTGTTTGGGACATTTATGACTGTTTCTGTGACCAAAATGAAATCCTTGAAAGTGAGAAGGCTGGCTATCCGAGGATTACTGCCAACACCTGCATAGGTCGAGAGAAAAGAGGACCACAGAGCAACACCACAGACAGCACAGGTAACAATACTTCACACCTTGCACACATGCTGGTGGGTTGTTAACACTAGTTTTGCAATAACAGGCATCTATTATTTTCTTATTTATAATTTCCTTAGGAAATGCCATTAACTTACAGTTAACTTACATTAACTTACAGAAATGGAAATGTGCAGGAACAGTTTAAATTCCGAGTGCGACCAACAGCTGATCATGTTGTCAGAGTCCTTTCAACACAGCTTGTTAGTGATGGAGAGGAGCATCTTGGCAAACATCCTTCAACTCAAGCTTGCTGCTTACAGACGGCTGCCCATACTAGAAGGTAAACTCAGATTATCACTTCTTTCTTACATTGTTGGTATAGGTGCACCATTTCTGCTTTTGCTCCACCTAAACAACAACAGTTATGAAATCTAAGCGCATTGAAATAAATACGATATACAGTGTAATAATGTTTATTTTGTAAGACGATGAAAGCACAGTTAAGCCTGGGACTGAGGAACAGGGCAAGGAAAGCTCTTTATCGCCAACTCTGGAACGTCTCTGGGCTTTCAGCTGCAACCTCACCAAAGGATATAACGTGACATGCATGGCCATGAGCATGGAGAACCCAGTAGGTAACATAGACCAAAAACTAACACCCTAACTAGTCGCAGCAGAACAAATTGTTGATACGAGCATGGTCATTGTCATTTGGTGTTTTTCTGAATTGTAAACCCAAGCTGAAATGTTATTCTCATTTGATTGACTTTCTTCTTCATAGAAGAAAGAAGAAATAATAATCATAATGATGGCTTGGATTTATATAGCGCCTTTTATGACACCCAAAGCGCAGGTTTTTACAGAAGCCATTATTCATTCACACCAGTCATACCAGTGGTGGTAAGCTACATTGTAGCCACAGCTGCCCTGGGGCAGACTGACAGAAGCGAGCTGCCATTTTGCACCTACAACCGCGCCAACAACCAGCTACTTTCACACACATTCATAACCATTCATACGAAGACATGTTTTACATAATATAGAATAGAAAGAATTACTTTATTGATCCTAATTAGGGCCTAGACTGTGAAGTAAGATTCAAGGCAAAGATGAAAGCAGTCTTTTTTATTATTGCTTATTGTACAGGCCAGATTTCACACACTTCACTTAAAATTCTGTTTGTACTTCCTATAAGGACATCCTGGCAGTGGGCTACAGTGACTGTGATGTCAGGAAACAGAAACCAAGTTTAATCTGCTGCTGGTCCCTCAAAAACATTACGGTATATTTATCTACCAGCACCACGGCTCAACGAGCTAGTATAAATACAGTTGAGTAGTTGATTCATTGGGCAGCTATGTTGGATTCATAAGAGTGACAGATTCAAACATGTCCCATGTGCAGTGGCCGGTGTGTGCCATCCACTGTGATAATTGTGTGACGTCTATGGATTTCTCATCCACAAACCCCAGCCAGCTGGCTGTAGGGATGTACGACGGCACTGTAGCCATCTACAACTTCCAGAGTCAGGACGGCTCATGTATCACCAACAGCAGGTGAGGACTGTGTGTAAGTGTTTGTGTGGATGGTAGACTGGAAATAAACCCTCATTTCATGCCACTGGACCCATTTCTGTTAACTTTACTAATATTTCTGTTTGGCAGCAAGTGTCCCGAAAAGCAACAGTATCCAGTGGTGCAGGCCAAGTGGATCAAACAAGCACTCCCATCACAGAAGACAGAAGTTCTCATCACTGTGTCATCAGATGGCAGGATTAACAAGTGGATCGACTGTAACGATCAACTTAACAGCATAGGTGCCGTTTTCTGCAGCAGGCTGTAGTTTCAACAGTTTTAACACATGATTCAGTCTTTTTAAAAGTAAACATTGTAGATTTGGAAGTAAACAGTTATATATTGTAACTTTTTGAAATATCATTTGACAAAAGTGCTCTTTGATTCTAAAAGGCAGGGAAACAGCAAAGCTCAGTATCAATATCATCACTACACCTGACTGTAGATCATAACCTGTCCATCAAATTTGTTATTTGTTCATCACTTTCATGTAAATTATTTACAAGTGAACCCTGTATCAGCACCCTAACACAATAATCCTGGTTGTAACATCTGTCTTTTCTAAAAAACAAACAAAAAACATGTTCTCAGAACTGATGGAGCTAAAGAAGGATGCACATCTTGAGAAGAAAACAGGGAGGAGAATTGAAGTAGATTTTTGCTCAGCAGCAGTGACTCCTGGTCTTTGTGTTGACTTTCATCCATCAGTAAGTTGGTCACAGAAATCAAATACTAAGCTATTTCTGTGGGAGAAAAATGCATTCAATTTAAGATTAACTTCTTTTCTGACTGTGTGTTTCTCTGAGTTCAAAATCATGTATTTCTCATGTATTGCTCTTGTCCTGCAGAATCCCACAATATATCTGGTTGGCACACAGGATGGCTCTATCTACGAGTGCTCCGTCTCTGACAGTCAGACTTTTCTCTGCACTTATGAAAAACACTTAGTAAGTACATCTGGATAAAACCTTTGTTTCTGGGATGTTTGAAATAATGTAAATGCACACATGGTCGATGACAGTATATCCCAGTGAATCTAAAGCGCAACGAAGACAGTCAATTGAACTTGCTTGAAGTATTTATTTATTTTTTTTGAATCTGCAAGTGGGAACAACTCAATTGCTCTTTTGTTTTGCAGGTTGGTTTTCAGTCAAAACATCATCCATGACACCTAAAAAGTTAGTTTAAGCCCAAAGTTAACTTGCTATTCCTTGCTATAAGGCAACAAATTAACATTTTTTTCCTCAAGGTTGATTTGTTAGAAGCAGGAAAAATAGGCAAGCATAAGGATTTCAGTTAGTTTGACAAGAATCAAACAGTAATGGTTAGACGACTGGGTCAGAGCATCTCCAGAACTGCAGCTCTTGTGGGATGTTCCTGGTCTGCAGTGGTCAGGATCTCTCAAAAGTGGTCCAAGGAAGGACCAGCGGTGAACCAGAGACAGGGTCATGAGAAGCCAAGGCTCATTGATGCAGGTGGGGAGCGAATGCCGGTCCTGGTGGTCTGATCCAACAGACAAGTTACTCAGTTCAAATTGCCAACAAAGTTAATTCTGCTTCTGATAGAAAGGTGCCAGACACCACAGCACACCTTCACCAGTCAGGTCAGCACTGTTTTGGCAGCAAAAAGGGGACCAACACAATATTAAATTATTATGTCAAACTAAACTTTTCAGTGTCAGGGATGATGCTTTGACTGCAGACCAAACTGGTAAAAATAGTAATTTGGTAAAATAACATCTGTATACTCACTCAATATATCATGTTATTCTCTCTCAGCACACTGTGAACCACATTGAATGGTCTCCATTTAGTGCTGATGTGTTCTTGAGTTGCTCCTGTGACTGGACTGTCCAGCTTTGGAAGCAGGGCCGCTTGACCCCTGTGTTGAGCTTCTCATCCACCCCGAGGGCCGTGTATTCCGCCAGGTGGTCTCCAAACTGGCCCACAGTGTTTGCTGCCATTAATGGACAGCAGGTGGAGGTGTGGGACCTGAATTCAAGCATGTGAGTCACACCTGTAGAGCTCCCGTATTTGTAGGGTTCTGGCTCTCGCTTTTGAAGCCACACCCAACTTCAAATGCTATTTTGTGGGATTGTTTGTCTTTTCTGATATTTATCTTATTCTGATTTTTTTTCTGTCAATATGAATAAATAAATTGAAGGAAAATGTTCCAGAATATGCTTATACTGTTCCAAATCATATTTTCAAGGAAAAAAAAAACAGCAAATCAGGAACGCTCATCAAACGACTTCCTACCTAACTCAAGGATAACAAGCTTCACTGGCCCACTGGTAGTAGTGGTAGTTCACTGTAAACTGGTTTTTACTCCTTAAGCATCTGCCATCCTAAACCCCAAAATTGCATAAAACATGGATTTCAACAAGTATATCAGACAGCACCGAACCAATGTATTTTTATATTGAGTTACATAATAATTAACCAACATGTGAATACACACTTGTGTATATTGTACTTCGTGTTTTCCCAGCCATCTGACCTCTATGTAAAAACACAGCTTTAATAAACGGTAAAACTACGCCCCTTGCTGTCCTAAGTGAAAACATTCAACAGCACTGCTATAACAGAGGACCTCATTTTTTTGTTTACTCCTCTAAATTTATGTTTTAACTATCTGTTTACACTCATTTGATGCTTTTATCTGATTTGAAACATGAACCAGGCAGAGTGATCTGTCCAGTAAATATGAACATCTCCTTATAGCATGCACCCAACCATTGTGCACCATGCTGCATCTGGTTCAATGATGACATCGCTGCTGTTTGCCAGGGGGACAGACTGTGTTGTCCTTGGGGACAGCGATGGGCAAGTGACTGTCTACGAGCTCAAGAACCTCAGTTTGGGAGAGGGCAAGCAGGTAAAACTAAGGCAACCAATATGATATTCCACATGCAGCCTATTGCAAAATGCTTAACATAAGCATTCACATATTAATTTATTCATATATCAAGGAAGCTTGCAGAGCATACAAGCACACAGGACAAACAGTCTCTTTTGCTTTTTCTTTCAGGTGAACAGCCTGGAGGACATTATTCACGCTGCATTGTTAAAGTAGATTTACTTTTAAACATACTATTTAAATGAAAAGGTAAGCAGTCGTGTCAAGCAGTTTTTCCTTTATGTCTAAAAATGTTGTTATTGTGTAGTACATGTGAATAAACAGCTGAATAGTCAAACATAGTCAAACTTTGTGCAGAACTCAAGAGTGCAGCAGCGAACACAGTTATTCTGGATGACAGTGCTTTCTTTCATTCGCCCTCTGGCTCTGACAAATTTCATCACGCTCCCCAGAGCAGCTGGTATGTCTAAAAATGACAAACTTCAGTGCGTGAGGGTATGGGGGCTTGCGTTAACGAGAGATTCAGAAGAGGGAATTCAGACTACGTGCCTAGTGGTGAAACTCTTGTGATTCTCATGTATACAACAACAACAACTTCCTGATTTCACCTTTCAAATGATTTACATGCTGATACAGCTGGTTTCCAAGATTAAATTACAATTTAAAAGCAGATCACATACATGTTCTGGTCCTGTCCCAACCTTACGTTACGTTGGACCAACATATTTAGTGCATATTCCAATGTGTTTCAAAAATACATCACTCCTAATCCTATTTCTGCCTTATTTGGTAGAATGCCTGAAGCCCACTCCCTTAAAGCTAAAGGTAAAGATAGCTCATTTCAGTGCACTTTCTCAAACTTGAAAAGATCAGATACACTATGAAAGACAGTTGCCAGAAATTTTAAAAATCCTTCACTTCCTTAATTACTGTGACAGCCTACAAGTACTCCTAAGCCAATATTTAGGGCAGCAGATAATGATGGCAGACCCCCTAACCTACCTTCCAGGGTTTCTTGATTTTTTTTTTTTTTTTTTTTTTTCAAATTAAGTTTATTTTATTTTATTTCATCAAGCAGTCTGCATGCCTGGGTGCTTGATTTTATACATCTGTGGCCATGGAAGTGACTGGAAAACCTGATTCTGATTATATGGATGGGTGAGCAAAAATGTTTGGCAATATAGTGTGTATGTGTGTGTGTGTATATATATATATATATATATATATATATATATGTATAAAAAATACTGTATGTGTGTGTGTAAAAGGGTGGTGTGCCTTCTCCAGCTCGAGGAAGAGATCCTGCCCCAAGTGGAGGAGTTTAAGTATCTTGAGGTCTTGTTATTGAGTTGGGAAAGAATGGAGCAATGTCTCTTGGCTGGCCTGGGAACACCTTTGGATCCCTCCAGAAGAGCTGGGGAGAGGGAAGTCTGGGCTTCCCTGCCTAAGGGACCTGACCCCAGATAAGTGTAAGAAGATGGATGGATGGACTTCCTAAAATTTAACTTTACAAACACTTTGCAATCTGTAAAAACTATTAAAATGTGAAAAATCGAAACGCAAGGAATAATAATGTTTCAGTTCTTGTGGGATGAGTTTCGTCTTCAGGCTCGTGGCTGTTTCTTGGTCAATGTCTGTCATTTTTTTTTTTCTTTCTTGATTTGTTGTTGCAATCTGACCTAGTCATGTTTGGTTACCAAACACACAGATTAGTGAACAAACATGACAACATTTTATGTAATGGAAAACCTCATGTTGTGGCTTCACAGAGAGTTTTGAACAGGACTACTTCTTGTCTGGACAAAGTGATGCAGTGCCAGGCTAGCTGTTTCCCTGTTTCCAATCTTTACGCTCAGCTAAATGTCTCCTTGCTGTAGCTTCATATTTCATGATCAGATAATGCGCATGGCATCAATCTTCCCAACTAACTCTCTGTCAAACTGTCCCTAACTATAATATAACTGTCTAATAACCACCACTCCACATTTCTACTCAAGGCTTACAGTACTGATTCAATATAAATTATGAAAACATCATAACGTGGAATTAAAGTCATTGAATCAGGTGAAATATACTGAAAATTAAAAACAAGACAGTGCTAAAGAACATTTCTAATGAGTCCAATTAAATCCAATCCAACGGTGAAAAACAGAGGATCGGAGTTCAGACTATATTCAAAGTATCAAAGTCAGAACTACAAAACCAAGACTAACTTCCTTTTTGTTAATGTGTGTAGGGCCTGTATCTGCTGACAGTGTGACTTCAGACACAATGAGTGTTCACCAGCAGGGCAAGCGATTCATGACAGCTGTAGTAAAATACAGCAGTGATGTTGAAATAACTGTATTTTTAACCATACTGTGATCTATGACTCTTATCAGGTCACATATCCTCACATAGAGCAGTGAGGAACAACAAAGGGAAGATATGAATCCCATGACGACAAGTCACAGACAGAGCATGTGATTCTGGTTGAGCTCAAATCATCTGTGTATGCCATTTAAATACAACATGACACATTTTTCTCACATAACTAAATGGACTTCAAAGGTTGTGAGTTGTTATTAAGTCTAGATTTACATCCCTTTTTGCACCCAGTGGATTGTTTTTCTTTTACTTTGTATTTCAAGCTCAGTGGGAAGTGAATCTGGATTTGAAAGTGACTTCTGATGTTGTTGCCCTCTGATGACTGTCAGTTTGAAACAGGTTTATTCACCTCTTTATTCAGACAACACAGTTTATTCATCTCCTGATATATAAAAGATATATAAAAAAATATATATACATACTAAAGTATGAGAAAAACTTTACTCAAGATCCACTTACTACTAACTAGCCTTTAAGGGAACATTTGGTTATTGTTATTTTCCAATTTAATATTGAAAAGGGCTGATATTTTGTTGACTATTTCTCATGTTGTTATTAATTTCTGCAGCAGTAGATTAGTAAGAGAAGTTGACAGAATTTGTATTTTTGATTGTGACTCTGTTCCTTACTACGGGAGCCGTCTGAAAAGAGGCAGTTTGCTGAGATCAGGTGCTTCCTCTTTAAAATGATCCAACTGTACGCCGCATCAAAGATGGTTGAAAAATATAATTAGTCAGAACACCTCATGCGTTCATCTGCTTGAAACCATAATATTGCCCCATAACACATGTTGGGTCAACTTGATCCAGGAAGAAAGCAATGGAAATTGTGAAAGTTTATTATATTTGTAAAGAGTATAGTATGGGACCATTCATGACATTTTAGATGAATTAGATAAAACACATTTTTTAAATCAAAATTGACAGTAAGAGGGTTAAAAGTTCAGAAAAGTACTGCACAAAAAGTTGAAGTACACAAACACACACACACACACACACACACACTATGTATCACTCAGGTTGTGGGCAAATTACAATGGCTTTTTTTGAATTCCCCCAGCAGCAGCAGCAGCAGCCAATGACTGAACTTTTTTCCTAAATGTTGGACTGCACCTTTAACTCCCCTGGACGTGCCTGGTGGGTGTGTTTGTTCAATTAGTGTGTAGGTGGAGCACAGAAAGAAACCGACAGTAGACAGACAGCAGGCAGGCAGGCACGGGATTGTGATTTAGTTCCTGGACACGCGGAAAGCTCGAGTTTCCCGTCTAGCTGCAGAAAGTTATTGCCGACAGCCGATAAAAGTCCGATGGTGGTGTGTGAGGAAGATTTCCCGATGATTGAAGTATCGATACCATCAATGGAGAGGGAAGTGGATGAGTCGGGAAAGCCCAGAAAGGTGAGAACGTTTCGTCAGTTGAACTTTTGTTGAGCTTTTTTTTTCTCGGTAGCGTAAAATACATTTTAATCTGTGTAATCACCTGTTGCTATGTGTGTAGTCACTTATTAAAGGTGAAATATGACGCCAGGTGAGCCGGGTGAGCCAGGTAAACCAGCAGGAAGAGTGAAAGCGAGTCAGGTTTCTAAGCATAAACATTTTTAAAACCACCAGTAAATCAGAAGAATCTTGATATTGAGAAGGCTTTATACTCCAGTACTGCTCTTAAAATAAGCTATGATAAAAGACTCCTTTATTCGTCCCACAAAAAAGGAAATTATTAAAGCAGCAAAGAAGGTAACATTACAAATAGGGTCTGTATAAAAATAAGAACCAGTGACACTAGTAAACAAGTAGAAGTAGTAAAAGAATATGTCAAAATTAGTAGGTCACACAGGTAAATAAGTAAACAATCCCTTTGAAAAACTATAAGTCATACCTAATATAAATAAATAAATAGTATAAATAATATCTAAATAAGCCACATCGCAGAAAAAAACTAAGCCAGCAAATATTCAACATAAATGAACACAATGGACCAAGTGGTGTAATAAGATAGTAGAGGTATTGCTCATGCTGAGAGGTGAAAACAGTCAGATTAAAGGCCGAGTAAAGTGAAAATTTAATCTATATTTGTTTTCTCGCATGTTATACAAGTTACAAAATAAAAGCTAAAAAATATTTTAAATAGAATATACACTAAATATTTTAGTATTAGTATTTTGGAGACCATTCAAATGTTTTTCTCCCTCTCTAACTTTTATGGGAGATGACTCACAGATTGTCTGTTGATATTGGTGGATGAACCAACTGTCTCTCATCCTGGCGCTCATCCTCCAGTCATATCATTTTCAGGAGCTACCATCTCCCTCTCAGGCCTTTTTTTTGTTCTAACAAATTTAGCAAGGTAGTTCATTTACTTATTTTAACAGACTTTAAACAAGTCTATAATCTAACTAGAAAATGTGTAAGTTTGGGGAACAGATTAAGGCTATCTGATGTCATTAGGGAGGACAAAAGAAGGGGGATGATAGAAAAAGGCCAAGTATACTGTGTAGTCACATAGAGTATTGATATTGTATAGAGTGTCTGTGTCGCTCAAAAATACTTTCTCAGCACAAAAACTGTAAGTCCTATTGAAAAAAAAAAAAAAATCCAAAAAGTTTTACACTGAAGACGCAGTTGTACATTGTTAACATACTCTTGAAAATGCCCACATTTGAGAGGAGAATGTGGCACTTATATATAATGGCAACATAGTCTTGCATATTTATTTTCCCATTTATGGGACGATGAGAAGAGATGAGCGCAGAAGAGAGGAGAAGACTGTCTATAATTTCTGAAGACACAATGTCTTTGTCCACATTTGAAAGGACATAAGGAGATTGACAATTTATGATAGACCTTATCCTGAGCCTCCTGTTAAGATACAGCCAATTTATTGGTTTGAGGAGGCCTAACTAGTTTGTCTGTCTGTTTACATAGAAGTTTCATGAGAAAAGATAATTATAGGGGCTTTTGTTTTTTTGACAAGAGGTGGTAGGACAATCGGATGCCCATTTTTGCCTGTATAGTACAAAAAAATTAATGTGCTGCAGTTTTCCAGAAGAGAGGCTTCAGATTTTACGTTCTAGATTAAGATGACACAACAGATACCATAGTCATACTGCTATGACCAGCACAAGATTTCTGAATTAATGTATGAAGTGTGGCTCCAGCAGGGACTGTCCTAATTTTAAATTAATCTGCACCACTCAAGCTGTGATGTCATCATTAAATGCAATATACACTAAATATGAGACGCACACTTTTCCACGGCTCCTAAGAAGGTGAAATATTGTCAATGCTAAATAAAGGTTGAGTGATACACAGATATAATGGAAGATTTGCAACAGTTTAAAGTTTGAATGGAGTCTGCAGCTGAGTATGCAGAAGCAGCAGCATTTCAAAGTGGAAGTACAAATTTAAGAGGAATATTTTTCTCGAAATAATTTGTGAAAAAAGCTTAATATTTTAAAAATGAGTTATATGAGTTTGAAACATGAAAAGTCACAGCATTAATGTCCATAAAGAGCTGAATCTATCGATAGGTGAATGGTTTCCTACATATCTCACAGTTTCTACACATTCTTCTATTTTCTGTCAATAATAGTAGACCTATTAGTTTTATGTAGACATGAAAGTATTGAACATTAGACCCATGTGTTTCCCTTGTTTACATGTTTCATTAAGATCTCTTAGAGAATGTGTTGTGGTACTGTATATTAAACTTAATTATCAGGAATAAGCGTTCCCATAGTAAACCTGCTGAATAATAATACATTGTGCTTTTGTGCAAGTAGGCACAATGCAATAAAAGCATCAAAAAGACCTTAAGAGAGCCATTAACCTGAGATGGTTGAAGTTGAAACCTTTTTTCTAAATGAACTTGAATGTTGAGATTGTTGCCACAACTGAGGTTCTTCCCATATTCCTGAGGAAATAACTGCATTATTTTAAACCCCTTAATCCAATGAATTTATTTGCTTGGACCCCGATGAAAGCTCACTTTCAACAGATCAGCTGAATGCACTTCACTAACTTGCAACACAAACACAAAGGTGTTACAAAAAATAAATGAACAAATAAAAGGATTTGTCTACTGTAACTACAGTTTAGTACAAGCAATATCTTGATAGTCTTATAGATGTTGTGAGTGAATAATTCATGTTGGATAAACCACATGAGCGTTAAGAAAGTATCATATATACCCATAGAACATAAACATGATAGTTTTGATCTTAACATACATACAGTGTATGTAGTGTAGTGTTTTGAGATGCATTACATGTGTATTAAAAGCAGTTATGTTTCTGTGTTGGAGAACAGCCATACTTGTCTATATGATTACACTAATTTATTGAAAATGAATTCTGATGTCTTCCTGTGAAGAAATTACTTAATAATTAATTAAGTTACTGTATTCCGATGCAGATAATAAACTGCTAAATCATGGAGTTTAAATCTTTAATTTGTATCCTTAATTTACACTGACTTAAATACACTGTTTTTGCGGCAGCTCCTGCAGATTCAGGTGATTTATGCAAATGATTTCAAGCAAGAAGCAGAATTACGTCAGTTTTAACTTGAAAGACAGGTAGTATGAATATGACCATATTAATAATAGTAACAATGATAATTTCCTATACATTTTTGTAGAATGCAGATCTGTAGTTAAATGGAAGTAGAGCAAGGATAGGCTTATTAATAATTTACGATAATAACAGTATGCCAAAAGTTAAGTCTGGACAAGGATATCCAACCTGAGCATAAACAATGGTGTTTACACCATTTCAGTTGTTGGAAGAATGGTTTAAATGTGATGTATATAACATATGTAATCTATTTTCATCATCCGTTTGAAAAGCATGACACACTTTAAAATTTTAAATGTCCAACTTGACAAATTCTGTGTGACAGAGACTGTGTCTCCTTTCTTTCTTTCCCTTGCAGCTTTTCAGAGTTGAGGTCTTGTTTAACGAGAGGAAACATTTTGTGCTCAGAAGAAGCAGCGAATTCCAGACTCTCCACAGAAAAGTATGTTTATAGACACAGCTGCAATAGAAGGTCTCTTATTATACACTTTTCAGACATTCATACGTTTCAGACATTCAACAATATTGTATTCAAAGTGTATTACCCCAAACTCAGCCTTGGTCATGAATTCCAGCCAGTTAAAAATCACTGTATTTAGCTCAGTGAGAACAGGCTGTTTCTGCATCTGTACCTTTAAATTTTCCTGAGCTGCGTCTGACCACGCCCCCCCTCCTGTCTCCTGATAATAATTACTCAAGGACGTTAGCTCTGCAGCTATCGCAGCTCCGTTAGCGGCAGTGCCCTGTCTGTAAACATCCCCTGTCCCTGTAGCGTTAGCACCGCAGCTAATGGAACTAGCTAAGATGATAAGTATACCACAGGGGAAATAGTACTGGGTATGTGTGTCTATATGTGTGTGTGTGTGTATATATATATATATATATATATATATGTATATGTGTGTGTGTGTGTGTATATATATATATATATATATATATATATGTATATATATATATATATATAGACATATACACGTATATATATACATATACGTGTATATGTGTGTGTATATACATATGTATATACACACGTATATCACGTCTTCTTATGGTTGACTTAAGGTAAAATTGCACAATGATCATCCTTGTTAAGACAGACAATGTGTTGTATGCTATCACGCTTCTCTGATTTGAAGGTTCATGTAGTTGCTTTGTGGTGCAGCTCAGGAAGATCATTCAGACTCCAGACTTCCCGAGCAAAAGGAACCAACATCTGAGGACCAAACCTCTGGAGCAGAGGATGCAGGAGCTGGAAGACTACATCCAGGTAACACATCCAGCCCAGTGAGTTGGGATCTTCTCTCACATTGTTTTACAAGATTGATTGTTTTTTTTTCTTGCTCCAGGACATTATCTATCAATACGAAGACGTACCACAGGTGCTACTTGACTTTCTCCACCTAAAACACTTTCACACAGGGATGAAGATCAGCAGCATGGAGTAAGTCCTTCAGTCCAGGCTCCTCTGGCTGCACACCGATATGTTAGATATGTTGCTGTATTCAGGTTCTCTATATTTGGATTGAGGGCAGTGCAGCAACATAATAAAACTTTTGACACATTTCTCATCATGGTGTGGAGCAGCAGCGTGATCCAAAGATCAAGGAAGGAGAGCTGATGTATAACAGTACACCTGTACTTGTCGGTCCTATCCAGCCCACATAGCTTTTTGTATATTAGTTTTATGTCCACTGCATTTAATAGTAGCAGTGTAGTGTGTTGTATGCTGATGAGTTGGAGTGAGTTGCTTTATAATCAAAACGAAGTAACTGTGTATCATCAAGTCAAGTATTTAATCTGTCATGTTGTAAGCATGCACATGTATTGGCGTTCATTTTGACAGTGTTTTTACAGAAATCTGTAAAAGCTATATTGTTTAATTTCAGATCACTTGATGAATTGGACAGTCAGGATGACAGGTAAGATCTCCACTCTTATTTCCCCTTTCTCTGTGTTGGTGCACTATAGTGTGTACTGTCTAATAGAAGGAATGTACCTACTGTGAGATTTATCTCTTCAACACCATCACTTCAGTGATAACAGGCACATTGTAATAACTCCAATATAAAAAGTTCTGTCTTTTTTTCTATGACTGATAAACCTAAGAAACCTAAACCTAAGAGGTGTATAAAGGAATGAATGATTAAACAGTATGAAGACTAGCATGTGCTTCAAAACGCCTATTTGTATTTTGTTTTTTATATGACACACTCGCAGCATCTTGACTGGGGTTAGGAATTGATATGATTATCAATTATCCTTATTGGTTAACAATACATTTTGAACATATTATTATCCATGTATTTGGCTTTTCGTCTTTAAAGTATGTAACGTTGAAAACATAAAACTGACAAAATCAACAGTGCTATATTAATGCACTATGTGTCAATTATGCGACATACCTGGAATTGGAGCCTGTGTTGCATCAAAAGACTTCAATTCAAAATATTGATGGGCCCTACTGCCCACCATGACTCTTTCTTGTTGAGGACTTTCACATAATGATGTATTTGGATTGTGCAACTGTCAGAATAACGTATGGGAATTAATAATAAGAGTTAATGACAAGAAAAAGAATCATTCTTCTTAAATGTTGATCTTGTGTTCTAAATTGAAACATCAGAGGCGTATATTTCAAAGGATCACACAATTTCAGATCCACTGAGTGTTGCACTAGAGGACCACCCCTCAGCTCAGTACCTCCTTATCTTAATCCAGAATGTGCACATACACTGATGTGGTCTACCAGGACAAATGTGTTTCACATTAATGACAACTGTTATTATTGGTATAGCGTAGTAAGTAAGTATTGCCAGTACATTGACTAATCAGTCATATTTTGTTTCCTCAGTTATTCATTACCAAATCAGCGAGTGTTGGGATTCTTTGAGGATCCTTATCTCTCTGACTGCACATCAGGTAGGAAAGATGCTGAGAAAACACAATGAAATTGCTACTAACTCTGTACTCTTTGCGTTTTGTCATTTGGTGCTGTAATTGTAAATTGAAAACATTAAAAAGCATGTCAGACTTATTCAAACCTTAAGCTCTGTCTCTTGTCTTGCAGATCTCCCAGATGTTGTTGTGAACGGGGTTCTTCAGGGTTTTTATCCCCGTGATGTCCGGGTTAGCTTCACAGCCCCTGTTTTCATGGAGCATGACCCCACCACTCCTATAGAGGTCTGAAGATTTAATGTTTTAAAGTAGAATATACACTACAGAAAAGGACATTGCAAAAGAAAAAAGCCTGAAATAGTTAGTTAGAGGATGCTTTCGTCCTGTGTCTCCAGTGGGATTCAAACACAAAAGGCAAACTTTTGTTGTTCTGATACTCCACCTGTTGTATTATTTAAAGATCTCCTATTATAGACTTTTTCTGCAATTTTATATAGGTCTCAGACAATATTTTATTCAAAGTGTATTACAAACTCAGCCCTGGTCCTGAATTCCAGCCAGTTAAAAATCACTGTATTGAGCTCTGCTGAGAACAGGCTGTTTCTGTGTCTGTACCTTTAAATTTTCCTGAGCTGTCTCTGACCACGCCCTCTCTCTGGAGAGAGGATGTGACACTCTCTCTCTCTCTCTCTCTTTCATATACCGTGGGTACTGGCAGAAGAAGCCCTAATCTTACTCTGCTGTGCATGGACAGCACCGTTAACAGTAGTCTGAGTCACATTTTTTTTTTGTTGCGTTACTGTGTAGCTCTACTTAGCGTGATACGGAGGTCCGCCGGTAGCTACACCGTAAAGCAACACAAAATTAAACTAGAAAAGCAGACCTCCGCCAAGGCGGCAGCAGAGACTGTTTTTTAAAATTTATTTATCATTTTTATTTATTTAGTTACCCCCCCGCTGCCAAGGAGGTTATGTTTTCACCGGGGCTCGTTTGTTTGTTGGTTTGTCAGTTTGCAAAGTAACTCAAAAAGTTATTGACAGTTTTTGAAGAAATTTTCAGGTTTGGCTGGAAGTGGAGTTTTCAAACCAACAAACGAACATACAAATAAACAAATCCCGGTAATAAATAACCTCCTTGGCGGCGGTAATAATAATAATTTATAGCTCCATGTTTGTAGCTGTGTTCCAGACAGTTAGTGCCAATCCATGCTTCATCTTCAGCTGGTTACCCCTAATTTCCACCGAATGTGTAACATCCGACAGACGTCGGCGTCGTTCTGCATCCAGTGGAAATTAGGGGTAAGTGAAGCCTGCTTTGTGAGATGATGAGCGCTCACATGCTAAACTTTGGGAAGCTCTCTTGCTACATTTCCAGCTAAATTAAAATAAATAGATCCACTGGGTCTTCAGAGGACAAACAGAGCAAAAATAGCCTCCTGTGCGCCGTGCTTTGCTCCTAACTTTCTCAGGTTTGTTTGCGAAAGTTAGCGAGGAGAAACAATGGCGGCTGCTTGGTAACTAAGAGGAGGATTGTCTATCCGGGGGGGGAGGCTGGCTCAAAGGCAGTGTCCTCTACTGGAGGGAGGGGCAAAACAATTGTTGACATCAATGGTTGAAAAATGTTCAACTCGCCTGTTTCAGCACACATTGGCAAATAAAGGAGGTGACAGACTTTTTTCACTCCTAGGGCCTCATTCACAGGCTATGGGGACAAATGCTACCTTTATTAAGTGAATTTTGCAAATAGGTGACCTTTAACCATATTACAACCCTTTGAGAACACTAAAATGAATGAATTTTGAAACTTAGTCACTCAACATGTGTTTTTTTTTTAGTCCATTTAAGTAGGCAAAGTGTTTTAAGTGATATGTGACCACAGGCAAATAGTTTTATTTTGACATAAAGTCACAATCCATACAGACTTGTTTATAGAGGTTCGTTATATTCATTCATGCATTCTTATACATTTTTAGTAATTTTGAGATTATTGAGGCTGATATAGATTTCAGGTGTGGATGTTGACAAATACAAAGGTATATTTTACTTTTTACTGTTAACAAATGTTTTTGAGTCATTTGTGATTTTTAATCATTTTGCTTTTATTAAAATTGCAATAAGGCATCAGACACGACTCGGTCTGTTTGAATCCCACATTTAGGTCTGTAGATGTAGCTGTAAATGTTTGTACAGTTTTTTTTATCTGCTAAATGTATGTTTATGATTGCTTGTCGAGCAAAAATTACAGAATATCTCAAATTGTTTTTTCTGATGCCATTAACCAATAGAATAAATTGTGATATAATTTCAGTTTTTAGTTGGTTTTGAATTTAAATTCAAAGTGTTTCTCAAACTCTTCAGTTATTTATGCTTAGAAACTCAGTGTGTGAAAAAAAAAAAACTTTATTTGATATTGTTTCCCTGGAAAATATTTTTCAGACAGGAAGTGTCCATAATTTTTTTTTTTTTTTTTTTTTTTTTTTTTTTTTTTTAAGTTTGTGTGTAGAAGGTGTTCTTTACAGCTACCACACCTCATCTCACCCTCAAGTGAAATAGTTTACAAGCAGCAACAAGCAGCTCAGCCTTAACATTCAAGCTCATTTGCCTGAGGGAGAAAAGGCAGGAAGAAAGGTAGTTTGAGACTTTAGTTATGTTATTTGGCTGTGGTTTTGTGGTGCTAAAAATGACTGTTGGGTTGAATTCAAGACAGGTTGGACCAGTTTACATTGATAAAAGAAATAAAATTAACAAATGGTCAAGTTGAAGTAGTTTATTAGTAGTTTAAGTATTTCATTCAAAATTCTTAAAATGAGTGAGTGACACAACTTTCTAAAATGGCCATCAAGTATAGACTACATCAAGAAAATGTCACATCAGGAAAATGTCACAGTGCAATGGTTCACTGTATTCTGTGTCAACATTAGTACAATCTTTATTTGAATACTAGGTTATTTTTGTGAATTGACCAACTGACTTGAATTTTTAAGTTAAAGGGCTTTTAAAAATGGGTGCTTGTGTTATATGTACATTGCACGTAAATAAACACTTTGAAGTTTGAATCTATGTCTGTTCTGAACTTTATGTGTCAAGGGAATGACTGCCATATAAATCGCTGGATATACATATCTCTATATTTAATCAATTAATAAAATACAAGAATTATTAACTATTCACTTCCTAGTTCACTCATAGACTGCAGTCATCAACACTCTCTCCCTACCACTGCAACTATGCTGCGTTCGTTTTCTATCGGAAGTCGGGATTCGCAACTGGGAATGACGTCACACCCGAGTTGACGGCGTTGATATTTACAACTCAGAGCTCGTAAATTAGGACTTACGAGGACAACTTGAACGCAGCATATATGCCATAGGCATTTATGTATTTTGTATGCAAAAGGGCTGTCTGTCCCCTACTATGAAAACAGGTTTGATAACCTTGTTACCTAAACCAAACAAAGATTTGTTGATGTTAGAAAACCGGAAACCAATAACCCTACTTTGTAATGATTATAAACTGCTTGCTTTAGTTTATGCGAATTGCCTAAAACATATATTTGGAAAACTTATAGAGGAATATCAATCAGCCTTTGTAAAGGGAAGATATATTCATAACCATATTTGATTGATTCTGGATATGATTGATTACCAATCGTGTATTCAATTAGATAGTTTTGTGTCATTGTTTTTTTTAGGGCTTTTGACACTGTTGAACATGAGTTCATGTTTACAGTACTCAGAAAACTTGGAGAAGGGTTCTCCAAGGTTATTAAAATGTTTTATAATGATAGTTATAGTTATAGCTCCCTCAACCCTGGAATGACACCTAAAATTAAGATCTTACGTGGAATCAGACAGGGATGTCCCATTTCGCCAAAATTATTTTATGTACACAAATGCTAGCTTATCTATTTGTAAATCACCCTCAAAGGAATTTTCATTTTTGATTATGAGTATCGAATAAGTCAATCTGCAGATGACACAGTAATATTTCTAAATGATAAATCCATAATTGAGAAAGCCCTGGATATAATATCAATTTTCTCAAGTGCTTCAGGTCTGTGCTCAAACTTGAAAAAAATGTGGAATATTATCTCTTCATCCTTGTGTTGAGCCAAATATAAATTCCATTCCTGTAAAAACTGAAATAAAATACCTAGTTTAACAATATCTAAGATAGAAATAAGAGACAACAACTAAACATAGAAGGGAAAATAGATGATATAAAAAATCTCTTAATTTTTGGTTCATGAGAGGGCTATCTATTCTTGGCAGAAAAAGCTGAAGGCATATCAAAACTTGTATATCCTAGTCAAGCCCTTTATGGTCCTCCTCAAATGATTTAAAAAGGTAAATTCCTTCATTTTTAGCTTCATATGGAAAAATAAAACCCATTTCCTCAAAAAAAATCTGTAATGACTAAAGAATATAAAACTGGTGATTTGAAAGCAGCTGATTTTGAATCTATGATGGTGTATTTAAGTCGAAATGGATCAAAGCATATTTGGCAAAGCCAGATTCTATGTAGTTCCATATACCAAAATGTCTTTTCCAAAATGTTGGAGGATTAGATTTTTGTTGAGATGTGACTTTGATATAAATAAACTGCCAGTTTTTACTATCCTACTGGAAAATAATGTTCACCCACAACTTCACACCCCACAGCGCCACCTTGTGGAATAATAGAACCATTACTATTAACAGGAAGACTTCATTTGAACAAGAATGGTATGACAAAAAAGGTTCTATTACTGATTAAATGGATATAAATTTCAATCTATTGCAATTGAATTCATTTGTTGAAAAGTTTAGTTTAAAATGTTCATATAAAGAATTTAATTGAATTTGTCATGTCAAGTCAATTTTATTTGTATAGCCCAATATCACAAATTACCAGTTTGTGAGGGCTACAATGTGTACAGCATATGACACCCTCCTTTACAAACAACCCTCGCATCGACTAAGGAAAAACTCCCCCCCAAAAAAACTTTTTGTACCCAATTTGTAAGGTGATTCCACTCCCCTTAATACACATGATTAAAAATATCTTTACTCACTCAAATGTGTATGCCAAACTGTCTAATTTAAAGATAAGTGTAGTGAAGTTTGGTGAAAAAAGATGTAACAACGAAGTACTTGGAAATGTGTTGAAAGAAGCTATTCTATGATATTAAAGAAACTAACAAAATTAAAGATAGCAGATAATGAAATAACGTTGACAAAGACATATTGTAGCTATCTTTAATGGCCAATTTTATCCAAAGTAAAAGAAATTCAATTTAAAATAATAAGCAATATCTATCCTGCTGCTGAAACTTTAAGGAAAACGTTCAAATTTGAAGTTAACTCTTGTGTATTTTGTATGGTAGAACAGGAAACGATTGAACACTTGTTCTTTTCTTGTTCGATTACACAGCTTTTCTGGAAAGATGTTTACACTTGGTTCGAATATTGACATCAACAGTTCTTTGTTTAACAAGTTTCAGGTGTTGGTTTATGGTCTATCAAAAAATACATTTAAAATGATGAATATAATTTTCATTTTGGGGAAATATCACTTGCATAAAAATAAATGGAAAAACAGTGAACACTCCATAATATGTTTTAAAACTGAGATAAAAATATATATATATATATATTTATCATTCTTGAAGATATTGTCGGAAGTGAACCAGTCTTCATGTGATTTATATAAAACCATGTCGAAGTCAGTTAAAATCCTGTGTGGTTTGGTTCGCCAAAAAAAATCTTATTTAAATTATGAACGCCCTATTATTATTTATTATTTTATTAGTTACTTGATTTTTTTTTATTTTATGAAATCGTTTTTCTACATTGTTTGTCCTTTTACATAGGTCGATTGCAAAAATTGTTTTTGAGAAGTTATAAATGTATTTTTTGTACATTTGTACATTTTACTTGTCAGTAGTTTTATGAAAGCTTGCATCTGAAACATAACATAACAATACTGACATCTTGAAGCAGGTTTTGTAAATGGAAATGTGAGTTATCTTCTTTTGTATGTTGGGCGTTCAAATCTAAAATGTAAATTTTAGATTTTAGATTTGTAAACTACTTACTGACCCCCTATCACCTTGGTTTCAGCGTTAAGGTTTCAGAAGCCAGCAGCCAATCAGCGGTTGTTTATGGGCGAGTCTTCGACGGATTGGATACAACAGTACAATCGGAACACGACACCGGAAGTCGTAAATCACGGCCCAATCCCAAACCGCTCCCTACACACTAGCCCTTCACAGCGAGTGTCACGCCAAATGAAGTCACACTCGCAGCTGTGAAGCGCACTTTAAATGAAGGGGGAATGTAGTATAAATAAAATGAGCAGGTATGGGACGCCCTCGTCACGCCACCGGAAAAGGGAAGTCACCATCGCCATGGCAACAGAAAGACGCCTCTTGTACAGGAGGAGCTATATTATACCTCAAATCATTTTATGTCATTCCACAAGTCTTTCAACTCCAGCACAAGTTGTCATTTCCAATCAAACAAATAAAACCAGATGAATTTTGCTGGCAGTTGTTCTCACAGTTTGATGTGCTAGGGCTGCAAAACCAAACGTCAACATATAACAATAACAATAATAATAATAATAATATAGCTTTATTTACAGACTCCAAGTGCAATAATAACAAGCAGACCGACAATAACCAGATAAACAAAGAAACATAAAACAAACAATAGCCAGCACACAGTCTGTCCACACACAAGCTAAAAACGGTACAATTGTTCACACCAGTATTCCCAAAATATGGAAGTGTATTTTGTGTCACTCTGAGTTGGGTCTGTCAGAGATACTATAATTCCATTTTTGGGTCGCCACAATCTGCACATAAACTTATGAATAAAATTTCTCAGCAAAGCATTGAATGTGGGAACATTACAGGACACAAATACACTTTCCCACCTTTGATACTTCAGCAAGATACGATACGATGACGATTTGTTAGTTTTGTCTTTTTTTATCTTTCCAAATCATGCCTTTAGTTTTGTTTTCTTTCAGTGTGACAAAGGTGTGAGGGACATACTGCACATCATGCGGAACTTAAATTTCTATGTTGTTTCTTCCTTCATTTTTTGCTGTCGCACTTTCTGCTAAAGCCGTCGTAAGTGTGCATCGATGCAGACTCGCTATTTTTAAGGGCTCAGTGGTCCACTCGCCCTCCGCCCCTACGTAGTTTGGGACGGCCCTTAATATAGCGGAGCCTCCGCGAGGACGCGCAATGGTTTGTGTATGGTGCAGCTGCTAAAACTCACTTAGATAAGATTGTTAGAGAAGTAAATAAAGCACTTAGGATATGCACTGGGGCAATGAGGTCAACACCAATCAAGGCACTACAGGTAGAATAAGGAGAAGGTCCATTAGATCTAAGAAGAGATAAACTTACACGTATTGGAGCCATCTACGTGTGGTAAAGAAAATGCTACCAATAGTGTAATTGAGGAATGTTGGGAATATAATAAATTTCAAGGTAATGGATTTGGGTGGCTAACAAAGGCTAAATCACAGGAATAGAGACTGGAAAACATTCGTTTTAATACCCCTATACGCCTATTAGTAATGTCCCCCCTGGCTATTCCTGAGACCTAGAATAGATTTAGGTATAATGGAATTAAAGTAAGAATGGGAAGAGAGTGGGATAGGATATCTAGCAAGTTATTATAGCCTATTAAACATAAATATTAGAATTATTTAGAAATATACAGATGGGTCCAAGGATGAAAATGATAGAGTAGGTACAGGATAATATATACCCTTAATGAATGTTAATATTGGAAATAGGATTCCTGATACAATGTCACTCTATACAGCAGAAATGATGGAAATCATCATGGGACTACAGTAGGTAGAGGAAGAAAGACCTGACAGAGTAGTGTGTTGTGTAGACTCAATGGCTGTCCTTTTAAGCTTACAATCTACATTATCTAACAGGGAATATTTAATGCTGGAAATTCAGCAAACTTTATTCAGACTTCATAGGATTGGTGTGGAAGTACAATATTGTTGGATACCTGCCCATGTTGGAATAAAAGGCAATGAGAGAGCAAATAAAATAGCCAAAAAAGCAACCAGAATGCCAAATATTGTAGATATACCCTTTGGTAAAGGAGAAGGTAAGGCAATACTCAAAAAAGGAATAATGATGAAATGGCAGGACAGATGGGACAGGGATAGCAGCGGAAGGAAATATTACAATGTGCCGAAAACCATTACAACACAGGGAGTATATAGCGGTAATGGAAGAGAGGAGACTGTATTAATCAGATTAAGATTTGATCATATAGGTCTTAATAAAACAATGTTCTTGATAGGGAAAAGTAATTCAAATGAATGTTCAGAGTGCAAAATAACAGAAGATGTGGAACATGTATTGATGCACTGTCAGAAATATAGGGGAGAGAGGATAGAACTAATGCGAAAGATGGCGGAGGCAGGTAGAGTGTGGAGCCTTGAGGGTATTTTGGGAATAACAGGAAAAGGGGTACAGGACACACAGAAAGCTTTAGTGGAGTATTTGAAAGAGACAAGATTATATGGTAGAATTTAAGGTTAGGGGTTTTAGGGTTTAAGGTTTTCAGCTATCATCCTTGTTGGACAACATCTCCCACCCCTTGCAGGACACTTTGGCAGCACTGGGCAGCTCCTTCAGCGAGCGGCTGCTTCACCCTCGCTGTGTGAAGGAGAGATACCGCCGCTCCTTCCTGCCTGCTGCTGTCAGACTCTACAACACCTCTCTAAGTTCCTGTTAACCCACACACATGTGCAATGACCCACGGACGTGTGCAATAAGTAATCTGTGCAATACCAATATATAAATATAAATATCTAAATATCAATATATAACAATACTGCATATATAATAATCAATATTTAAATTATCCTGTGTGATGTCATTATCATACTTCCATTTCCTTCACTTCCTTCACCATACCATTCACTATATTATATTTATCATGCCACTCAATCATTTTCTACTGTTGTTATTATTCTTTTTATATGCCCCTTTGTATGCCCTCCTTGTAATGTTGCACTATCCACTTTGCTGCTGCAACGATGCAAATTTCCCCATCTGTGGGATGAATAAAGGATTATCTTATCTTATCTTTTTTTAATTTCTATTTATTAATTAATTAAATATCAATTAAGTGACAAGCTGGGACTCAGCACCTCCCTCTGCAACTGGCTGCTGGACTTCCTCAGCAAGAGACCACAAGCAGTATGTGTCGGCAACAACACCTCGAGCACCATCACACTGAGTACAGGAGCTCCACAAGGCTGTGTTCTCAGCCCTTTGCTCTTCACCCTGCTGACACACGATTGCACCAACCACCTGGTAAAGTTCGCGGATGACACCACTCTGGTGGGTCTCATCACCGTTGGTGATGAGACGCACTACAGGACTGAGGTGGACCTTCTGGCCACGTGGTGCAGAGACAACAACCTCCTGCTGAACGTCAGCAAGACAAAGGAGATTGTTGTCAACTTCCAGAGAGGCCACAGCCAACACCGGCCACTGATCATCGATGGTGCTGCTGTGGAGAGAGTGAGCAGCACAAAATTCCTCAGAGTGCACATCAGCGAGGACCTCTCCTGGACCACCAACACCACATCACTAGCCAAGAAAGCACAGCAGCGCCTCTACTTCCTGCGCAAACTGAAGCATGCCAGCGCCCCACCACCCATCATGACCATGTTCTACAGAGGGACCATTGAGAGCATCCTCACCAGCTGCATCACTGTATGGGGTGGGAGCTGCACTGACTACAACAGGAAAGCCCTGCAGCTTATAGTGAACACAGCCAGCAAGATCATCAATGCTCCCCTCCCTTCCCTGCAAGACATCTACACCACCCACCTCACCCGCAATGCTGTCACAATCGTGAGAGATGTGACACACCCAGCGCACAACCTGTTCAGCCTGCTGCCCTCTGGAAAGAGGTACAGGAGCCTCCGGTCCAGAACCACCAGACTCACAAATGCTGAACTCCCTCCCTCTCTCCCATCACTGCCACCTACCACACAGCCAAGAGGTTAGAATCTTCTCCCTCGGCCATGCCCCCCCCCCCAAACACACACACACACACACACACTCCAACAAGCCATACACTACCTGTTGTTGCTGCTGCCCACCACTGGAAAGACTACTCTATAGAATTGCACTATGTGACCTTGCACCTTACTCAACTACCTCACAAGAACTGCTTGGACCTTGCAATATACAACAAACAATCCTGACTGAAGCCCTGGGCTGGGCTGTACTGTACTGTACTGTCTTGTGTACCAGTCTATTTCTTGTCCAACTGTCCTTTAATTTAGATAATTTCTGAATAAAAATGTTTCAGTGTCAAATGTTATATATTAATGCCTCAATGTTAAATGTTTTATCTATTATTTATCACTTCACCACTTATTACCACTCTTACTGTTACTGTTTCAATTGTTATTTATCACTACATAACTTTATTATTACTCTTACTATTACTATTTCAACTGTTATTTATCACTACATCACTTTATTATTACTCTTACTATTACTATTTCAACTGTTATTTATGACTACATCACTTATTATTATTATTACCCTTACTTGTCACATTGTTATTGGTCCTGTCTTGCACTCCAATCTATGTCTTGCTAAAATGTCAGTCTTGTGTCTATGTCTTTGCATGGGATAGAGAGAAACGCAATTTCAATTTTCTTGTATGACCTGTGCATATGAAGAAACTGACAATAAAGTTGACTTGACTTGACTTGACTTGATATACAGTAATCCTTGTAGTAACTCACGCTACATACGCCGGTACAGTAGGTGGCGGTATGCACCTAATAAGCTATGGTTGTAACCCGCCATTAAATCAAAAGAAGAAGAAGAAGAAGAAGAAGAAGAAGAAGAAGAAAAAGAAGTAGAAGACGTGCAAGCGGAGAGTTAGTGTGTAGGTAGAGTGTGTAGGGGGCAGTTTGGGCTTGGGCCGACGATTTACGAGGACGACTCTCAATACCGACCTCTTTAAGAGCGATGGTGAGAGAAGTTGTTCAATGTTCTGAAGTCTCTCATAGATTGAGACAACTAGGCATTAGAGGGCTTGAATTTTGTGATCGTAAATAAAGCTATCAGAAGAATGTTGTTAGACAAATAATATCCTAAGGTTATATATTTTGAAACGATTTGAGGTGGATAAGATTAAAAAATGAGAAATGATTATATTTCGTTTCCAGTGTCTCCCAAAGCCAAAGAGGTCCAATTCAAAATTTTGCACGAAATCTACCCAACAAATGAGTTTTTAAGACTGAGATTTGATTTTGATGTAAATAATTGTGTGTTCTGTGATGTGAATGCTGAAAGCCTAAGACATGTTTTTTTCCAGTGTGATGCAGTTCATCTCTTCTGGAGTAATTTGAGGAGATGTTTTTTTCCAGTGTGATGCAGTTCATCTGTTCTGGAGTAATTTGAAGAGTTGGTTACAATCAAAAAATATTGACTTCCCTCTGACAGAAGAAAATGTTTTATATGGTGTGTTTAAGGAAGATAAGAATTTAGAATTTGTTTTGAATGCTTTATTGTTGTTGGGGAATTTTTTCATTCACAAGTGCAGATACTTCAAAACAAGACCATGTCTAACCCACTGGAAGAATGAGCTTTTACTTTTTTGCCAATCCTTGAAACTGGTCATGGATAGGAAAGCCCTTCATTTATTTTCTTTGTTGGAAATATTTCATTTGATATAGAAAGTCCACTTACAACCATACTGCCAATGTTAAACATGTTTCCCTTTTTTCCCCTTCTTCTTCTATTTTAAATTACTCTGTTGTAATACTTATGCTCAATCTAAAGCAAATAGTTGGTTATTTTCTCTGACGATGCCTTTGTGCCGTGTTTGTTTGTATATTATTGTTTAATAAAAAAACAAAAAAAACAAAAAAAAACAAAAACGAGGACAACTCTCGGACGCAGCAGTGACGTATAATTTCAGCGCCATTTTGAAGCGTTACAGTTTTTAGTAGCTTCCATGGCTTTAGCAATCATAGAGTGCTGTAAATTGAACCAGAACTGATTGACTGATGGCGAAATGACTCAGGCTATACTTTCAGCGATAAATATCCTTACGAAACCTCTTGGTGGTAAGTGGCTAACTTTGTTTGACAGCCCGAGGACGACGAAGGCAACAGTAACGTGACAGTTTGAAATGAATAATGATAAAGTATAGCACAGCATGGATAGCTTTCTGGATGCACTATGGACTGTATTTTCAGTGGAGTGAATAACTTATAAGTCATTATTTTTATTATATAGTAAATAATTTGTAGTCACTTCCAAGTTTAAATTTTAAATCAATATAAAAGTCCAGCATGTGCCAGTCTTCTTTGGCTAAAGTCTTTTGTGTGCGACGGTGCTAGATGTAAGTTGATGGGTGACATTTTTACTGAATATACAGTGTGATACAGCCTGTCAACAACACTGCAAAACAAGCTGCATACAATCAACAATCCTGTACACTATTGGTCATACACGACTACAATGCAGTGTTCTGTGTCACATTTGCAGAAGCGTTTGTGCATGATGCTCAGTCCTCACAGCAAGAGGCTCTGCTGGCTGCTCTGCGGGCCAACAGAGCCCTTCTCCTGGAGCAGCTACAGAGTGAAAGTTGCTTTGAAGAGGTAAGGAGGCTAAGGGAGGAGGTTGTGGCGGTGGTAGACTGGTTCTCCTGTGATACAGAAGACACCACGTGGGGCTTTGTCCAGGAGTGTCTCCTACTGCTCCTTGCCTTGGCCCGGCACCTCTCTGCTGAACTGGAAGTTTTCCAGCAGAGCCCCGCTCCATCTACAGCTAAGCAATGCTCCCCTGAGATGGCTCCACCTTTGCCCCCTGATGTCCTCAGTGTCAACCAGCAGAAGGCGCTTGGAGCAGCTCTTCAGTTTGTAGTTTCTCTGGGGATCTGCCCATATCTGGCCCCTGGGGTAGGTGTGTCACTAGGTCGCAGGTCAGCGTTTGGAGCCTTGGTGGAAGAACTTGTGCAAGGTGTCCAGGTGCCAGCAGCAGAACGGCGCCTTCTTACCACCACAAATGTATTATTGCAGTTGGCAAAGCTGACATCTCTTGCCACTCTGGTGTTCACACGGCACCTAGGGGATGTCATGGCAGCACTGTGCCAACTTGGCTACCGGCCACATCGGGCAGAGAGACATGGCACAGAGGAGGAGAAGGTAACACATCTGAGTGTGATGGGGTTCTGCTGATAATTTCTCTGATGCTTGCAGTTGACGAGACATTTGTCTTTCTTTCTTGCAAACTGTGAAGATGCAGATCAGTGCTAAGGAATGTCAAACTTGCAAGGATGCCCTCAAAAGCCTTCTAGGAAAAGTATACCAGCCAATTGTTATCAAGGAGCTGCTGATCATCCAGGGGCCCAAACAGGTGTGTTTATCCTTAAGTTCCCTTTAGAAGAAAAGAATTGTTTACATCCATGTTTACTTGATGGAAGTCTACTTACAAGTGCAAGGGTAGCAGTAGACTTCCCTTGAATTTGTCAGTAGAAAAATGTAAAACCATTAATAGGAATGTGTATTGCATATCGCGTGCATTTAGATGATTGTGCGTGTGTGTACAAGAACAAGCAAAATTTGCATTACATCAAATCAAATGCACCGTCAGACATACAAAAATAATAATAATTAATAATAAACACAAAAATGTTATCTTTGGCTGTTGCAGGGCTGTAATCAAAATTGCTGCTAGCTACTTTGACTGGGCTTGGTTCTTTTTAAATCAACTGTACTCTACTCTTATTAGTTTCTCAAGATCACCCACCCTGGTTTTAATATTCAGTTGGCATCATCCATTGACCTCATTGCCTATTATCAGTTGTTCACATTAAGGCCAGTTTTTAGTTTTTGTGCGATTTGTGCTGTTTCTTCTGTTTTGATCTCGGTAAGCTTATGTGTTCATTTAGAATATATCTACAGTCATGGAAAAAATTATTAGACCACCCTTGTTTTCTTCAATTTCTTGTTAATTTTAATGCCTGGCTCAACTAAAGGTACATTTGTTTGGACAATTATAATGATAACAACAAAAATAGCTCATGAGAGTTTAATTTAAGAACTAAGGATTATGCATTTTCCATGGTTTTCTTGATAATAACCAAAATTACTTAAATTCTTACATCAATAGCTATGGCATTGTACCGCCAAAAACACTACTTTTAAGCATTCCATGTTTTCTTTTCTGTTTGCTTTAAACACATGATACACACAAGAGTTAATACTTGATTGCATAACCATTGTTTTTGATGACTGCAGCCATGCGTCTTGGCATGCTCTCCACCAGCTTCTGACATTGTTCTGCTGTCACAGCAGCCCATTCCTGTTGGACAAATTCAAACAAATTTTCTTTGTTTTTGGGCTTGTGGTTCTCCATTTTGAGTTTGATGATTTTCCACAGGTTTTCAATTGTATTAAGATCTGGTGATTGAGCAGGCCAAGGCATGGTGCGAATGTTGTGGTTCTCCATCCAGGCTTTAACTGACCTTGCCGTGTGGCAAGGGGCATTGTCTTGTTGGAAAATCCAGTCATTCGAGGCAGGAAAGAGTTTTCCAGCTGATGGAAGAAGACTGTTTTCAAGGGTAGTCCTGTACTTGACCTGGTTCATTCGGCCTTCACACAATTGCATTTGCCCTGTTCCACTCAGACTGAAACAACCCCAGATCATGACTGATCCACCCCCATGTTTTACTGTAGGGGCAAGACAGTCTGGGTTGTAAGCTTCTCCAGGCTTCCTCCTAACCAGTAAGCTGGCTGGAGTGGGCATCAATTCAAAATTGGATTCATCACTGAAGAGAACCTTAGCCCAATCATCAACAGTCCAATCCTTGTGGTCTCGAGCAAAGAGTAACCGGGCCTTCCTCTGCCTTTCATTGATGAAGGGCTTCTTGCGTGCTCTGTGTGACTTCAAACCAGCTTCAACAAGTCGGTTTCGAACTGTCCTTGCCGAGCAAGTCACATTTTTCGACAGTGCCCACTCATTTTTAAGGTCCCTGGAGGTCTGACAACGATTCCTGACACAGGAACGGATGAGTGCACGGTCATCTCGTGGGATAGAAAGACGTTTCCTGCCACGGCCAGGTAGCAATTTGGTAGTGCCATGTTCAGCTTGTTTTTTTTTGTTGGAATGAACGGCTATCTTGGAGATCTTCAGTTTTTTCGCTACCTGTCTCTCACTCATGCCAATTTCCAGCAGTGCCAAGATGGCTGCCTTTGTTGCTTCACATAATTCTTTTGTTTTAGGCATTATGTGAGAGCTGACAACTTCTGAGTTGTGCTACGGCTTGAATGTAAGCAGGAAACCACTCTAGGCCTTTGCATGTGCAGTGCTGCTTGTGACATGAAATGGCCTCTTATATACCCTGGGAATCAATTAAGCTTAAGAATGTCAAATAGGACATAAAGTATTATGTGACCAGCTGCATTTTTTGTTGTGTTCATTGTATTATACGTTTAGTGGTACCAGATATTAGAATGAACAAGAAATTGAAGAAAACAAGGGTGGTCTAATAATTTTTTCCATGACTGTATATTGCCATTGTTGTTTCCAATGAATGGAAAGCAGTTTAGCAGCTGTTTTCTTTAATAACAAAAAACACATGAAATAGACATTAAATACGATATAAAATAGAATGGAAAATTCAATAAAATAGGATAGAATAAGTTGCATCATTGGATATTTTTCACATACTACCAAAAACCTTTACATCTAACCAAGTAAGGGGAAGGTTTTGTTTTCCAGTGTTTGTAAGGCCTATTCCATTGTATGTTCTGTTCTACTTTCCAGTCTGGTGGAGTGGGACGCATCAGTGGTTCCAGCATGGCAGCTCCACGACCATCTCCCACCTGGCTGAGGCGTCTGTGTGGTCAGTTGCTGTCTGAGCGCTTGATGCAACCAAACGGTGTCCAGGCTGTAGTCAGAGCCATCTTGGAGGGAGGAGTAGGTACGTCCGATGGGAGGTATCGATGAAAGAAGGAACAGTAGTCTGGAGCACAATCTTGAGTGAAACAAGTAGAGATGAAAATACTCAAATGTATGCACTTTCATTAGTTTCTAATGAAACTCCATCTGGCTATGTTTGCCACTAATATACAATTAACATGTATTTCAGCTTTTTAATATTTTTAAGCAGGCGTACACTGCCGTGGTTAGCACTGTCGCCTTACAGTACAAAGGTACCTGGCCTTTTTGTGTGTAGTTTACATGTTCTCCCCGTGCCTGCATGGGTTCTCGCAGGGCACCCTGGCTTCCTCCCACCATCCAATTAGGTTAAATGGGGATTAGGTTAATATACCAATTTAAATTGTCCGTAGGTGTGAAAGTGAGTGTGAGTGGTTGTCTGTCTCTATGTGCCCTGTGATGAACTGGTGACTTGTCCAGGTTGTACCCTGCCTTTCACCCTAAGACAGCTGGGATAGACTCCTGCCCCAACTCCAGCCCCAACCCCAGCCCTCCCGTGACACTATGTGAGGATAAGCGGATAAGATAATTTTTTTTTTAAAATACTGAACCTAACTGAAACACTGTTTCCGTCCTCTAGGGGGCGAGTCAGACTGGAGGAAATGTGACAGTGTGGCCAGGATCCTGGTGAACTGCCCTCAACAGTCTGCCTCAGCAGACACCTACTACAGACAAGTCTGTCCTCAGGTCAGCTCACCCCCCACACACACACACACACACACACACACACACAGTTACTGAATATTGAAAATTGTAGAGTATTATTTGCTCTGCAATGTAGGCTACGATGTACATGCATAATCACTGTAAATGTGGCAAAGATTATCATGCCCTTTAAAACATGTTAGGTATGCAAGATAATGAGATAATTTCTAATGACATAATCTCAAAAATGTATTGCCAAATTTTTCAATGTTGCAAAGGTCACTCTCTTTTAACCTGCCCACATCATTGTATTATGCAGTGGACAGACCTGCTCCAGTTAATGTTCATTTTGGAGTTGAAATTGGCTAAAATTCTCCTTTCACTTATCCAAAGATAGTGCTCTGTTGTCAATTGTCAGTCTATGAGCAACAGAGATTCTCAGCCCAAGACTATTTACTGTTAGTAGTAGTAATAACACACAATGAAGCCATGCAATTACAGCAGCACGCACTTTATGCATCATGAATACAGTTTTATTGTATTTGTAAGATTGTTGTTGCTCTCACTGACATACAATACATGTCTGATCAATTTGAAGGAAGCATTCTGTGAAATCACACATAGCATTCCTTTAAAAATCACTATATTTTGAATCAGCATGATGTTTGCTTGAATGTGAAATAATAATGGCAATAAAAATGGCATAATTCCTTAAAAGTCATAGAGTTAGCCCTTGAGATGGTCTACACTTTGTCTTGATTGGCTTAAGGTTATTTGACATTGCTGGTATTGCAGTTGACATGCCTGTTGGTATTTATCACAAATAAGATTCAATTGACTGTGGGACAGTGTTGCACTTCAATGAAATGTTCTTGAGTATAATGTAAATCTGCTGTAGAATAAACAGCTGCCATCCTACAAATTAACGGTAGACACTGAGAGTGGTGAAATCCAAATGTTATGGGTAATTTTGTACCAGCATTCCACTTTGGCCTCATTTGAAGCTTTTTGCTGTCATATATTTTTATTGTTCAAACCTGATTCTGTCTAATCTGCTCATACCACACCTCTCAGCTTACTGGACAAAATTGACTGCCACACGGTTTCTTAGGTGACTCTAAACGCACTGATTGACTGCAGTGTAAACAGTCGAAGAGCCTTTAGTTAAGTACAAGACCACTGTTGGTCCTGGATCAAACTATGCAGCATCTCTCAAAAGAAGTGGTATGAGGCAAACAGGAGCGTTCAGAAAACTGGTTTTCAAAACAGAAAAATTAGATGCACTGCCTGGTTCTACTTTTACTTTCTGAGTGTTCTCTACATACAAATTGTTTTATTTGAGTTGTGTTTGTTGTTTTCTAGATCCTTGACCTCCTGCACTTCAAGGACAAGCTGACAGCCCAGCAGTTTCAGCGTGTGGCCACTAGAGTGGTGCTCATCTTGGTGCAGGAGAAGCCCAGCTTTGCCAAGCAGTACTTGCTAAATCCTCTGCTTAGCCCCCTTCACCGCTGCATCACTGCTTCCAGTCAGTAACATTTATCACCTAATGACTTATGGTATTAGTTATGTTTGGTTCCAATTACTATTGTTGCACAATGTCTTCCCCCTTTGGGATAAATAGTTTTAGTTAGATGATCTTTAATATACGTGGGCGTGCAAACTGACTTTTCCACCTGAGAAAGTGATTTTCTTGCACCTTTGTCATCAGTGACGTCTGAGTCGGAAACCTCATGTTGTCTATTTTTTCTTGTTTGCAGCCTAGAGCTGTAAATTGTGAAAATGCTCCTTCTTACATGCATTTTACCCAGATGAGCAAGCGGAAACTTGCTTTGCTGAGAAATTAAGCTATCATGGAATTTCCAAACGTTCCAAAACTACAGTTCTTGGAATGGCAATTTCAGACTGTCTGCAAAAGCAAGTCAATCCGAAGAACGTCCATTTTAAAATACCTAGCAGAAATAAACATGTTTAGAGCCTGATACAAAAAAAGTCTCTATAGCTAATGTCCCCTTTCATGACAACTGTACAAGCAATGATTTTATTTATATAACTCACAAGTTTAAATTATACTAAGGCTTAAAGTTGGGCATAATTGATGGTGTGGCTCCTTTGATTGACAGGCTAGTGGCCGAGCTGTCTTTGTTGCTGTGTGTGCTTCAGGTCTACCCCTGACCATCCATGCCCATTTTTTGATTACCTGGAAGTTAGGCTGAGTTACCACAACCAAGATAGTGACAGCTCACCACCATCATTGAGCTTCAGATAACTATGGTTGATCTCACAGAGTTTACGTCCAAATTTTATATAGTCAATGCAAATGAGTCACCTAAAAATTTACAGTTAATTCACAGAAATATTTATTATAAGCAATCCATTAAAAGCAATAATTGAAAAAGAAAATTTCAGTCTCATATTCACTAAAGTATACATGCTATACTGTACATGTTGTGTATACTGAAGATGTGTAGGTTGTGTTTTAAATGGATCTTCTATCAGGAGAGCTGTTTGCCCTGCTAGCTATCATCACCTTGTCTCAAAAGCAGCAGGTGATATGTTAAGTGTCAACAGGGCTGAAGTGGTGAATGTACGTGTTTTCCAGACGGGGGTTGTTTCCAAGCTGCTGTGGATGAGTGGGAGCTGACACGTTGTATGAATGATGTGTACAAGGTGAGCACACCCAAAGGCTTCTGCTAAACACTGCAAAGATGCACTTTAAAAACAATCATAGCTCATAGCCTTGGTGAGTCGTTATGGACGTGTATAGTATGGAGGCCATATACAAAGTCAATATACCCCTAGCAGTAATGCATGCATGTTGGAGGATAACATTCATGATGAGAATCCAAAGAAATTGTTATGTATCAGTTTTGCTAAAATATGCAAGAATCCAGTCTCTACTTACTGCTCTGTATGATGTCATAATATACACTATATTGCCAAAAGTATTTGTTCACCCATCCAAATAATCAGATCAGGTGTTCCAATCATTTCCATGGCCGCAGGTGTATAAAATCAAGCACCTAGGCATGCAGACTGCTTTTACAAACATTTGTGAAAGATTGGGTCGCTCTCAGAAGCTCAGTGAATTCCAGCGTGGAATTGTGATAGGATGCCACCTGTGCAATAAATCCAGTTGTGAAATTTCCTCTCTCCTAAATATTCCACAGTCAACTGTCGGCTGTATTATAAGAATGTGGAAGTGTTTGGGAATGACAGCAACTCAGCCAAGAAGTGGTAGGCCACGTAAACTGACGGAGCGGGGTCAGCAGATGCTGAGGCGCATAGTGTGAAGAGGTCGCCAACTTTCTGCCGAGTCTACAGACCTCCAAACTTCATGTGGCCTTCAGATTAGCTCAAGAACAGTGCACGGAGTGGTTCATGGAATGGGTTTCCATGGCCGAGCAGCTGCATCCAAGCCATACATCACCAAGTGCAATGCAAAGCGTCGGATGCAGTGGTGTAAAGCACGCCGCCACTGTAGACGCGTTCTCTGGAGTGACCAATCGCACTTCTCCATCTGGCAATCTGATTGACTAGTCTGGGTTTGGCGGTTGCCAGGAAAACGATACTTGTCGGACAGCATTGTGCCAAGTGTAAAATTTGGTGGAGGGGGGATTATGATGTGGGGTTGTTTTTCAGGAGCTGGGCTTGGCCCCTTAGTTCCAGTGAAAGGAACTCTGAATGCTTCAGCATACCAAGACATTTTGGACAATTCCATGCTCCCAACTTTGTGGGAACAGTGTGGAGCTGACCCCTTCCTCTTCCAACATGACTGTGCACCAGTGCACAAAGTAAGGTCCATAAAGACATGGATGACAGAGTCTGGTGTGGATGAACTTGACTGGCCTGCACAGAGTCCTGACCTCAACCCAATAGAACACCTTTGGGATGAATTAGAGCGAAGACTGAGAGCCAGGCCTTCTCGTCCAACATCAGTGTGTGACGTCACAAATACGCTTCTGGAAGAATGGTCAAAAATTCCCATAAACACACTCCTAAACCTTGTGGACAGCCTTCCTAGAAGAGTTGAAGCTGTTATAGCGAGCAAATACTTTTGTCAATGTAGTGTATGATAAAATGGTGGCTAAGTGATTTTCATGTAGGAGTCTAAATACACAGGTAGTTGATAATAATTCATTGATGGCATAGTAGGTGTTTGCATTAACAAACTAAGTCAGAACTCCTCTGAATAATAATGTTTTCATTGATTAAGATGCTAGTGATTATTATAATATATGTAGTAACACTGATGTTCCTTTCTCACATTGTATTTGTCTTACAATCTCTTGTTGCCATCAGATCTGGGTTGTTGGAAACAGTCCGTCAGCTTGTCTTCTAGAAGCACTAGAAGATGTACTTACTGTTATCTTCACACTCTTCTGTTTCACCAAGCGGAATGTCTCTCACCTACGGTAGTGTTTTCCCTGTTTATTAGCTGCTTGGAACGTTCATGTACAAATCCTAAAAATATCCTTAGTTACATGTCATGATAAAACAAAAATGTGGAAAAGTAGAGAACAAATCAGAAAATAACATTTTGTAAAATGCACACACTCTAAAGTAGGGCACTGAAAATGAGCGGTATGTCTGTGCTCTGTATTCCACAGCGCTCCCTCTCAGGAGATTTTGCTGTGGTACCTGAGCCACATTGAGCAGTCTGCAGCACAGTCAGCACTGAGGCAGCTTGCAGGTCTGCAGAGACAGAAGAGCGAGGTGGCAGCAGACTTCCACTTCACCCCAGGCAGTGATGGAGGAGCCATGCTTATTCCCAGAGAGAGCTGCAGGTGACTGCCACTCAGAAACACATGATGGTCATGCTCTTCTTAACCCAAAGAAAGGATGCTCAGTACAAAAGCATGATGCACCATAGGACAGCTTCTTTTAACATGTGAAAAAGTAAAATAGCCACCTTCTATTTATCATATTCCACCTTGCTGTGGTGATGACTGTCAGAATAATTGGTGTTTTGTCACTTCTTGTCTTGTCAGTGAAGAGGACGATGCTTTGTTTGAGAAGCTATCAGGAGAGCAGTGGAGGTTGGAGTGTCTGATGCAACTGCTGGCTGAACTCAAAGACTGTGACTTGCCTGGAGACTTCTTCCTGGACTTGCTGCAGGTGTAACACATTACTCAATTCAGTGCAGTAAATACTCCCATTTTGGCCTGTCAGGATAACAACATTTGCTGGGCAATATATTGTCTCACAACTTATTGCCGATAAACAATATTATTGTCAGAATTATTCTAAGGTTCTTAAGAGGTTCTTTTTGTCGCTGCGTAGCGCATACTTTCTCTCATGACTTACATTTTACCAAAATCCATGTCCTGATGATACAACACACAATAGCAGTAGGCTATTTATTGCTATTTCACGTTTGATCAATAGCAGTTATACCTGCCGTGCCTTGTCTGAACAGGTGAGCCACCTTAAATAAATCAGAATCCGTTTTTTTCAGTAGAACCTCTTCTTAAAGCTATAGTCTGTCATATTAGAGAGCTAGCAAGGTTTGAAAGTGGCACCTCCTCTAAGCTCCTTCCCCTCCTGTCAGTGCTCCATCCAAAGCTACACCCCTCAGACATGAATATCTCAAAGTAAGATTCAGTAGGGAGAGGAGAGCCGTTATGCTACATCACCACAGTTGTAAAACGTCCCATTCAAAGCCAATATATCAACATAATTTTGTCACATTTACAATGCAGACACTAACGACTATGACTGTGCAATATGGTCAAAATGCCATATCCTATAACTTGCTCAATACAAGTGGCACTAATGACCAGCTTACAAGCATAAGCTAATGTTAGCATTGGGCTAAAGGTCCGGAACGGACATGGAGTACGCAAAGCTCAAATTTTATGACTGTGCGGACTCCGCTCTGCACTGGCGTCACACAAAACACTGCCTGGCAAGTATTTTTCACATTGACTAGCTTAAAATATGACATTAATCTTGCGATTCACAGAAATTTAACAGGAAACTACTATGCGGCAGTACGCTAGACTATGGAAGCTTTGAGCAGAATGAACATCCAGATTCTGCTCCGCTCACAGTCCGCTTGAGTCTGTGAGCACCTTTATAATGCAGACACTGGAGACTATTGCTGTGTGATATGTTCAAAATGTCACATCCTATAACCTCTTCAATGCAAGCCACACCTACGACAGCTTACACCTACAGAGAAGCTAATGTTAACATTGGGCTAATATGCGCTACCAAAGTAGCTAAGTTGGCAAACATTACATATTTCATGAAAATAATAACTCCTCCCGAAGAAAAAAAAAAAAGAAAGTGACTTCTGCATCACTTTTCAGTCCCTTCAGATGCATCAGTGTCTTTACCGATGTTGTCTCTGGTTTGTCCTCTAGCTTTATCCAGAGTCTGTTTCATCGCAGCCTTTGCCTGTTTAGCAGGGTGAGCCATCAGAAGTGACATTGGAAGTGGTATTTTTTGGCTTCATTTTGTCCCCAATTGTTCCCTATAGAACTGATTCTCCTGCTCTGTATTCCTGCAGAGGAGTGTGCTGGATATTTCTGGCAACAGTGGGGAGGAGGGAGGGACAGAGGGTGTGTGAGCACGACGAGACATGAAGGCATGTGATTGGTTCTTTCCATTCGGACCGAGTGGCAGGTGATTGATCAGAGTTTCTCCAGTCCTGCAGCTGCCACAGAGATCTGATTCTTTTCCTTCCTTTTTCTGAACACATAATGTATCGACTGCTCTCAGGGTGGAAGGACCATTTCACCCAGTATAACAAAAAGTGTTTCTGAACAGAATGACAGACTATAGATTTAACCATTCATCACCAGTTGTGAACCACTGCCACTCCAAAACTAATCAAATTATCGTACCAATGAAGCCACCGGAAAACAGAAGAGCTCATCGCCATGGCAACAGAAAGACACCTCTTGTGCAGAAGCCGCAACATTGTACCTTAAATCATTTGAAGTGATTCCATAAGTCTTTCAACCCCAGTACCATTTGACATTTCCAATCAAACAAATGAAGCCATATGAATTTTGCAGTTTTTCTAACATTTTGAGGAGCCAGTTCTGCACAATCAAGTCAAATGTCAGAATAGAGTAAGATTTGCTAATTTTGACTCTTTATCTTTCCAAACCATGACTTTTGTTTTATTTTCTATCAATGTGACAAAGGTGTGAGGGACATAGTGGACACATGTGGAACTTAAATTTGTATGTTGTTTCCTCCTCCATGTTTTGGCGTCGCACTAAATCCATCCTAAGTGTGCATCGATGCAGACTAAATGAAAGGGTCCACTCGCCCTCCGCCCTACGTGGTTCAGGATTGCCCTTGATATGGTGGAGCCTCTGCGTGAACATGCAAACGGAGGACTAGTTTGTAGGGAGAGTGTGTAGGGGGCTGTTTAGGATTGGGCCTACTCCTCTCCAGGCTAGCGGCCCCAGCGACAACTGAAATCATGGGCGCCATCTTTAAGACATAAGTCAGAGCGTTCGGCAATGTTTGCCAATGGAACAAAGATGGGATGTTGCAACAATGCTCATTATCATCTTAAACTGTTTGTGAATGATAAAATATTTCTCATCCTTTGCTAAAGTATAAACACTTTTACAAATATGTCATGTTTAACTTTGGAGAAGACACATATGCCTACATCACCTAATCAGTGGAGCCACGTTTACCTTACCTTTTCCAAAAATATACATGTTGTATTAGGCAATCTATTAATATATTTGGTTACCTCTTACACTATAGCATATAATAATTCTGAATGTTTGCATTCAGATCCTAGCAGAACTCAATAATTTGTACAACATTTGAATAAGACTCTCAGGAAGATCATCCAACAGGAAAAATCATATTTAAATTACAGCAGTGAAATCAGGGAGAGCCATTAAAACAGATATTGAATATTACGCTAGAAGTAAGTAAGCTTCCAGTTGATCCTTCTGACCTTCCACAATTTCCCTCTAATCAGGTTCCGAGGGAAATAATACAACCGTTGACCATGTCCACATTTTTCATTCGAAAAGTGATGGCATTGCATGTGTATAATGTATTTTTCTCTTGTGAGCTGTTGCACTTGCAATTTTTTCAGTTCTCGCTGTGAGGCAACAGTGCTAACCACTACACCACTGTGCCGCCCTACAGAATTGTCCTGAACGTTCTAAACACTAGTTGTTGGTACTCTCTCTAATACATGACTCTGGCGGCCCCTCTTCCACCCACTGAGAGAAAGAGACTGGGTGACTGACAGGAGGGATCACTCTGTTCGTTCTCTATGGAACCAACACGCACAGGTGTTGAGAAAGATGCAACCCTCTTGTCATCCAGCCAAAATGACCAAGTTTTTTTAATTTTTTTTTTTTTTTTTTAATTTATTGTGCGATTAATTGATTTATTAATTATTGTGACAGGGCTACTCACATGTTGTTTGTTCACCTCTGTGGGATTGATTTCCATCGTGTATCATCTCAGTTATTTGTTCTTTACACCTAGTGGAGAAGGTAAACTGCATTGACAGTTCATGATTTACTTGCTTCTCCTGTAGGAGCTGGCCAGCTGGGCAGCTGCAGCAGACCAAGAAACCGAAGATGAACGAGAGTTTGATTTGTCGGCCATGACACTCCTGGAGGTGGAGCAGCAGATGTTGGCTTCATCTACGAGGCGAGGCCGGACACTCTCTCTGCTTCAAGTGTTGGCTATGATGGTTGAGTGTCTGCAACATACCGTGCTGCTGAGAAAGACTTCGCAGGTGGGGGTGCTAACCAAATGGCAGCTGATTGCAGACTAGTCAACATCAAGGAAGACTCCAAAAAGAGTGTTTGTGTGTTATGAATTGCAGTCATTTTACATACAGTCATCCTTTTAAGACTTGCTGGAGGGCTGGCACTCCAATCTACATAGCAACTTTCAAATGCTGGTAGAATTGCAACCACATAAGAAAGCAATAATTCTTTTTGCATGTAAAAACTGGAGGAGTTACACTTACATATCATACATTCAGCGTTTCCCAGAGCGCTTGTTTCCTTAATGGATTTGCAGAAAATCTGTAAAAAGATGTACCAAAACAACAGCAGTATAATCCATATGATGGTTCTTCACAGCACTTCCTACGTTGGAATTGCCATCATCACACTGGAATATCATTTTGTGTGCGTGCAGTATCAAATGATTTTTGTTTTTAATTTAATTTTTTTAATAGCAATTGTTTATTGCACTTTTATGTATGAACATGGTCTTATACCAAGATGTATATGTTCATAAGTGTCTGGCGTCTGGTGTCTGATTGCACTATTGTCTTTTTGTATACTGTAATGTAGTCCACCTTGAGGTTTGATTTTTTTTTTTTTTAATGTTGGCTAACTTGATATTTGAATAACTTTCTGTGTCTTAATTGTGTCCATGATTCTGTTTTCCATTCTCCAGGTGGTAGACTTCATGGTATCCTTGCTTCAGAGGGCCTGTGTGGGTCTGGACCAGGCCTATGGTCCAAATCTTGGAAACCCAATAGAGAGCCAGACACTGAGCATGGGGATTGGTCTTGTGGCCACTCTGCTATCTGGACCTCAGGTACGCACATCAACATGTTCTTTATTAAATGACGTCGACCTTATGATATATCTACTGTATTCTATGTATTATAGGAAATTTAGAAACATTAAACACCTTCAACATTTTCAACTGCACAACTTGAAACAACCGTTTGTCTCTTTGTTTTAAACAAACGTTTATCCACAATCAACCAACCAACATGCTCCACTGTACTTGTGCGTCGGGTTGTGATCTGCTGCATGTCAGTGTGAATTGACTGGAGACTATAGAAGTGGATATTTGGAAGTTTTACCATACTGAAGACAAGTTTTTACTTCTGCGGTGTGTCACTTGTCACTTCGCAGAAACTAGTCTTGGTTGTTTCTGCTCCCTGAGATAATTACATTATTTAGGTGAATTTAAGTGTAATTAATGGGGGTGTGACAATACACTCAGCTCACGAGACAAGACGATACATGATACTGAGTTCACAAGAACAAGACGAGACAATCTTTTCACATTACTTTTAAGAAAATGACAAAATATATGACTGGACAAACAGTCATTTACAGAGTTTATTTAACTCTGTCTTAAATAATTCATGAAAATACAATAAATCACCTTTTTTGTCAAAATTTATGTTGTAGTACCAGCAACATGAGGTGAGATGTGACTGAGCTGAATTTAGGAATGCTTCAGTTCACAATGTATAAGTTATTGAATATGATCCCATAAAAGTCAAACAATAATTCATAAAATTGTATTTGATCGCATTTAGTCAAAGTCATTGTTGTAGTATCAGCAGCATGAGGTGAGATATATGAGCACATATAAGGGGAATGCTTTTTCGTTTTTCATTCTCTTGTTGCACTTTATAGACGGTGTCCGCAAAGGCCGGTGCTCATTAGGAGCAGTGTCTTCTGTGGAGCGCAGGGGCCACATTGTTTCAGTAAAACACACGGTTGTGGCTCATCATGTGCCTCACCAACACTGTAGAAATGCATCATTTTCATCTTTAGGTCTGACTGTATTTGACGTATTGATCCAACTGGTTTCACATCAAATGCAGAAAATGAGGCATGCAGAGCAGGGCGCACATCGACCAAGTTGCTAAGCTATGATTGGAAAGCCTTGGCTTTATTTGTGTTGATGAGGAGAAGGAGGAGGACATCCACAAGAAGAAGAGTTTGGGTACATGGCATTTTGAGGTGAGGCAGGATGTGGGAGAGTTTGGGCTCTTCCAGGAGCTACAGTCTCGTTTCCCACAGCTTGCCAAATTGCGATACGTCAAGAATCAGCCTCTCCTCCATCTTTTACACACAGATGCTTTTTCCCCTTTCTGTGCAGCTCCTGGCATCTCTCCTGCAAATGCGCAGCAGTCTGTGGCGAGGTGAGCGCAGCGCAGGGGTGAGGTTTGCACTCCTACCGAAGTGCTGCAGTAGCCAATTTTCTTCTTCTTCTTCTTCTTCTTCTTCTTCTTGTCAGTTTCCCACAGGTCACTAATATAAGCTTGGATAGCTCAAAGTCTGATAGGTTTCTTTCTGCCCTGTGCTCGCAAGCTATCTTTTCAAAAAGAAAAAAAGAGAAATATTGTCAAGATCTGGTCTTGTCACACCCCTAGTAATTAACCCTCATGGGGCAACAGTTGGGCAGCACTCGCTACATTTATACTTCACTTTGGAAAGATGAGGATCCTGACCACTGGAGGCCAAAAATGCAATGTTCCACTGTTGTTAAAAGTATCCTGTTGAACTAAGAAAGTTAAATTTGCATTCAAGGGTTCAAGAATCATTTATTTGGAAGCACAGGGTTGCACAACCAAATGCAGTTTGAAGCTTGTCCATTTTTTAGTACTGGAATAGCCTTATAGTTGTGTTCAAAATTATTCTCCCACAGTAGTCAAGTGTTTTTGCAAGTTTGACAAAGACAAATGCAACTGAAATTACAACAGCATTTTTTGTAATATACCAATTAATGTCCTTTCTGTGATTACCTCATTGACAAAATTATTCAACCCCTTAGGTACATGTATTTTTAGTACTTTGTACAACACCCTTTGGCAATAATAACATCCTTTAGACATGAAACATAGCTTGACACAAGTTTCTTGCAGTGATATACAGGTATCTTAGCCCATTTCTCATGTGCAAAGGCCTCCAGTTCATGCATGCTGCAACTGCCTTCAAGTCCCACCAGAGATTTTCTATGGGATTTAAGTCCGGTGATTGCAATGACCACTCCAGAATCTTCCAGCCCTCCTTCTGCAACCAAGCTATGGAAGATTTGGACGTATGCTTTGGATCATTGTCCTGTTGAAAGGTCCAACACCTCCTAAGCCTCAGCTTCATCATTGACTGTGCATTTGCACCTAAGATCTCCTGATAGTGAGCTGAATTCATGATACCTTGCACATGGTGGAGATTCCCTGTACTTGAAGAAGCGAAACAGCCCCAGAGCATGACTGACCCCCCGCCATGCTTCACAGTAGGCAGGGTGTTCTTTTCTTTATAGGCATCGTTCTTTCTCCTCCAGACATATCGTTGATCCATTGGCCCCAAAACTTCAGATTTTGTCTTGTTGCGCCAGAGAACAATATCCCAAAGCCTTTGTGGTTTGTCAGCTGTCACCCGGGGGATTTTTCTCCACCTTTCGCCATCGGACAGCAATTACCGACAGCATCCTTTTTCTGCCACGCCCAGGTAACGTTTCCACTGTGCCTTTAGCTTTAAACTTGCGGATTATGCTCCCAGTTGTGTCTCTTGAAATGTTAAATGTCTTTTCTATCTTTTTCTATCCATGTCCTTGCTTACGAAGAGAAACCTCCTCTCTTCACTTCTTTGACCATTCCCTGGACTTCACCATGTTGCAAAGACACCATTAACTGCCAAGAAGGAGCCAAGTGTCCTTTCAGTCCTTTTAAATCTGCGTAATTGTTGCTCGTTATGGTTCTGTTCACATCACATTTTCATCAGCTTGTTTGAAAACACCCGATGGGATCCACTCTGTTCTTAAGAGTGGTAATCTTTAGGGGGTTGAATAATTTTGTCAGTGAGGAAATTACAAAAATGATATTTGTTACTGTATTAGAAAAAAGTATTGTTTGTTAAAAGTATTGTTAAAAGTATTTTAGTTGCACTTAGCTAATTTACAAGTCCTTACAAGATTTCATCATAAACAATATTAAAAAACATGTCAAATTTTCTAAAACCCTTTACCTCAGTGGGGGTTGAAAATTTTGAACACAACTGTATGTCCTAAATGGGTTAGCTCAGCTCCCATCATAGCTCTGCTTGTGGGCCAGTGATTCCAACATCAGTGGTGTGTGGTCCAAGTGGTTTGACTGAGTAGTTAGAAGAAGACATTGGCAGTGATTGTCTTAAAAACCTTGAGGACCTTGCAGGCCACTACACTTTATCCAGTCCCTGCACTTCCTTCTCCAGTATTGATAAATGTACTGCATCTTTGTCTAAAAGCCATGCATGCTCAGCAATAAACATGAACAGACAAATGTTAAAGCAAATAATGTACAAAGCAAACTTAATAGGAGCTACCAGCTACCGCTACCACAACCACCATGAGTATCATCCAGTAGTCCAGTAAGCCCAGGTTTGCAAGAATATTCAATGTGGAAAGGTTCTATTGGAATTGAAATCAAACGTAATAATCTTTCCTAAACACACTCTGCTCTCTCCCAATCAAACTCTCTCCTTGTTCATACCACAGCTTAGTGCAGAGGACTACAGGTCAATGTCAAGACTGCTCCCACCACTGAAAACGCTGTCTCAGAAGCATTCTGAGGTGGTCATCCAGGAGCTGGCTTCCAATCTTAGAGCTGTCATTGCCACTCACGGTGCCTACCAGCCTGAGAACTTCACTGCCGTTGGTCAGGCCTCCAGAAACTCTGAAACAACAACAATGACCAACAGTGTGCCTTTTAGGAAAAAGCAAAATACGCAAACGGAAGTGGGTGACTCACGTATGAGTTGTCATTCATCTCTCCCAGACAGTAATTTATCAAGCAACACCCACATCAGACACCCAGCCTCTGGAAAGTCTGCAGCGGGAATATGTCCAGACGGTGGAAGTAGGAACTCAGGTGCCAGTGACCATCACCCTCTTACAAAGCCCTTCTCGGATTGGCTGCTGGAGGCATGTGACCCAGAGGTGCCAACCAGAGCATTTGCTCTTAGGGTCCTGACCCAGATGGTTCAAAAGAAAAACCCAGAGGCTATCCAGGCACAGGAGAAAGTCCTCATGGTGAGTAGCTTGGTTTTGTACGGTTTTGTCTTACTACAAGTATTAAGACCACATTTACATGACAATGTTGCCACCAGAAACGGAAAGTTCTTTCCTTTGTGTTTTTAAAGCACCCTCTCTTTACTCAGAGGTGTGAAAATGATGCGTGTATATACACAGATCCGCATAAACGACTGAAAACACTGGAGTGGGCATGCCTGGACAATAGTTGGTGATGTAAGTTTGTTGTGAAACAGTGATGTTACAACAAACATCTGCGCACAATTTCCGGCCATAGCTGTTTGTTTTCACTGTTAAGTTTGTGTTTGCATTTCAGGCACTAGAAATTAGGAAACAACTGGGACATGGCATGGGAGGTCATTTACCATCGCTAGACTTGGTATATACACTCCTGATCAAACTTTTAAGACCAGTTGAAAAGTCGCAAGAATTTACATTTTGCACTGTTGGATCTTAAGAAGGTTCTAAGTAGTGCTTCAAAATGCAAAAAGAAGAAATGGGAGTGAGACAAAAAAAGTTGAGTAAGCAATTTATCGCAAATAACCATTAAACTGAAATAGGCTGTTCATCAGCTGATCAAAAGTTTAAGACTACATCTCAATTAAAAAAAAAAAAAAAACTAAAATAGAAATAACATTTTCCAAAAAGGACTTGGTAATGAGTAGCTGCGCCATGCTTATTAATTACCTCAGAAATTCGGCATGCCTGATGCAAGTTTTTCCAGGAGGCTAGTGGGGAAGATGGCTTCATGGAGGAAACGGGAAACAGACCAGCTGGAAGAGGATAGACGCGCTGGAAATCAAGCTGAGTGAACAGATCTGTCTCAAAAGACATCTGTATGATCCTTCTTTGAAAGAACATAGAGCCCTATTGCCCTTAATAACCACACTACCTGACTATCGGCGTCGTTGACTCTCTGCGCTGTTTACACAACATGACTCTCTCCTCCCCCGTCAGAGTTTTAAGGTGTTCACACCACAGGACTCTCTATTCAGCTGGCGTGTCAGACTGCCGCACTGCTCTCTCACTGCTGGTGATAAATAAACAAATTTGTTAAACATAATGAATAAATGAACATACAGTGTCAGTTGTGGGCTGATAGAATATAAAAAACATTTACAGCAGGTTGAATAAAAATTAGGTTTGTTTCAAATAAAGTTAATAAGCTTCAGATGTTATAGTGGTAAGGGAAGAGGTTCATTTTTTTTCTGGAGATAATTCGCTATTTCTGTGACTGCAAGAATTACATAGATATTTTATTTTGACTGACACCAACTCAGAAGGTCACTCGAGTGAAAAGCATCCTTCTTGGAGCAGAGGTCTCAGTTCTAAGCAGATTTGGTCTGGTGTTTTGCAGTAGCAGGTTGCAACGCCAACGAGATCTTTGGCTCGTCGGTGAGGACGCTGGAGTGGTTCGGAGGTTCTGCCCTTTGGGGTTACCAAGGACTTTTGGTCGCACTGGGTGGCTGCTGTATGCGGCGGGATGCTTCTGCTCCGGTGTCTGACGGCATTTTACCAATTCAGCTAAACGCTAATTTAATCTTGTATGGCCAAAACGATCTTATCTTGTTAACGTTTAACTTCAAAATAAAAGAATGAAACACTAAAAACAGTGTTGCTTTTTTAGACTAGAAAGACGTTAAAGTTAACACAAGCATATAAAAGCAGGAGAATGAGAATTAGCACGTAGCCCAGCACTGGTAGCCATCACTGGTATACAGACAAGTCCACAGACATGGACTTGGCTGCAGCTCTGTAAAGTCATCACAGTGTTTTAAAATTTTGGCAACAACACAATATTCTCAGATTACTTGATTGATAAGGTTTGAAACTAGTTTACATCTGGATTGTATTCTAATATCTCTGCAGTATCTGAAGCAGCATGCCCATGACTGTTCTTGCTAAGGTCTGTAGTCGCATATTGTCTTAATATTTTTGAGATATTAGAGATTTTCTTATTTGCTTCCACAATGGCTTCATCATGTAGCCATGTTGGATGTTGCGTGGTACCTATCAGACATTATTCATATGCATAGCTATTGTTCCATGCACTGTATGTGTGCATCAGGGGTGTGTAGGTAGTATTATATCAGTCTCCTGAGACATTATGAGCAAACATGTATAATAAATGAGGCAGTCGAACCTCTTCTCCCGAGGGGAGCCAGAGGGGGACAATGGTGTGCTCTAGGGACTTGTTAAGGTGGTATGGGCAAGAAAGGGTAACAACTCATTTCGAATTCTCTGTAATCAGAAGCTGTGTACCTTAGATAACCCTCAACCCCCTACTGTTACAACAGAAGCACCCTTTATTGATTTTTTGTGTTTCATGGTTGAGATGAGTTCCCCAGCATTGTACAGTTTACCTCTCATGTTCTGGCCACCTTACTGAATCTGAAACTCCCCCATTTTTCTTCACCCAATCAAAGCTGTATCTTCAAAGACCTTATGTAGTACCTGGGGGTAATGTTTGAATTATTCCCTTTGATAGTTGGAGATCTTGTTCTTAATGTATTAATGTATTCCGTACTGTGTCAGTAATTGTGTTCTCTTGGACAGACACATAATGTTGGTATCATTTTCTGATGCTTTGCACAGAAATGGCTGTGATTATTAATTAATGTGTTCAGCCTATATTTGTTACCTTTGGGTCAAATTCTGCAGAAGTTTAATGTTGACTATCATAGTTATGCAGATGACACACAGTTATATCTAGCAGTATCCCAGATGACTACAGTTCAACAGAGGTGTCACTGTCTAGAACACATAAACCAAAATTTCAATTAAACCAAAATTATTTTGGCAGTAAAAAGAAGAGGATTGCTGTTAGTAATTACCTGGAGTCATCCACCCATCCCATCCATTTTCTACCGCTTATTCTCATAGGGTCACGGGGGGGCTGGAGCCTGTCCCAGCTGTCTTAGGGTAGAAGGCAGGGTACACCCTGGACAAGTTGCCACCTCATCGCAGGGCACACATAGAGAGAGACAACCACTCACACTCGGTCAATTTAAATTAGCCAATTAAACTAATCCCCATGCATGTTTTTGGATGGTGGGAGGAAGCCAGAGTACCTGGAGAGAACCCACGCAGACACGGGGAGAACATGCCAAGGCCACAGAAAGGCCCGCGTCGGGAATCAAACCCGGTACCTTCTTGATGTGAAGCGACAGTGTTAACCACTACACCACCGTGTCGCCCTACCTGGAGTCACTATCTTTAAAAACCAAAGACCAAGTACAAAACCTTGGTGTGCTGACTCAGATCTGGCTTTCAGCAGTCATATCATACCAATCACCAAAACAGCCCTCTAATATCTGAAGAACGTATCCAGAGTGAGGGGATTCATGTCCCAGGCAAACTAGGAGAAGCTCATCCATGCTTTTACCTGCAGTAGACTTGACTATTGTAATGGTCTTCTGACTGGACTCCCCCTAAAGAGCATTAAACAGCTACAGCTCATTCAAAAAGCAGCAGCTCGGGTTCTGCCCAGAACAAAGAGATCAGAGCACATTATTTCAGTTCTAAAGAATTTATACTGGCTCCCAGTACGCTATAAAATAGACTTTAAAGTTCTGCTACTGGTATACAAATCACTGAATGGTTTAGATCTACAGTACAACACACAAGGGCTCTGAGATCTGGAGACTCAGATCAGATAGTTCAAACCAATATGGGAAGCAGCATTCAGCTGTTATGCTGCACACAAATGAAATAAGCTGGCAACAGAAGTGAAGTCACCCCCAAGTGTGAATTTGTTTTTTAAATCCAAAAAAAATAAAAGATATTCCCTTTTTCTCATGCTCTTTTAAAGCAATTTAAAATCATGTTTTTACCTCACTGAGTGCCAGCCATTTTTTTTTTTTAAAATTTAAAGTGCCATTGGTCATTTTGAGTCATACGTCATGATGCACAGAATATTTTGCACAATGACTCTGAAAACACAGCATGGCTCAAATGAACGAAGAGACTCTGTATTTCATCATGAAAAAACATTTGTTTTTACCTTGTTCCATTCTCGTTTTATCTTGAGGACATTAGAGGCCAGTTTCACCAAAATCACCACCTTTTGTCCAGATTCCATTTGTCTTGCTCTCTAATCTTGATCGTCTCCACTTTCTGCTTTGGTCTCTGTGGCGTATGCCGCATGTCCCGACTGCAAATCCCAGAATCCCCAATATTACTACTGGGATATTAATCCCACAATATTAGGTTGTGTGAGGGCGCTCTTTTGTCCCTGCTTCCGAAAAAATGAAAGACGACATTGTATTTGACAAGATGTACATATACATCTTTGGCACTCAAAGTGTTCATCTTTTGTTGCACTGTATGATTTTTTTTTGGCAATTTTATTAAATGTTCTTTGTTTCTGAATACTTTTAAATGTTGTATTTTTAATCATGTAAAGCACATCGAGTTACCTTGTATATGAAATGCGCTATATAATTAAAGCTGCCTTGCCCTGCCTAATCATGCTGATGACGTGTCTTCTCCAGCTCTTTTTAGAAAACTTGGAGCATGAAGACTCCTTTGTCTACTTGTCAGCCATTCAAGGTAATATAATGATGCAGCTTGCACAAAGCTTGATGTTATTATTGAGTTTTTTTTATTAATTAGCATTCTACAGAATGATACTTTTATCTTCATATCTGAAGCAGTCTTAAAGTGTGACCTGTTTTTAGGTCTGGCTTCATTGGCTGATTCGTACCCTGAGAGGATTCTGGAAAGGCTCCTAGAAGACTTCAAACATGGTCCTTCCCTCCCTACATCCAAGAAAGAGCACTCGTTGGAAACCCGCCTTAAAGTGGGAGAAGTTCTGATGAGGGCGAGCAGGGCTATGGGTAAGTGTCATCTGCTGTTTGTTCACATTGATATTTGTATGACTTTATACCACTTTCCTGACCATAAGAGGCGGCTAATTTACATGATGAGATCACAGTTTTAGAAAGTGTACGTTACGCCTCATGTCATATGATAGTTAAACATAGATACGGTTGGCGTTGCGTCACAGTTGGGGGTGGGGCATTTCGAGGGGAAAAACAATCCTTTTCCCCTCGCCCGGAGCACTGTAAACCCGCAGATTGCAAATTTTGATATTAAGGCTACACGAGCATGTCATACATTGACTCGTTGCAGCCCATTGACAGGGATAGATACACTATATTGCCAAAAGTATTTGCTCACCTGCCTTGACTTGCATATTAACTTAAGTGACATCCCATTCCTAATCCATAGGGTTCGATATGATGTCAGTCCACCCTTTGCAGCTATAACAGCCTCAACTCTTCTGGGAAGGCTGTCCACAAGATTTAGGAGTGTGTTTATGGGAATTTTTGACCATTCTTCCAGAAGTGTATTTGTGAGGTCACTGATGATGGACAAGAAGGCCTGGCTCTCAGTCTCTGCTCTAATTCATCCCAAAGGTGTTCTATCGGGTTGAGGTCAGGACTCTGTGCAGGCCAGTCAAGTTCATCCACACCAGACTCTGTCATCCATGTCTTTATGGACCTTGCTTTGTGCACTGGTGCACAGTCATGTTGGAAGAGGAAGGGGCCATCTCCAAACTGTTCCCACAAAGGTGTATGGTATGCTGAAGCATTCAGAGTTCCTTTCACTGGAACTAAGGGGCCAAGCCCAGCTCCTGAAAAACAACCCAGGCAACCGCCAAACCCAGACTCATCCATCAGATTGCCAGATGGAGAAGCGTGATTCGTCACTCCCGAGAACGTGTCTCCACTGCCCTAGAGTCCAGTGGCGGCGTGCTTTACACCACTGCATCCAACGCTTTGCATTGTACTTGGTGATGTATGGCTTGGATGCAGCTGCTCGGCCATGGAAACCCATTCCATGAAGCTCTCTGTGCACTGTTCTTGAGGTAATCTGAAGGCCACATGAAGTTTGGAGGTCTGTAGTGATTGACTCTGCAGAAAGTTGCGCCTCATCATCCGCTGACCCCGCTCCATTAGTTTACGTGGCCTACCACTTTGTGGCTGAGTTGCTGTCATTACCAAACACTTCCACGTTCTTATAATACAGCTGACAGTTGACTGGAATATTTAGGAGCGAGGAAATTTCACGACTGGATTTGTTGCACAGGTGGCATCCTATCACAGTTCCAAACTGGAATTCACTGAGCTCCTGAGAGCGACTCATTCTTTCACAAATGTTTGTAAAAGCAGTCTGCATAAGATATGTCCTCGATTTTTTAAGCCCAGGGCAAGACAGTTCACAAATGAAATGAGAACAGGAGATAATTAAAGAAATTTAACTGCAGAAACTTCTGAAGCTACCACCAGTGTTGTTAGCATAGCTGTGATTTTGTTGTTAGCTTTTGTAACAAGGCAATATAGCCTGCATAACGTAGTAGTTAGTTAACTTCTGTTAAAACTAGTAATTGAACATTCATGTTCAACTACAAAACAATCTAACACTGTTATTGTGTGAATAATGTTGTCATATCTGTAATGAAGTGCTGACTACAGATGTGCACGTTTGGATTTTGGATCCCACAGGTGGCCAAACTCATCCTCCCGGATCGCTTGAAGCCACCGGGTTCTTCTCCTAGGCTCTGTGCTTCGGTTTGGCAAAATATAAATCTTTAGATACTGATTTTTTTTTTAATCTTATTTGTCGTGCAAAAGGGCACATAGCAGCTCTGGAGCATTGCGCAAACTGGTTTGTTTTCCCCCTCAGTGCAAAGTGGATGTGACGTTTTGTGGGCATTCCACCTGTGGAACTGAAGTCAGGACATAGCTGGCTTTGACTGGAAGCTAGCCTAGCTCTGTCCAAATTTTATTCTAGTCTTTTGTCTCTGTCTCACTCTGCTCCGTTCTCTGCCCTTTTTGTGCTGTGTATATTTTTGCCAGAGGTAGCTCACTTCAGAAGCTGAAATTCCCTATATGTAAGTACTGGTATTTCGTCAACTTAAAATTAATTGGCTGGTCAACGCTGCCATACACATTGTCCGAACGACATTAATGCAATTAATTTCCAGATCCCTGGGAGGCCAAAATAAGTGTGCCACTGAGTTAGCAAGTATTATTAAGTATTAATACATTACATTAAAAAATGTATTCAGTCACTGTTGAACAACCAACCATCCACAACAGCCCTAACAGTTCCCAGCATAGCAGCCTTCAGTGCAAAATGTGTGTAAAATTGCTTCTGGGGTGAAATACAGGGAGTGTGCCTGCCTGCTACAAATCAAAATAGCCAACAAACACAAAAGACACATGAACAAAAAAAAATACAAGCCCATTCATGAGACACACACCTTCTTGACAGCCATGAGTCTCAGGGAGCTCAGTCTGAGAAAAACATTAACAAACTCAAAAACTCTAAATGACTGAGAGTCATTGGTTTTGTTAACCAATTAAACCAATTAATTATAGCATTTATTTTTTTTCAGTTGACGAATATGTTTTTTTTTTTTTTTCAATTCTAGTTTTTGATTTTGTTTATTTACCTTAACAATAATAACTATGGTATTAATCAACATGTTTGTGTTAACAGTGAATCTAATTACTACAGGTACTGTAAAAGGTATTGTGACAAAAGCATTGAGAACTGTTGTATTTTCTCTGTTCTACATAGCCCACAAATTTATGGTATTGGGTCAGTCTCTCTGCAGGTAGTGAACATAGTTAAACAGTTAAAGGTGGATGTACTTTTCTCGGCGCAAAAAGGGAGTAAATATTGCATGTAGATTCTTGGGGGTGGGAATCACCAGATTCCCCACAATGCAATATGAAAACAATAATTAAGTCACACTACCAGCTTGTTGCTACTTTAAACATTTCATTTCAGTTTTGCAATAGCACTTGTTGAGTTGTATTATTCTTTTTCAACTACAAATTATGCAGTTTGTCAACATCTGTTTTATCGAATGAGATGGTTTTCACTCTCACTTTGAATCCTTAAGGTTCTTTTTAGTTTCATGTGATACCAGTATCACTCCAGAGCCTGGTGGGCTGTCTGATTGATTTTTAAGTTTATGCCATAAAATATTCTTATAAAAGATTGATACATGATGTTTCACCAAAGCCAAAGTGTTTTTCCATGCAGATCTCTGTCCAGAAGAGACCCTGCGTATTAGATCCTTTTCCCTGATTGAAAACCCTGTTTACTTTTTTTTTTTTTTTTTTCCCCCACTAGCTCTGTTTTTATCTGCCAGATTGCCATCGTACCACTTCTCTGGGACAATCAGAGGGTTTATATCCTTGCTGAGAGACTGGATAGACCTTCAGTTGGCATCCAGGGAGCCTCTGTGTTTGTCTTGAAACCCTCCCGAATGGCTAAGACTTGCCTTTTGCCAGGCTGTCATGTGTAAATAGAGTTTTCTTAATTGACTTGCCTGGTAGAGTAGCACTTATGGTCATATGAGCTATTATAGAGTTCACTAAAAGAGTCTGCATGCAATGTTCACAAGATATACAGTTTATTTACGTATAGATGATGATGATATATATTGTGTGTGTGTGTGTGTTTGTGTATGCGTGTGTGTGTGTGTGTGTGTGTGTGTGTAGCTTACAATTAAGCATGTATGGAACCATCTATGGAAGTGTTGCATCAGTTTCCTTAGGTGTATTTGTGTGTGTTAATGCCTGGAGGCAGATATTTCTGATGACTTGCACAGTGGTTCTTTTTCATTAGATCTGTTACAGCTGTAAGAGTCTATTGAGACCATCGAAATGAAGGGAGAATAGCTGAGCTTGTATGTGCATGTGTGCGTGCGTGTGTTTTCTTGAGTGTCTGGCTCAGGGGTTTGAATCTCATGATTTTCAGGAAGTGCTTGGCATTCTAAAAGTGTAGTGTAGTCTAGGACAAGATAAATAGATCATGGTGTGTGTGTGTGTGTGTGTGTGTGTGTGTGTTTATGTGTTTGGGTCAAGCAGGTCTTACTACTACTAGCCTTCCAGCCGGTTGTCTTTTCTCCATGGAGGTCTCTGGCTGTCCTCCCTGCTGCTTGGCAGGAGCAGCCGTAGTCAGCGGTCATCTCTGTTCTTTGTGTGTCTCTCTCCCTATGTAACAGTGTCACCCACACAAAACTTTCTAAACTGAGGATGACTGAACTCCATAAACAACAATATTAGTCTTATGTCTGTCTGACAAGATGTGGATTAAATGGCTGGATTACATTTAAGGCTTCTTCTCTGGTATCCACGCTGCTCTCAGAAATCTTTGTCCTTCCAAATCTGCTACACTACTCACCTCCCCCTTCTATAGTAATGTCACCATGTCTCTCTTCTTGTGCTTTGGGAGTATTTTGGCAAGGTACTGAGCTGATCTGAGTCTGTTTTTTTTTTTCTCTGACATTTAGATCTGTAGCTCGAAGCTTATTCCTCTCTTTGAAAGTCATTGTTGATGCTCATTTTTTTTTAATTTATTCTTTTTTACACATTGCAAATTGCGTTTTTATTACTTCACTAAATCACTTATTGTTGAAAGGAATTAGTTACACTACTAGCCACACAATAACTTTTAACTGATTATGAAACCGTCGCAATTAGGCCTGTCACGATAATCAATAAATCAATTAATTGCACGATAAATAAAAATGAAGTCAGTCATTTTGCCGGCCTTGATGTATCGCCATGTGCATGCATGTTTTGTTTTGTTTTGTTTTTTCCCTCTACAAAAGAGATTGGATGACAAGAGAATTCACTCTGTGCATCTTTCTCAACACCTGGGCTCATTGGTCACACAGCAGAATGAACAGAGTGAACCCTCCTATCAGTCATAAAGTGTCTTTGTTTTGGTGGGTGGGGGAAGGGCCACTAGCAGACATGTAGAGAGCAGCTGTAGCAGGTGATTAGGTGAGGAGTAGAGAGCCACGTAACGAGGAAAAATTAGTAGGAATAGTTAAAGAGATGATTTCAAAGCTGAATGTCTCAGCCCCAGCCCTGATTACAGTGTCTGGCATTAAGACCAATTCATACTTGGGCGGAACAGAGGCTCTGCTCCGCACTGGTCTCACACAAAACACTGCTCCACATGTATTTTTCACATCGACCCGCATTAATGCAGCGGAGTCCGGCCGGTGCCGTGGAGCATGGTCTGAAATACTTTGTTGGTAGTATAATTTGATTAGTTTCGGAGTGGCAGCTGGTTACAGCTGGTGCTGAATTGTTAAGAAGAGGTTCTGTTGAGTAATATATGTCTTATTGATCAAAAACAGGTAGCTCACCTGCTCAGACAGGGCACGAAGGGTGTGACTGCTATTGATTAAATGTGAAATAACAACACTAAAAAAAGAAGCATTATGTAGTGTTGTATACAGTCATAAGGAAATGTATTTTAACAAAATATATGCCATGTGCGAAAGTATGGGCCTGCATCTATAATCTCAGATATAAGCACTCCGATACACACAGTCCATTCCAGACTCCACTCCAGCTCTTCTATCCAGGAGCAGAGCACAGTGATCGCAACAACAGCATGTACTAAGGTGCTAACAAAGTAGCAAAGGAGTAGGAGTGATGTCGGCCGGGGAAGTTTAATATGACCAACCTCATCACGCATTTGACGCAGCATCACACAAAACACCACAAGGATTTTCATGGTCTTCTAATTTATTTATTTCGTGTTCTATTCAGTCATGAAATATGCTTATGTTTAAGTTAAACCACTGGTTGTTTTGCACTTATTTTTTTCATTGACTTTATTGAGGTTATTTTTCAGGGCCTTCTATTGTTCTGTTTGAGTAACATAACTTGATCAAGCCTTTTCTAACCATACTACTAAATAAGCAATAGAAGTATTAATGATTTGTGCTGATATTGTATCGGTAAAAGTTCTTGTTGGAAAAAGTTGTATCGGGACAACCCTACATTTTTGGTCTACAGCCTGGGAACTAAACCATCTGCCTGCCTGGTCTCCCTCCATTCTCTTCTTTCTCCAGGGGAACTAGCACCTCACCTTGGCTGTCCTCTGATCAACATCTTCCTGCAAGGAACCAAGGACCCGGACCAAAGTGTGCGGACTAGCAGTCTCTCCAACCTGGGGGAGCTCTGTCAAAGACTGGACTATGCTCTTGGAACACTGGCTCAAGAGGTGAGAGGGAGGGAGGGGAGGGGGGCGAGGAAGGGAGAGAGAGAGAGAGAGAATCTTTCAAAATCTCTATTTGACTTTGATTGTTGCGGTCACATTTGGAGGTAAGCTCAATTAGAAATGATTCACGATTCAAAACTATTCCAGATTTTATTCATTACACTGTAAAACTCGTATTTAATTATTTTTTATTACACAATATGTCCACGGCAGCGTCACATGGCCAAGTCATTTTAGTGCCCCTCAGGCACTTGCACCGCTCGTAAAAGTAGCGCTGTGTATGTGTGGAAGGAGTAAATGCCAAGTCAATTTACGAGTTGTGCGTCCTTTTTGTAAAGGAAAGGTGGGAGAAACTCATCGTGTTTCGCATCGCATCGTCTGTTTAAAAAAAAAAATAAAAAAAAGTCTGTGTGTTCCTGTACATAGTGAGGACCAGAATTCGTATTTAACCAACAAAGTGAGGACGTTTTTTGGAAGTGAGGACATTTTTGCCGGTCCTCACTTTCTGACAGACCTTTAAAGAGCTTTTTGAGGGTTAAGACTTGATTTTTGGGTTAGAATTATGCTAAGGTTAGGTTTAGCATAAGGGTTGGGGTTAGGCATTCATTTTTGATGGTTAAGGTTAGGATAAGGGGCTAGGAAATGCATTATGTCAGTGAATGTCCTCACTAAGATAGAAGTACAAGGATGTTTATGTGTGTGTGCTGTTCATGCCTGCTGGCATGAATAAGCAGCACTGTCAGCTGGAGGAACAGGGTTGTTTATTCATGATCCTGCCCACTTTTGCTTTTTTTTACTGTGTGTGTGTGTGTGTGTGTATCCCATGTTGATTTGGATGTCAGACCAATACATCAATAGATCCACTTTAGTCAGTACTGACGTCAGCAGTGTAGACCTGCAGCTGATTCAGAGTCTTTGTGTTGTGTAAAACTCTTACTGACATTAGCGTTGATTGTATTTCAGCATATCGCTTGTATCCTCATATTTATAGCTATGTTACTATAAATACCACAATTTCTGTGTGTTTGTGTGTGTGCAGCTCAGCTCCTGTCTGACTGCTCTCATAAAGACAGACAAGGAACCAGAGGTGAGGAGAGCTGCAGTGCATGTCATTACCCTGCTGTTCCGAGGCCTCAGCAACAAAATCACCCAGGTACGCGCGCACACACACACACACACACACACACAGACTCTCTTACTACATTTTTCAACAAAACAGCAACAACAAATCAGTATGAAAGAGAAAATGACTCATCCCTGAGAATAAAAAAAAAAAATAACTAAAATATGTTTTCTCTCATAACTAGTCCCAGTTCAGTCCTCCATATATATTGGTATAATGGCGCTTTTCCACTACACAGTAAGCAGTTTTGGTGCTTTTCCATTACAACTGAGTACCTCCTGGACGTGGGCGGGGTCATCATACAGCAGCACGAAACTGCATTAACATGCGTCAGAAAACTGGGAAGAAGAACAACAACGCTAATATCACAAACAATGGAGGACATTGATGCGATCATGTAACCATTCAAATGCAATGTCATGTTAACAAAGCAGTTGCTGGTTTTAAAAATTGCAGGGTTGAGTTGTTTGGCTTTTACACAGGGAATCCGCGGGGTCTTAAAAAGTCTTAAAATGTCTAAAATCCAATAATTTGAATTTAAGGCCTTAAAATGTCTAAAATTCTCTTAAAATCTCATAAAATACAATTTTGATAGGTCTTAAAAATGTGTAAATGTGTGAAATTCAGTCTCGCTTTGAAATGTTTCGATTTTTGAAGACGCTATAACATAACTACAAAATGGAACTAAGTACCTGTGCAGCCCGGTCAGTATTTATCGAGCACAACCAGCTGGTGAACTGTGCGCAAGCCGCGACATTACTGTGGAGAAAACTTAACGAAAGCCCACAGCAAAGCCGAAAGATTTGTTGTATAATATGGGTAAGTGCAAGTTCAACAATAGCCCCTTTCACAAATGGTCGACGCAGCATTTTGACGCGGGTTGAACAACCCTGCAATGGATCTGGTTTATTGGATCGGATTGGCTGCAGTGTGAAAGTCGAGCCATGTTGACCCGCGTCTACTCGTTGTTTACCCAATGACATTTATGTACCTCCCTGTCACGTCCAGCTTTAGTCATTGAGCAGCCTGTCAGTCTGTCACTGTGAAGCTCCAGGGCAGCAGAGCTGCTCACTCATAAGATCAGTCCTCCTGTTTATCTCCCGGAGACCGATCTCTGAAGGGCATGGCATTTTATTTAATTAAACAAATCAAATGTGTAGCGATATTGTCTTCAATGGGAGTGCATATGTGATTTAGTCCTACGTCATTCTCGGAAAATCCCTCCGACCAGGGAATCCCGATGTGAACTACACAACCGTGTTTATATACAGCTTGTATAGCGATCTGACACAGTTTTTACTGATCATGGTAGTATGCATTAGTACTAGTATTAGTATTAGTGCTGCGCTGGGTTTGTGCACTTTGCAAAAGGGACAAAATTGCAGTGCACTAAATAACAAAGTTAACGTGACCAGCTATTGTCCATGCTGTCCATTGTTTATCTCACAGTGTTCTTGAATCACACTTAAATCTGTAATGATGACGTTGTCAACGCGACAACGTATTGGAGGGAGGAAAAACAAGCAGCAGCTCTCACAGCTGGAGGTCGTACCCGCGTCAGCTGGCACTGCAAAAGTGTCCTAATGCTGTTCCGAGGTGCGTCGACCCGGGTTAAAAAAATCACTCATTGACCCTCTAGTTTCAATGTGAAAGGGGTATTTGTGGCTCCAGAATGAACGATTTAATGCATGGTTGAAGCCGGTGGATGGAAACGTATATGAAGCACACTCTTAAAAGGTCTTAAATTTGACTTGTTGAGACTTGTTGACTGCAGAGACCCTGTTAGAGTGTAGTTGGACGCTGCGCATCCAATGATGCTTCCAGTGATGACACTCGTTGGCCAGTCAGTGGAAGGCTGTCGGCTGACATCACGTTTTAGTATCGCTTCAGCTCACGTGGAACCAGGACTGAGGAGGTATGAAAAAAGAACCTAGTACCAGGTATTAGTGGAAAAGCACCACAACCATGTAGAGCCATGGCGTGCCGCACCGTACTGCGCCTGTGTAAAAGCGCCATAAGAGAGGTGTGCTGGTAGCCTGGTCTTACCACTCATAGCCAACTCCTTCTCCACTAACAGAGCGAACTGAAAAATAAGACTTTCCCCAAACCCAGTAGGGAGTAAAGCCACGGCATCTTTGCCAGCAGTAAAACTGGTTAAACATTCCTCTTGCTCCAACTTCAATTGCTGAATATTTGGTAGGCTAGCCAAAACAGATTGAATGGCTTCCTTCACGTCCGTCTCCGCCGCCATTGCTAAACTACAACCAGCTAGACTACAATGCAAATGTTGCGCATATGTTTGACGTCACCGTTAACACCCGCCTCTCCCCGTCCCCTACCATTCGCTGATTGGCCAGAATGGAAATCATCCTGAGAAAGTCCAAGGGGATCAAACCCAGATGTAATCTACAGGGAAATGATTTCCGCCCCCCCAACAGACACCCCCGCCCTGCCAACAGGACCCTCACCCAGAAATTTAAGTCATATAATTAAAAAAAAATAAAATCCATTATTTAATTATTATTTTAATTAAAAGGGCCTATAATAGCTGTACTTTTTATGTAATAAAAAGCAAAGTCAAATTTGCGCAATTTCAGAAACTAGTGCGTCACTATTGTGAGTTCTCCTCTCCTAGCAGCAGTCAGGCCTCGCTCCTCTCTCACTCCTCACACCGGCACAGACACACCCACCACACTTGGAGCAGAGGAGAGAGTGGGTTGCTGACATCATTACTGTACAAAAATGTTTTCGGTTTCAGATATATTGTAACCATGCTTTCAGTTGTCGGGACGGGGGGATATGTCTCTTTCTGATTCACAGAGACACTGACACATCCCCCCACTTTCCCAGCATAAGGAGACAAACATCGGCAGTAAAATGATAGTTACAAATGTAACTACAGCTCTGCGAATCCCAAATGTCAGCAGGGGTGAAATAGAACAGAAGATTAATGTCACAGCAGCAGCATTGGGGGATTGGCATTTGAGTTCCGACTCATGGTGTGTTCAAGTTGTACAAGAATGTTGAAATTTCCAAGCTCCAAGTCAGAATTTAAATCAGAACCCCCATGACAACGGAAAGTTGGATTAATCTCACCAACCCAGCATAGAATTCATGCTATCTGCTACTGATGTAAACAGTAGCTACATGTTATATTGTACATCTGTAAGGCTAGAAGAGCTGGGAGGACTGTATTCCGACTTCCAGTGAACACACTATAAGGCAAACTCTCACTCCTCCTCTGGTAGCTGCCTGTGCCTGTTGATCACAATAATAACAATAATAATAATAAATATTGGTGATGACCATGATTAAAGGACATATTACACACAGTAACCCAGTTCAAAAATCCCATTTATGCCCCTACCCCAAACATTACGTATGTATTATATGAAAAAAAATGTTCCATTGCTAAAATTTTTTAAAAAATGAACACAAATCAGCGTTAGCTGTTTATTCAGGTCCAAATGCTCTGTAATTATGGTTATGGGGTCCTGTGCAGAGATGGTCCTGCAAGAATCCCAATGACGGACCATGCTCATTCCAGCCCAGGCATCCCCCCCAAAGTGAAAAAGCTAGGGGCAACACTGCATTTGAGATAATACTCAGCATATTATGAACAGTTAAAAGGGCTCCGCTGACTATCTGTCATTTTCTATCACCTGCTAAACCTACTGTTGTGCTTTGATCAGTACTTAAGACCCAATGTTTTGTGTCGATCATGTAGGTGAGCTTTACTCATGTGTGTTGACCTGGGAAGACCTGGAGTAAATTAGTGTTTCCTCTTCAGATTTTAATTAGGCTGAATAGTATGGTTTAAGGTGTGTTTTTGAGAGGCTGTTGTTACAGAGCCTGACGGGTCCTGTAATCCACAACCCAGTTTCCCTGGGGTCAGCCTTGAGGGTTATAGACTAAATGTTAGCTTCCCACCAAGCACAGGAAGGAGACTTACCCCAAACACCATGTTTGACTCTCTCCCTCTCTATTCTCTTTTTGCATTCCTCACATGGTGCAGCATGTGGTTACTGTTGACATCTCTATTGAAGTGTTGTTCTTAGATAGTCAACCACAGGGTCCAGGCTAATCACATCTCAGCTCTTTGGCCTCTTAAAATGGAAGCAGCAAGGCAGGAGCACTGACTGGATTTCTGACTGACTTAATTCACTGATGACTGTGCAACGCTGCCAGTTCAGATACCCCTAGCACCATATGGCAAGTTCTGCAAAATATTGAATTGACAAAACTGGTTGATTAATCATCATCATCAATCATCAGGTGTTGCCAGATAATTGAGTTTATTGCCCTGAAGTTAATTTTCTCACAACCATTTGCACAAAAAGTATCATGTCCAAAATTATTCATATCCTTTGCAAACTGCCGAAGTCTTTGGGAAAATCCAAAGTTCTATACCATTTCAAATAGTCCAAGCTGTTCTAAAGCATCCTTATTACCCTACTTCTTTAGGAACATATGTTTTAATCAACTCAACAGGTGAAAAACAGCAGCTCTCTGCAATTGATTTGAGGACAGTCATGGTTAAGACAGAAGAGCTCACTGTGGACATGCAGCTGCACACTGTGACTGCTCACAATTAGGAAAGGGTTATAAGGCCATATCTAAATGTTTTCAAGTTCCAGTGGCCACAGTGCAAAGTATTATTAAAAAATACAAGACGCTCTGCACTGTGGAAAATCTCAGAGGACGTGGTTGGAAGCCAAAAGTGACACCTGTGTTGGCCAGGAGGATATTGAGAGAGGTGAAGAAGAATCAAGGATCACCACCAAGGCCATCCTGTGAATCTGGGCTCTGCTGGTGGCAACATCTCAAGGTGGCCAGTCCAACGGACCCTGCTGGGGTCCATGAAGGCAGACCAAGGAGGATGCCACTTCTCCAGATAAGGCAAGCAGAGGCCTACTTTGCCATTGCAAATGCTCATCTGGACAAGGAAGAAGACTTCTGCTCCTCTGTTGGCCACAGTGATGTATCCTTCATTTGGCATAAAAAAGAAGAAGCCTTCAATCCTAAGAACACCATCCTCACTGTCGAACATGGTGGTGGAAACCTGATGGTTTTGGGGTGTTTTTCATCCACTGGACCAGGGAACCTGATCACAATAAACAACACCATGAAAAAAAGAGCAATGCATAAAAATAAAAACAACAGCAAGCAGTCTGCGGGAAACTTGTCCTTGTCCACAATTCAGCATGACGATGATTCAAAATACACAGTGAAAGTGGTGAAGAAATGGTTAGCAGACAAAAGCATTCACGTTTTGCAGTGGCCCAGCCAGAATCTGTGGAGGGAGCTAAAGATCAGGGTGATGGCAAGGAGACCCTCTAACCTGGAGGAGTTGGAGCTCATCGCTAATGACTGTGCAAAAATACCAGTGGAGGCATTCAAAAAGTTGTTCAGCAGTTATAGGAAGCTTTTGATTGCTGTAATAGCCAATAAAGGCTTTTTTATTGATTATTGAGAATGGTATGAATAATTTTGGACATGGCACCTTTTGTTCAAATGTAAATAAAAGCTGAGAAATATGTTTTTCCACAATGATACCTCTTGTACATTGTCTTATTATCTTCTGGGAGATGCCTGTGTCATTTCCAATCAAGAAAAAAATGCTGGTTGAATAAAAGTAAATTAAGTAACTGTCATGGGTATGAATAATTTCGGGCTTAATTATGTCTTGTTTTATTGTACGTTGTATTAGCTTTATCCTTTCATGTATGTTGTCTGGCTACAGATTGACGTGTTATGTCAACCCACAGAGTTGTATTTAATTTATCTAGGAACAAAATGCAGTCTTTCATCTTTCAGCCCAGTCTCATGTATAACCTACTAGTGGTGTTGTAAATTGATCCATGGTCTTCCTGTGGTAGCCCAGTGGGAACACACCTTAATGTGCGCCACGACTAGGACTACGACTACAGTCAGCTGTCCAGCTGCTGGTCCCAGGCCTGGTCCTGTCATTACTGGAACAGCTGTACATGGCTAATGATACACATAATGACATGAGAAAAGATCAGAGGGGCCGACTGGAGCACAAATGTCCGAGGCAAGAAGGGCAGGTGTAGCTGGATGGAGGAGGAGGTGATTAGTAGCTGGGAAGCAAATAGACTGAAGAACACAGGGAATCCAATGATCCATAGAAAGCCTAAAAAATGTTAGATGCAGTAATTTTGCATTTGCAGCTGAAGTTGTAACGTTTAACATTTCAATGCTAGTCAGTAAACATTTATGTATAGAAGGAGTTCAGTTCAGGTCATCTAAAAGTCATATAAAATAAAAAAAAAAAAATATCACTATATGAATTTTACATATGTATAAAGAGTATTGCTCGGTTAAAATGTAAATTGGTCTCATACAGAACCAAAAAAAAAAAACTGTTGATCCAGATATTCTGTTGTTTATATTAAGGCCTAAACTGGAATAAAGTAAAAGATTGTTGGGTTTACACATGAATTTATTTGCAACATTATAAGCATACTCTCAGTTTGCTTACATGGTGTTGTCCAAAGGCTTAATTTTTTGAGAATGATGCATTGTACATTTATTTTGTCAGGGGGCCCATAAGGTTATGGGCTGCTATACAAAGCAGTGCGCAATACTAATACTCATACTGAAATAACACTGTCTTTTCTTAATCTACACATTTCTGATCTATTAATGTTCAGTATTACTTCTGTTCATTTCTGCGATCCATTGTGAAATATGTTATATTTATTAAACCAGTTATTCCATTGTATTTATCTTGTTCAATTACATTATATACACTCCTGATCAAAATTTTAAGACCAGTTGAAAAATTGCACTGTTGGAGCTTAAGAAGGTTCTAAGTAGTGCTTCAAAATGCAAAAAGAAGACATGGGAGTGAGACAAAAAAAAACTGAGTAAGCACTTTATTGCAAACCATTAAACTGAAATAGACTGTTCATCAGCTGTTCAAAAGTTTAACACCATAGCCTTTAAAAGCCTAAATCTTCACAATAGTGTGGATTCAGTGTCATTTTCTGTCAGGTATCCACACTTTCATGACCTCCTGATGGCAAAGGCAAAAAAAAAAACGGTCGGATTGTTGAGCTGCATCAGCAAGGCCTCTTGCAGCGTGCCATTGCTGCTGAGGTTGGACCCAGAAAGACAGTTTGCACGAAAGCACCAAACATGGGACGTTGAAAGGTGCAAGAATGTTTTATTCTCTGATGAGAAAAGTTTAATTTTTACGGTCCTGATGGCTTCCAACATTACGGGCATGACAAGGAGATCCCACCTGAGATGTTTTCTAAACGGCACAGTGGAGGGGGCGCCATCATGATGTGGGTGGCTTTTTCCTTTAATGGAAGAATGGAGTTTCAGGTTGTATGGAGGTGTCAAACAGCTGGCTGTGTGGAGATGTTGCAGGGGGCATCCCTCATGACTTAAGGCCATCATCTGTGTGATAATGACTGGGTTTTTCAACAGGACAACACTGCAGTTCACAATTCCCATCTGACAAAGGACATCTTCCACAGAAATAACATCACTTTTTTTTTTTGAACCATCCTGCATGTTGATGGCAAGGGAAGTTTACAAACATGGACACCAGTTCCGCCCTCTGTGAAGCAATCTTCACCACTAGCCTCCTGAAAACACTTGCATCAAGCATGCCGAAACAAATTTTTGAGGTGATTAACAAGAATGGCGCAGTTACTCATTACTGACTCACTCCCATTTTTTTTCTTTTTTTTAAAAGAACTACTTTGAACCTTCTTAAGAGCCAACAGGGCAAAATGTAAATTCTTGCAATTTTTCAACTGGTCTTAAAATTTTTATCAGGAGTGTATATGACTTCATTTTTTCACCTGGTTTGTTGCTTATTTAGACTTACACATGTTGTTTTCTGTTCACTATCCACTTTGCTGCTGTAGTGTTGCAAATTTTCCCGTTCATGGGATTAATAAAAGCTTATCTTACTACTCCTCTAGATTCTCAGTGATGTTTTGTTGGACCTGTACCGAGCTGTAAAGTGGGTCGTTCGCTCAGACCCAGATGACGTTGCCGTGCTCCATGCCCAGCTGGCTCTGGAGGAGCTTGATGACATAATGAAGAGGTTTATCTTCCCTGAGCAGAAGCTGGAGAAGAAGATTGTTGTGCTGCCATAGAGCATCTGCATAACCACTTCAATTTTTATATGCTTATAAGAAATGTACAGTGATCCCATACCATTGTGGTCCACTGTACCACCGACAGTCCAACAAAATAAAGTTTTAAAAAACATATTGTCCAAAGATTTTTTTTTTTTTTTTTTTTTTTTTTTTTTTTTAAATAGAGTATTGAAAATAGGTAGCACACTGTTATACTGATACTGCCACTATCTTAATCAGGATATACTTACTACTAATTCAAACAGCTTATTAATTCACGTCACATGCTACCACTACAGGTCAAGTTGTCAATCATATGCAAAAGCAAAAGATTTCTTAAATCACTCAAGTTCTCTTAAATACTAATTGAAAAAGATGTTTGTATTTTATTTATGTTATTCTTTTATTTAACCTTTATTTTACCAGGTAAGTCAATTGAGAACTAATTCTCATTTGCAACAACTATACAAATTATTAGCAAAATTCTAAATGTCTGCAGAATTGTGTCAAGTACGGAACGGTAATGGGTTCTGGGGTCACCACATGTAGAATCTCACAAGCTCACTTGGTTTGGTATCTTTGGGTTTCTGAATGTGCTTGTCCATCCACATAACTTCACACTCAACCCTGCTCTTCCTCAGCGAGCTGTACCCAGGATGCTGTTCCACAGCATGTACATCTCGCACTACTAACTACCACGTCCCATGGCTCTCGAGATACTGAAGTTGAAGTCTGAAGTTGTTCATATGAATGGTTTTCAACAAAATTTAAGGACAGACATACAGTATAGTACATAGAGGGACTCCTTCCATTTTTGTCAGAGAGTTTCTTCGATGGTGGCAAGTAGTAAATAATAATGAAATATTGAAATAAGGTCTGAGTCGACTGCTGCAAGCAGCAGATGGGAGCCCCTTTGTAACACTATAAATTATTTTTGCACACTTTTCTGCCCATTTTTTGTGATTTGACCCCTAGATGTGCTTAAAAAGTCACGAAATTTTGCAGGGGGGTGGGTTGTGTCTGGTGAAAATTTGTTTACTTTATTATTATTTATTAACACAAAACATAACCAGTGACTGCACAACAGCTGAACTATTCTACTATGTAAACAAGGCCAAATGGGGTTGAAGATGGTTTGAACAGAGTCAAAGTGACAGAGACAAATGAGACATTCCTTCTTTTGTTTCATTGGAAATAAGCTAACAGTGTAAGAGGCATGACCTTTCTCTGTCTCTTCGTCTGTGTGAACATACAGCCGGCAAAATAAGTTTTGTTTGCAGCCCATATTTCCTTAAACACGGAGTCAAGGTATCACTATGGTAGGCAGTGTGGAAGACGAGGCACAGGCTCTTCCATCATGGTGGCAGATTTAGGCTTCTCCACAGCATCACCACCACCCATGTTTACTCTGGAGGTTATGTGTTTTCCAGTCTGATTGAACACTAACTTACAATATATGGATGAATTAGAATGTGTGTTTTCTAAAAAATATCTGTATATTATAACCTTTTCTGCAGTTGAAAAATGCTAATCAGATTTAATTGAAGAAGCAAAATTCTGGGCCCGCTCATACTTCCTGTGACACTTCACAAAATTTTGCAACCAAGTCACTCTGGCCAAGTTTCCGTTCTCTTCGATTTCAGATTCACTTAGAAATGGGGACCAGTGAAAATCTAGTATTTCCAATGGCTTGATTGAGGCGTAGCACACAGAGGCATTTGATAAACGCAGGTTAAGCCCGCCCTCTGAGAACTCGATTTACATGGCAGCTTGGCCAGACTACACTCGCAGAGCAAGTAGTCACGATAGCCAGGCTAAAATTCTGTTACAATTGAATATTCAAATCAAACATGGGACAAATTGTGTTATTTTTGGATTTCAGCTACAAGCTACACGTCTAATGTTGATGGAAATGTCATCCTAAATACCAAATATTTGCAATCCTTCTCCCGTTCAAATCCTCGATATCTTCTTTGTCTCAAAATAAATATTAACGTAAACTGTTGGTTGATTCCATTGAATAACAAGAAGCTTATTTCTGACTTATGCCTGGACAATTTAAATTTAGTACGTGTTTTGTATTTTTAATCCTGGGTTGACAGGTCCATCATTGTGAATATCATATTTCACAATGTGATACCGTCAGGGAGGGAGAAAAGTAGTGAGTGTGAGAAAGGCTGTTGGTTGAGTGAAAACACTGAGAGTTTGCATTAAGCGATATTCACTCTATTACCGAACATGTTTAAGTGGCTTCGGCAGACGTGTAGCGATTCTCAGAGGCATAGTGCAGTGTGCGTCAGGCTGCCAGCCCAGCCGTGGAACCTGCAGCACGTCAGCAGCTCAGCTTCAGAGTAGGAGAGGAAAGGGAGGGAGGGTAAATAAATAAGCCCATAAAGGATGCTTTGAGTCGGAGGCAGAGAAGTGGAGAGAGAAGGGGGGGTTATGGTCAAACAGTCCCCAGGCTTGTTGGAGGCTACATTGCAGAGAGAGATAGGGGCTAGCTGGTGTCGAAGGAGGCAAGGGGAGAAGGAGGGGGGTTAAAGGAGACAGAGAGAGAAGCTGTGGAGGAGAAGTGCAGCAGTGTCGGTCTGTCAGCCAGGTGGGACAGTGTGACAGAGGAGGAGAAGGATTTAGGCTCTGCTGCAAACGGGATGCAGAGACGAGCTGGTACTGCAGCAGAGGACAGAAGGGAGGATGGGGGGGAAGGTGGTATCGGAAACCTGGGGATGATTTATTGCAGAGGGCTAAGAAGAAATCAGACTTGAGGACAAGGGCCAAGATGGCCTGTGATCTTCACCTTCACCATCACTTTGGCCCCACGCTAATGATGGGATTCAGGAGCCAGGATGGAGACTAGCTGCTGCCCCAAACCTGTAATCTACAGATTTTAGAATACACCAGCATCAGCTGCCGGCTGAACACCTCTGATCACAGCTGAGGGGCTTCATGCCCTGGGACAGTCCTGGTAGATAGAAGGAGGAGGTTGTGGTGGTGGTGGATGAGGAGGAGGGGGAGGAGTAGGCAGTGGAAAGGCTGGCTCAGTGAAGTGGTGGAGGGTAGTGGTTTAAGCAGCCTGCTGTATTTTTGGATGTGGGATCCTGAATTAAGCGAGCAATGTGGAATAAAGATGTAGTGTGAGCTAGTGGAAGGGGTGGCGCAGAACAAGGAGAGTGCTGTGCTGAGGAGAGGAGAGGGCTGGACGTCCCGGCTCAACGGACGGACCGGGCTGACGGAGGTCTGGAGGAAGTCCTAAGGGAGAAACAAAGACAGAGGGTCCACTGGATCGGGAAGGTAAACTGTTTTTTTTTTTTTGTTTTTTGTTGTTTTTTTTTATAATATATTTTGCACTAAGAGTGATGTAAAATGGCCCCTCTGCAAATGCAAATGAAAGATAAGGCAGTAGCTCCACTTTTATAAAGGGATAGTTTAACATTTAAACTTGGGTTTAGATTAAGATTATCATTTGATTGAGTGATGATTGATTGAGATTTGAGTGATGCCTCTGGTTTGGCAGGTATGTAAATGTTTGAGAATGAATGAAAGTGCAAATTTTCAAGAGGGACATACACCCCTGAATGGAAATTTGGAACATTAAAGCTCAGAAAATGCAGGACAAAGACTTGAGTGTGTTCTGGCTTGTGTGGCGAGTGTGTTTGCAATGTGAGGTACAGAAAATATTTTTTCTGCCCTGACACTGTCAGTGTGTATCAGTGAGTTAATGAACTAATCACTTGAATAGGTATAGAAAAAGAAGAACTGCTACTTAAATCACTGGAGAAGCAGTGAAATGACTTAGTACAGCTAAAGAATAGGTGTGTGTTTGTGTATGTACATTATCATTGTGTGTTGTGCATCTGTGTTGCCTCCTGGCATGCACAACATGTGCTGCTTTTTTGCAGAAAGTGACCATTGACAGCAAGGCTTCAGAGCATCCAAAGACAACGTTGGCCTGTTTGATTTTCCATGGCATCACTGCCATGCTGGACCTGCCTGGTCTGGTTGCCTCTTACACAAAATCTGTTAAGCATTTGATATGCTACTTTTGTGATCTCAGGTGAAGTGGACTATCCACAACATGCTCTAGCCCTGTCAAAAAGGCGGATAAGTGATTATGTTCAGTTGATGGGTAACCTGAAAAAAAATCCCACTAGAAACAAGATTAATGCAATGTTTTATTATTATTATTATTGTTATTATTAGTAACTCATTAAGTGCCAGCCCTTTTTTAATACCAAAAGTGCCTTGTACCAGCGTTTTTGGCCATTTTGTGTCATCTTTAATGATGCACAGAATATTTTGTACTATGACAAAAGTACAAAAAAGAGACTCTATTTCATCATGAAAAAAAACAACTTGTTTTTACCTTGTTACGTTCTTGTCTGGAGCTGAACAGAGGCCATTTTCACCAAAATCACCACTTTTTTTTCCAGATTCCAGATTTTCCAGATTTGTTTTGCTCTCTATTCGTGATCGTCTCCACTTCCTGCTTTGATCTCTGTGCCATATTCTGTCTCTTTATGTCCCAACTACAAATCCCAGAAGCCTCAAAATTACTCAAGGCTGCGGGCACCGCGATTGGTGACCCGCTGCCGAAAAAATGAAAAATGGCACTCAAGCGTTCTATTTTAAAGGACATAAATATATGTCCTTGGCACTCAAAGAGTTATTATTAATAATAAAAAAATAATAATCACCTTTATTGATCATGTACATATATACAGGTACATACATGTACATTTGACCTCTGTATTTAACCCATCCGGTAAGGTAGCAGTGGGCTGCCACTCAAAATGCCTGGGGAGCAACTTTGTGGTTGTGTCTCGCTCATGACACAATGACTTGTAGACAGTAGGAGTGCGGGATTGAACCTACGACCCAGTGGTTAAAGGAAGAAATAACCTATTTGTCCTCTTACAAATGTAACGTTTAATTCATAACCACTGAAACACAGCCTTGCTCATTCCATCACACTCAGGGACTTTGCTGCCACTATTACTAGGTCTGATATGACCAGTTTGTTGAAGGCAAAAAGTTGGCAGTTCAATCCTCAACGGCTCTCATCTGCATGTCAAAGTGTTGAGTCTTAAAATGCTTAGGATGGGGTCAATGTAGAAGTCATAAGTTGTGTATGTACATGACAAAATTGTTTGAAGGTTTGAAGGTTTTTAATCTTAGCAGACTTGTGCAGTAATTGACTTGAATTTCAATCAGGACTGACCTTATTCGAATTTTGTTATCATTGATTTCATTAGCATTATTGTATTACCTAATTTCCCAGTGTGGGATCAATAAAGTGATTCTATTCTATTCTAATCTATTATTACTTAGTTATACTTGTGCTACAGTTACACTAGGTTTTAGTACATCACTACTTTCAGTGTATTCAAGCACGATAAGTAAACAACATAAGACATGTTTGTCACACTCCAGTTCAGTTCAGTTTAGTTTATTACATGTTAGAATGGTTATTTTTGTGTTTGCATTAGCAAAGGCGTGAATAGTACCTGGCACTAAGCAAGTTGAACCGATACTAGGTGCAGGTAGACTTAAAACATTGCAGACCAATGATTGGTTAGAGAAAAATGACACTGGTGTGACACAAGCTACCTCAATAGCAGCTGCAAATGATATTATTCACTTACTTATTTGTACACTGTGGTGAAGGGCAGATGTTGGTGTATTTTTTTGCTATTGAAAGGATCTACTGAGTGACCCATTCAACATTCTGTCACGGCAGTACGACGCGGCGTTGCTGCGGCAATCAACTGAGAATCCCGCCGACACTGAGGGGTTACTCTGCAGTGGAGCACAAATTCAAGCAGAACTGCAACATGTACATAGTGGAGAATGTATCAGCTGAAGGAGCAGATACTTTTCTCAGGAGATCAAAACAGAGCTACAAGAACTGTGAATAGTGAATTCTATATTTGTCAGGTGGACAAAAACACAACCCAAAATAACCCAATGTCAGTGTTGCTTGATGTCTTTCAGATGTGTACAGGCAATAATTTAAAGCCATAAAGCAAAGGGTCAGATTAAAGAGGAGGAATACACTAAATTGCCCTCTTAGGTGGAGAAAACACAATAAACTGCCATATTGTCTGATTAAAACATGATAAAATGCCCTTTTGGTAGGGAAAAAAACGCATTTTTAAGTGCCCTCTTCAGTGGCAAGAAGGCGCTGTAGGTGCCTTTTTTTTTCTTTTCGCCCTTTTCCCTTCAAAAAGCCAAATCTTCGGCAGGTCACCAGTTCAAGTGTCACCAGTTCAAGTCCAGGTCGGACCAAATGTGGAGAGTGGACTGGTAGCTGGAGAGGTGCTAGTTCCTCTTCCTGGGCACTGCAGAGGTGCCCTTGAGCAAGGCACCAAATCCCCAACTGCTCGGGGTGCCTGGATAAGGGGCAGCCCCCTCACTCTGACACCTCTCCTCCAATGCATGTGTGTTTCATAACTTGTGTGTGATGTGCAACTGAGAAATAATAACATAGTGAAAAATGTAATTTCCCCATTGAGGGATTAATAAAGTAAGTTTTGTCTTACGGGACTTTATTTTAATGGGCACATCATGCTGCCAATCATATGAATCGTGTGAAGTGGAACATATCAGGTAGACACGGAGTGACAGGGGCCTCAAAACAAAACCATTGAGGGAAAAGAGAAGAAATGAGCAAAAACTGAGAAGACGCAGTATCCGCCTGCATTTCAATGATATTGTAAACTGCAAGTCTGAGTGCAGTATGTGTAAAATGAAAATATCCGTCAGAGCAGGGTCACCAACAAATCTGCACTAAAGACTTTTATCTAAAATGGTAAGACTTGGTTTTATTAATGTGATTTGTTTTCTGTGGTCATTAGTTCATTTAAAAGTTTGAGTAAAATGTTCAACAATAGTAACAATAGTGTGTTTGTTTTTGTGACAACAAAATGCATAAAAACAGGGCTTAATGAAAACCCTGAATGAAAATTTGCTTACCAACATGCAAACAATTTCTAACAGACAGAAAGATAGAAGGCTAGATAGAGTGACACTAAATGAAGAGTTGGTTGCGAGCTATGAAAATCAGCACCTCTGAGGGAGCTGAGCCAAAAGAGCTGAATCTCTGAAGAGCCAGACTTCCCATCACAACACAAATGGGATGGCCAATGCACAGTGATATCGCACATTATCTTTACAAGTCAAAATTGTGGTTTGTTATTTTGTGTGGTTTTTAATGTCATCCAGCATTAGACAAGACAAGAGGTATCCAAATAATAAATTAACTCATTTTTGTCAAAACAGCATGATTAAGCAAGTAAATAATACTACTGGTAGTAATAATAATATAGTAATATACTCTGTGCTTGTATTACTCTGATTTTGGGGTAAAGAAATAGACAAAAAGGAAAAAGTGGAAAAATCACCTATACTGTTATACAAATGCATAGAGGAATATGTGAGATTTCAAGACACCAATTGTCTTCAATTTTGGGGAAATACAAAGTCATACAACTTAAAGTACAATTTCATGCCAAGAAAAATAGGTCGAATTGCCTATAGCGAAAAGCTAATACATGTCTGTTCCACTCCACTCAAGTTGCCAAAAAGTAATGGAGGTTTAAATTTAAATTAAATTTTACATTAATTTTAATTTATTCTGTCCTAATAACACTAGAATGGAGTACACTAAATATCCCAAGAAGGAAGAGACACAGATACTTACATGAAGCCTGGCAATCCTGATACCAAGTGCTCTCAATAAAAACTACATTTACCTAAATTACACTTTATCCTTCTACATTTGTCTGGGATTGTCATAATTACCAAAGAGATTATTGAGTTATGGCCCCAAAACATTTTTCTAGTGGATGTTTTTTGTAAATTAGTGGTGACGTAAATATAATGACGTTAATGTTACTTTTGAACACTTCATATGTCTCCTTCATGTCCTATTTCCTAACTTCCCTCACATCTTCTCTTGCTCTACCCAATACCCAATACCCAATACTCCTACCCCTCTCTTTTTCATTCTACCTCAGCTGGGTAAAAGTCCCTGTCCTGCGGCCAAAATCATCACTCTGTGACATGTTCTAACCTCCTCACCTCTCAAAGCCCATTCAGTCAGATGACCTGGATGCAGGAAATCCTAGGAGAGTCACTAACTGGGAATATTACTACTGATTTGGTTAATTGGATTTTTACCTGGAAATGTTGATGAGTTTTGGAATGACTCTGTGTGTCCTGAATTGTTTGTAAATCGATGGTGATAATGGAACCTAATCTGGATCTGGATTTGAAAGTCACAGCTTCAGGTTTTGCATACTATACTGCCATTTTTCACATTTCTTTCTTTAGAAATGTGTCATTTTTTTTTCTGAGGGATTGAATACAAATGGAAGCTTGTAAGGTGATGGCATTTTTTAAACCTTTCATCCTTTACAATTTTAGATAATGTGCCATTTTACAGGTTTTAAAGTACATGGTTTTCTATTCAAGTAGTGCAACTACTTTTAATCCCACTATGGTAGAAAAAGACATCCTTTATGAAATCTGAGACATACCGACTTGCAACAACAGAATGAATACAATACAAATACTACTAGAATAATCGGACAAGAGTCGGTATCCGATAAGAAATACTGAAAAGGAGCAGATTGAGATTTTTCAGAAATTACAGCTGTTAGTGAAATGTTTTGGGATTATTTTAAAGAGGCTCAAAAGGACAGTGATGAAACATGAAAACAAAGCTAGAGAAGGAGAGTCTTTAGTATGCTTTCCAAAACCTCTATTTCTGTAAAATCCCCCTTTTGTCGTGAGCTAATTTCACTTATTTCTCCTGGATCTCCCATGCAGAGTGTAGATCTGTAAATAAATTGATTCAGTGCCAGGATGTAAATTTATACATCCACTCAGAGAGGTGGATAAATCTGTCTGTTCCAGTGTGTCCCACAGAGCTGAACATAGTCATATAAATGTCAGCCTGTCTCTCCTACACTGGCCTGGCCAGGTGGGGTGGGGGTGGGGTTGAAAGTCATTTCATGAATGAAAGGACAGAATTGTTCCTCTGCTTCGACTGGACCCAAACACTGGCTTCTGTTTGGCATTGATTAGACCTATTAACCCAGAAAGAGGAAAGAAGGGAGCACCAGAGGGGCACACTGGCAGAGGGAGGAAAGGAGTGAGGGAGGAAGATGAAAGCATGGAGAGGAGATGACAGGTGGAGTTCAACAAGTGCAACAAAATTTTTCACTTAAAGTAATTTAATGTCCACTAGCCAGATACTATTTTTTGTGCAGTATGTGTAGTAATAATGCAATAATTGGTAGGTATTAAAAGAACTACTGCAATTCCTTCTTCCTGGTGGTAGTAGTAACAGTAGAAATAATACCAGCTGTAGATTTAGCATTATTACTCTAAAGCAGTACATGTATATAAGTAGTTGTACTAATTGCAGTGTCAGTCTTATAGTAGAAGTAGTAGAGGGTCAAGTAGTAACGTAGCAACAAGGCTAATGGTGAGTAACACTTAGGAATAAGGTCCACAACGTACAGTGAAATAACTGCTCTAATATCATGGGTACAGTGTAACCATTACTAAGCAACAGTGGTGGAGGTTTTATTGGAGATTGGGTTAGGTAGTACTTCATTACTCTACTATATGTTACCAACACTGGAAAGTACAGATAATATTATAATTATGAAAAGAGTGCAATTGTATATATATTTTTTTGTTTAGATTTTGGGTACATAAGTAATAAGTCCAGGGAACATAATAAAAGGCCAATAAAATACATGTTGCTGATCATGAAGTAAAATCAAAGCAGTTAAACTTACGGGAGTATGACAATGAATATTGTATTCAGGAGACTTCAGAAGCCAGAGTTAAGTCAAGTGATCTTAATTTTTATCATCGTTTTATTTGCCTCAGAGGGCTTTACAATCCGTACAGGATATGACACCCTCTGTGCTTTACAAATGACCCTCTTATGGACTAAAGAAAAACTCCCCCCAAAAAACATTTTAACAGGGAAAAAGAAATGTTCGAAAGAAGAGCAACAGAGGAGGGATCCATCCTCAAGGATGGACAGACAAGCAATAGATGTCATTTGTACAGAGTAAAGGCCAATTCACACTCCGGTGGAACGGACACGGAACAGACTCCGCAGAGGTCAGCGTGTACTCAAAGCGGACGTCCACAAGGACCGTGTGTGCAAAGCTCAGATACCAGATGTCACATAAAACACTGCTCTGCATAATTTTCACATCGACTCGCATTGAATGTTACACACTTGGCACCATCGTGTATCATGTAATAGACTTGTTAGCACGGCATGGATAGAAAAAAATGTTGAATAGAGAGAGATATGTAGAAATAGAATGATAGATAGATAACAAACAAAGAATATGAGCAGTATGTGAGGGTAAACCCTAATCACACTGAGGTGTGGATAATGTTGGCTACATCATGTGGTAAATTACCTAACCTGCCCCTCAGCATTTCAGAAAATCAAAATCAGGCCAATGTATGAATGAAATGTTTTCCACGACTCACCTCTGAGACAATTCCATACATAGTTTATGAGCCCAGTCAATAAGTGGCTGCAACACTTTGCTCGGATGCGCTGGTAGCGAGCACTCTCAGCGCGACAGCTGTACTCTGTGCAGTGTTGATGGGTGAACGGTGACTCCGGGAGTGCAAAAGGAAGGGGGCTTGGGGCCCAAGTAGATCATCAAAGCTTTCACTTGACATTCTCAAGTATTGAAAATGTTTTTCTTGGTCAATATTTCACATGTCCTTCACCAACATTGCATACTCCCCTTCCTCATTTTTTGCGGCATTTAATGGCCATACATACCATCTTTTCAGGCTATACAAAGCTAGGAGACAGAGCAGCTCCTCTTCCTTGTCGTCGTCAGTGTAGGATGCCGCCATGACAGAAAAATGAAAACAATGCGCAAAGATTGTGGGAAATATAGGGTTTCACAGAAATGTCTCCGAAAACTAGTGCGCGGCTGTACACTCGACAATGAAAGTTCTGAGCAGAGCGGACAGTCCATGCGGATACCACACCGCTGACAGTCCATCCAAGTATGAATTGGCCTTAACAATGAAATACACACGGGATCCAAGGGATGAAGAGCTGCATCAAGTTGTCGACAATGGATTCTGAGTAACACATCATCCTCTCCACCATGCCAACCAGATGAAGTCTGGGCAGCACATCCTCCTCTCCACCACACCAAATAGGAGAATTCTCAGCAAAATATCCTCCCCACCACCATGTCAAGCAAGTACCAAAAGATGAAGCCTTGGCTGCCCAACCATTACTCCACCATGTAAATTGGACCCATGGATACCCGAAAGCACAGGGACTATGATGCAGAAAGCTAGTTACCTCTGCCAAGGAGGTTATGTTTTCACCAGGGTTTGTTTGTTTGTTTATTTGTTTGTATGTTTGTTGGCTTGCAAAATAACTCAAAATATGGACAGATTTTGACGAAATTTTCAGGGTTGGTCAGAAGTGGGCCAAATTAAAACTGAATAATTTTTGGTGGTGATCAGATCCAATTCAATGTCACCACCAAAAATTAATCAGTTTTAAATTAGACCACTTCTGACCAACCCGGAAAGTCCTGAAGGCCAATCCTGAAAATTTAGTCAAATACTGTCCATAACCTTTTGAGTTACTTTGCAAACTGACAAACAAACAAACAAACAAACAAGCCCCGGTGAAAATGATATGGGGGTGAGTGTGTGTGCCAATAAGAATGAATAAATATTTTGAAATTAACTAAAAGAGGTCTCTACTGGGCAGCCACTGGCCACAACAACAACATGCAGGGAACAGGAGTAGGGGAATAAAAAAGACAGTCCAGGTCTCGGTGCAGGATCCAGTCGCTCGATCACCTCCAAATAGTACAGAGAATACTGTCAATGTCACTATTGTTTTACATCCTGCGAAACCCCTTAGACAATAAATAAAAATCACTACTTGCATGCAACAAATGCAAGCAGACAAAACACAAAAGAAATCAAACCATGCAGCATGCAATTAGATTTCAATTAAAACCAATAAAATCAAGGGGTTTCTTTCTTCAGCTATACAGTAGACAGTGAAAATAAGGGGAGTAGGATAAAAGTGGTGCTCAGAGAAGAGATGCAGCACACTACTACCCCTCCACATTTCCCGTGATGCATCTCCCCTTTGTCTGTGATCCACCAATGCTGTCTGTACGCCGCTTCACAGCTCTGCTCGCTCTTTCTCTAAAGACTGGCTCCCACCGCTGCCACCACTGGGCACCGTAGGCCTTGCTGCCGCATTCTGCTCCTCTGCTCTCTCGTCTCTGCTGTTGGTGAGGAAGTCACTGATCCAGGAGCAGAGTGATGTTGACAAACCCAGGTTGTGGAGCTTCAGGGCCAGCACGTCTGGGAGAATGGTGTTGAAAGCTGAGCTGAAGTCCACAAACAACATTCTGATGTATGTGTTGGGATGCTGCAGGTGAGTCAGGGCGTTGTGAAGTGCCAGTGAGACAGCATCCTCAGTAGAGCGGTTCTCCCTGTAGGCAAACGGCAGGCTGTCCAGGCCAACAGGGATGGCGTCCTTGATATGCTTCAGGAGGACCGCTCAAAGCACTTCACAATGACTGGGGTGAGAGCATCAGGACGGTAATCACTGAGGCATGTGATGGTTTTTTGGGCACAGGCACAATGATGGAGGACTTCAGGAAGACAGGGACCATGGAAAGCTTCAGGGACAGGTTGAAAATGTCCAGAGAGACTTCTGCCAGTTGATCCGCACATGCTTTCAGGGTCCGACCTAACACCTTATCTGGACCTGCAGCCTTGTTGGTCCTCAGGGTGGAGGTCACTTGGTGCAGCTGCAGGGTGAGAGTGCTGCACCTCTGGCTGAGGGAGATGTCCTTCTGCTGCTTGGAGAGTTGAAGTGTGCCAAGAAACTGTTTAAGGTGTCAGGCAGAGTGGGGTCATGGCTGACCTGCTGGTCACTGCGCTTGTAGTCAGTAATGGTCCTGATGCCTTTCCACATGCTGCGGGTGTTGTTGTCTTGGAAGTGCTCCTCAACGCGCTGCTTGTGCCTCTGTTTCACCAGCTGAATGCCCTTTTTCGTTTTTTTGCGGGCCCTGCTATAAGCCAATTTGTCTCCTGCTCTGTAGGCTGCATCCGGGGGCCACACTGTGCCGTCCATCCATGGCTTCTGGTTATAGCGGTGCAATTCAAGAGACAGGTTGCCTAGGCTACTCTATGCAAATCATGGTCATTCAACATGACTCCTCTTTATCCAACATGACTCCTTGCACAACATGTTTTCAAAAACATATTTCAGTGAATGTTTTTTTTATTTTTTTATTTTTTTGAAGAAAAACGTTTCCAAACAAGCTGCTATGTTGGCTCCAATTTTAAAGCTTGGAGCAGCAGTTTCTAGTGATAGCCCTATGCAGGGAAATGTGGCAATCCATTGCAAAAACAAAGCCACTGTGTACATAAAATGGTATTTCCCCAGGTGCAGACTTGAACACTGCTTGCAAAATACCACCGTTAAACATATCCATGTTTTACTTGATAAAAGCAGAAGTTTTGACAAAGCGAGTGACTAAAACGTCATTTGGAAATTACCTCTGCTAGCTGTATTTTTCTGACTATAACCAACAACTGACTATGACCTTGGTGTTTTAGGGGATGTGATTAGGCCACAAGGGCAAGGGTATTAGTAGAGGTAGAAGATGTAGGCTACCTAAAATCTCTTTTTTCTGAAGTAAAACTATCAATAGTAAAACTATTAATACTGTTGCCTCACAGCAAGAAGGCACCAGGTTCCATTCCCATCTCGGGGCCTTTCTGTGTGGAGTTTGCATGTTCTCCTCATGTCTGCGTGGGTTCTCTCCGGGTACTCCGGCTTCCTCCCATCATCCCAAACATTCATGGGGATTATGTTAATGGCTAAGTTAAATTGCCCGTCGGTGTGAATGTGAGTGTGAATGAACCTTGCGATGAACTGGCAACTTGTCCAGGGTGTACCCTGCCTTTCGCCAGACACACAGCTGGGATAGGCTCCAGCCCCCCCGCAACCCTACGTAAGGAAAAGTGGTAGAACACGGACAGATGGATATTATATACAATAAGTCAAATCAGAATCTGCAATGTTACCAACAACATTCTATCAACTAAATGTAGTACTACAAAGTTTTCCTCTCACTATTTTTAAGTAATTTGGAGGGTTTTGCAAGTTATTTTGTAATATAATGAGCTACAATAGTAACATGATTCAATATTTTCTATAACTGTTGGGTCCCTGTTAATTGGCCTTTTGGGGCCCCAGGCCTAATGGTAATGTCTTTCCCTTGTGTTTTTCCCATGAACCAGTGTATTTCACCAGTGTTTCTGATCTTGAGTAGGTTCATGTATCTTCCTTATCTCTTACTTCCTTGGATATTTATTTGGTATTATTGGGACAGAATAACTTATTTGGTAATACCCATGAAATTTAAACATTTATTGTAAGATTATTTGTTTAAGTGTTTCTCAAAAAAATCTGCCAGCAGCATCATCAAAGGCCAAGTATTCGGTCTATTCTGAACATCATTCTGTCACACTGCTCTAGTTGATATAAATGCCTAGTGGTTGCCTTGCCTACCTTGTGTCTTCTCCCTCTCCCTGCGCTTTCATTCAGTCTCTAACAAAAACCTCCCTCTCATTTATACTCTTTTGCTCTATTCCTATTTATTCCAACCACTCCACAAATCCCTCCACCTGACCCAGAGCATGCTTGCTCTTACTTTCTGATCCTCACCTTGAAATCTGTTGGGCTCCTCACTATCTCATGTTTTCCTCCACCTGCAGATGCCCTCTCGCTGCAGGAATGCGTTGAACATCGTGGTCACCACCCTTTTTGCTGCGGTGGTCCTCTTCACCATCCTGTTGGCCTACGTCACAGGTAAACTTGTGCATTTTTTTGACACATTAAGAAGTAAGAAGTGATGGTCATGGTTATTTGTTTTTCTTTGTCTCCACTGTATTTCTTCATTTAAAGGGTACCAGTTCATCCACACTGAGCAGCACCACCTCTCCTTTGGCCTCTATGGTGCCTTCCTCTCCCTCCATCTCTTACTCCAGAGCCTTTTCGCTTTCTTGGAGCATCGGCGGATGAGGAGCCCTGCCCGGCCACAACATCTCCGTCGCTCTGTGGCTCTCTGCATTGCTGCCTACCAAGAGGACCCAGACTACCTAAGGAAGTGCCTGCGGAGTGTCCGCCGAATTTCCTTCCCTGGTCTGAAGGTGGTTCTTGTGGTGGATGGGAATCGACCCGAGGACCGCTACATGATTGACATTTTCCAGGAGGTGATGGGCGGGGCTGACCAAGCTGGTAGTATGGTGTGGAAGGGAAACTACCACAGTGACGGGAGTGGAGGAGTTGGAGTCGGGGGTGGCGGGAGGAGCACAGTACACATGGAGGAAGCAGCACGAGTTGCTCGGCTGGTCAGAGGCTGCCGCTACTCATGTATCATGCAGGAGTGGGGAGGGAAAAGAGAGGTGATGTACACTGCCTTTAAAGCACTGGGGGACAGTGTGGATTATGTACAGGTAAGGGACACAGACAAAGACTAGCTTGTTCGCTTTTACGCCTTTATTTGAGAGTGACAGTGATAGCTATGAAAGGCTGTGGGTCACATTTAAATCCTGGGCCACTGCAGTAAGGACTCAGCTTTGGAACACGCACTACCGAAGAAGAAGAAGATTTTTTTCATCCATCCATTTTCTACCGCTTATCCTCATATAGGGTCACGGGGCAGCTGGAGTCTATCCCAGCTATCTTAGGGCGAAAAGCAGGGTACACCCTGGACAAGTCTTCAGGTCATCACAGGGCGCTTTTCCACAGGTGCGGTACGGTACAGTATGGCACGGCTCTACACGGTTGTGGCGCTTTTCCACTAGTACCTGGTACAAGGTACTTTTTCCGTACCTCCTCAGCCCTGGTTCCAAGCGAGCCGAAGCGATACTAAAACGCGACGTCAGCCGACTGCCTTCCACTGATAGGCCAACAAGCGTCGTCATTGGAAGTGTTATTAGATGTGGGATGTCCGATTGGACTGTAAAAGCCAAACACAATTCGACCCCGCCATTTTTAAAACCGGTAACTGTTTTGCTATTTTTACACTTCCTGGAGTCTTCTCTGTCTCTCTTCTTTCACTTTGTGCGTAACAAAAAGTCACAGAGCCAGCAATAAATACATGATCGCTTCGGTGTCCTCCATTGTTCTTCTTCTTCTTCTTTCTGGTTTTCTGTGTCGCATGCTAATAAAGTTACGGCAGTTTCATGCTGCCGTATGACGACCCTGCCCACGGCGAGGAGGTACTCAATTGTAATGGAAAAGCAACAAAACTGGACCGTACCGTGCCGTTACCGTGTAGTGGAAAAGCGCTAATAGAGACAGACAACCACACACACACCCTCACACCTACGGGCAATTTAAATTAGCCAATTAACCTAATCCCTGTGCATATTTTTGGGTGGTGGGAGGATGCCGGAGTACCCACTCCACACAGAAAGGTCACGTGTCAGGAATCAAACCCAGTACCTTTTTGCTGTGAGGCAACAGTGCTAACCACTGCACCACTGTGCTAGCCTGACACGCCAGACTATGACATGAAAAGTAACTGTTGTCGTTCAGACTGCCTCTGCATGTAATAGGCCAGCGCTGTGACCAATCAGAGCAACGGACAATGTGATGCTACACTATATTGCCAAAAGTATTCACTCACCCATCCAAATAATCAGGTGTTCCAATCACTTCCATGGCCACATGTGTATAAATTGAAGCACCGAGGCATGCAGACTGCTTTTACAAACATTTTTGAAAGAATGGGTTGCTCTCAGGAGCTCAGTGAACTCCAGCGTGGAACTGTGACAGGATGCCACCTGTGCAACAAATCCAGTAGTGAAGTTTCCTCACTACTAGTCAACTGTCAGCTGTATTATAAGAATGTGGAAGTGTTTGGGAACGACAGCAACTCAGCCATGAAGGGGTAGGCCATGTAAACTGATGGAGCAGGGTCAGCGGATGCTGAGATGCATAGTGTGAAGAGTTCGCCAGCTTTCTGCAGAATCAGTCGCTGCAGACCTCCAAACTTCATGTGGATTCAGATTAGCTCAAGAACAGTGCATAGAGAGTTTCATGGAATGGGTTTCCATGGCCAAGCAGCTGCATCCAAGTCATGCATCACCAAGTGCAATGCAAAGCGTCGGATGCAGTGGTGTAAAGCACGCCGCCACTGGACTCTAGAGCAGTGGAGATGCGTTCTCTGGAGTGACAAATCACGCTTCTCCATCAGGCAATCTGATGGATGAGTCTGGGTTTGGTGGTTGCCAGAAGAACGATACTTGTCGGACTGCATTGTGCCAAGTGTAAAGTTTGGTGGAGGGGGGATTATGGTGTGGGGTTGTTTTCCAGGAGCTGGGCTTGGCTTCTTAGTTTCAGTGAAAGGAAATCTGAATGCTTCAGCATACCAAGACATTTTGGACAATTCCATGCTCCCAACTTTTTGGGAACAGTTTGGAGCTGGCCCCTTCCTCTTCCAACATGACTGTGCACCAGTGCACAAAGCAAGGTCCATAAAGACATAGACGACAGAGTCTGGTGTGGATGAACTTGACTGGCCTGCACAGTCCTGACCTCAACCCAATAGAACACCTTTGGGATGAATTAGAGCAGAGACTGGGAGCCAGGCCTTCTCGTCCAACATCAGTGTGTGACCTCACAAATACCCTTCTGGAAGAATGGTCAAAAATTCCCATAAACACACTCCTAAACCTTGTGGACAGCCTTCCCAGAAGAGTTGAAGCTGTTATAGCTGCAAAGGGTTGACCGACGTCATATTGAATCCTATGGATTAGGAATGGGATATCACTTAAGTTCAAATGCGAGTCAAGGAGGGTGAGCGAATACTTTTGGCAATATAGTGTACCAGTGGAGCCAGCTGGTATATTAGACTTTTGCCATAGCCGGTCAGCATAACAGCAAATACATCCTTCTTTAAAACGGATGACTTTCAGTGCTTCTTTCTGCTCAGCTTTCAAAGAAAAGCCCAAGTCTAAATCTTCCCAAATTGATGACAGAGCCAAATCAACCGGCCGCTGTTCGCTAGCCACAGCCATCTTGGTTGTTTTCCTATCTCCATCTTTGCGCAGTCCGACAGACTCCTTGCCTGATCCATGATTAGCTTCTATGGTGTGCCACTAGACCATCCTGCTAGGCAAAAATATTTTTTGCCGCTAGGGTGCGTCTAGATTTCTAGGCTACCACCATGCCGCCCCCAAAGAAGATTTTTAGATTTTTATTTACACAATTTTTGTCAGAGCACTAGGCAGACAAAACAAAACAAACTAACCTAGAAATTGTCCGACCTTCTGATATAAAACCTTTTTAAAAGCCCACTGCTGTATGAAACATACAGCATACCTGTTACCTTGTGGAATCTGGCCTTCACACTGAACCTCCACAAGGTCACAGTATCATGTGTCTGCCCATCCTGCAGTTTGTCTCTGCATGTCAAGTAGATTGTCATCTTATGAAAAATGTTCTCTGACAAACCGCAGAGAAACCACTGGTTTATAAAACACTCTGTTTAAAATGTAGAATTCTCCACTGGAGATCACCAGTCCTCTTCTTCAGGGGAGGCTTGTAGAGAGTCCTCCACTGTGGGCTCAGCCCAGCCAGTCTACTGGTCCACACTGAGGCCACTGAGCTCCATGAACCCAGGACTCAGGTGGACCTCAGGAAAAGATTCTGTGTTGTCTGGTTCAGCTTCACCTCTGCTCGACCAGACCAGGACGATCCTCTCCTCCACAGAGAGCCTCTGTCTCCAGAGCTCCAGACCTCTCTGAACCAGCCGGACAGAGTGCACCCTCAGCGCAGAGCTTGCAGCCTGGGCGTCAGAGAGCTCTGGCCCTGCTGCAGCTACCAGCTGCTCCAGGCAGACAGTTCCCCATCAGTCCAGGCACAGTGCTGCAGCATACATCCGGCCTATATATATACTGTATATATATATATATATATATATATATATATATATATATATATATATATATATATATATATGTATAATACAACATATATACAATATATAACACAACAATGTATTTGTAGGTCACACTTTTATGTGTGGAAATACCAGCAGCATTGAAATTAACTAAACAAATGGTTAAATTGTACTATAAGATACCATAGTAACAAAGGTAAATGTGTATCTGTGGGTGCCTTATATGTTGAGTCTCCAAAGCCGTTGCATGCCATCGGTGGCTGTGCTGTGTGTCAAAGGTCATAAAGTGCATAAAGAGTTCTGTGAAACAGCTGGGCTCTCTGTTAGCAGACTATCATTTCTCTCATGGACTTAACTCCATGTTCTGCAATACCTACATCCTTGATTCAACCAGTGGATATATATTTTTGAGTCTTTGTCTCTCTCGGTAATATTGTTGTTTTGTCCTTTTCAGGTTTGTGACTCGGATACAGTTCTAGACCCAGCATGTACCATAGAAATGCTCAAGATTCTTGAGGAAGATCCACTGGTGGGAGGGGTCGGTGGTGATGTGCAGGTAAAATACAATACTGAAGACCCAAGACTAAAAATGTTTAGTTTAAACATCAGTTCACCAAGAAGTGATCACTACAACATGCCATGAAAGCACATTTTCCTTTTCTTCTTTTATTGACTTTTTCTAACACATTTTTTTCTACACTCTACTCCAGATCCTTAACAAGTACGACTCATGGATCTCCTTCCTCAGCAGCGTCCGCTATTGGATGGCCTTCAACGTCGAGAGGGCCTGTCAGTCCTACTTTGGATGCGTCCAGTGTATCAGCGGCCCTCTGGGGATGTATAGGAACTGTTTACTCCAACGCTTCCTGGAGCCGTGGTACCACCAGACCTTCCTAGGCTCCAAGTGCAGCTTCGGTGATGACCGCCACCTCACCAATCGGGTGCTCAGCTTTGGCTACAAGACAAAATTTACAGCTCGATCACAGTGCCAGACTGAGACACCAACCCAGTATCTACGTTGGCTCAATCAGCAGACTCGATGGAGCAAGTCTTACTTCCGTGAGTGGCTCTACAATGCCCTGTGGTTCCACAAGCACAGCCTCTGGATGACCTATGAGTCTGTGGTTACCGGCTTCTTCCCTTTCTTCTTGGTTGCCACGGTCATCCATCTCTTCTACCGTGGAAGGCTGTGGAACATCCTGCTCTTCTTGTTAACGGTCCAACTGGTTGGAATGGTGAAAGCCACCTATGCGTGTTTCTTGCGTGGCAGCCTGGTCATGATCTTCATGTCACTCTACTCTTTGCTCTACATGTCCAGCTTGCTCCCTGCCAAAATATTTGCCCTGCTCACAATCAACAAGGCTGGATGGGGCACTTCAGGCCGCAGGAAGATTGTTGTCAATTTCATTGGCGCTGTACCTGTCACAGTGTGGGCTATGGTGCTTCTTGGAGGTGTGGTGTATACAATCTACTGTGAAACACAGGAGCCATTTAGTCAAACAGAGAAAGCTTTGTTGATAGCAGGGACAATACTCTATGCCTGCTACTGGCTTACTCTGCTGGTGCTCTACCTGGCAATAGTAGCCAAACGGTGTAACAAGAGGGAAGAGCAGTATCACCTGCCATATGCAGAGGCATAAACCTGCTACCACAGAAACTGATAGGACATTCACCCCAAGTTTCACTGCAGTATGACTCTAGCAGTGACCCTATGAACTGCATAAATGATTAGCTGTCAACCACAAACACACTCACATCTTTTTCATTGGTGCTAAAATGGTGTGAATCTGAAATCTGAGCCGCAGGAAGCTAATCAATATGGGGGAGACACAGAGATGACTGTTTCCACAGAGCTCTCCCATTTGCATCATGCTCAATGGTGCTTCACATCGGAAAACCAAACCAAGCAGAACTATTTATCAAAATTATGTTCATATACTTGTAATAATATAATGTAATACTGACATGCTCAGAAGAACATTAGGTATTTTATGTGTGCAGGTTAGCTGTAAACTCTGACAAAAAGCTACGGTGCTTATAATGACAAATTGAGACCAAGAGACATAAATTATTTTATAATGAAGTAATGAGATAACACAGAACTGAGCTTCTATAATAAACATCAATAGCCAGGCTATTCACTCCAGTCCAAATACCAAGTATTTCAGAAAAGAGGGAAACTCAGATGGATTTTAGACTTTGGAGTCAGATATAGACAAAATGCAAAGCAAATTTTCATGCAGACAACTGCCCAGTCATGATAGATGCAAACTTGCTCAGTGAAAAAAAACAAACACACAGTCCATTTCGCACACACTTTTGAGTTCCTAGGCAGCTGCAGCTAGCATTTGTAGAGAACAATAAACATGAACTGGTGTTAGCAAGAAAAGAAATGTGAAAATTTGGTTTGTGTTATGTCCAACCCAGTCATCAGAAAAATGACTAGCACTGGACATTTCTGCAAACCATGGATATGTGTTGACATTTCTCAACCAAAAACACCTTTTTAAAAAAAAAAAAAAAAAAAAAAAAAAAATCATATCAGCCTCCTATGATGCCTACTACATAACAATGTAACATATAACAACCAGTGTTAGGGCATTTACTAAAAAAAGAAATGGATTACACATTGTTACACGTCATCTTCAACATTAATGAAAACACAACAAAACAACTATAGTTAGTTTTGGAAATAACTACATGGTTGAGCTTAAAACTACTACAGTATGTTTGTGCATTGAAAATGACACTGGACGAACAACAGATTGTAATGTGACACAAACCTAGTACACCACCTGGTGTGTTTCTTTTCATCATCACTGGTTTGCTGAGACAGCCAATGCCAAAATGTTTTCTGGTGACTGGGCTGACACATCATAAATGATGGGTTTTGATTTTTACAAAAAAATTGCTATTTTGCAGTAATCATCACAGCAGCGTTGCTACTTTGCTGTAATCAGATGTCAGTGACATCTTTTAAAGATTCATCTGTATAAATCCTATACTCAGCAGCAAAAGCAAAAGCCAGTGTGGACAGGAGGAATGATTACCGTAAAGTATTTCAGTTCTTTTCACATATGGATCATACTCACTATACTTTTACATTTGGATGTAACGGCATGAACGGAGATTGAAACAGTGTGGCTATTCCTCGGCTCTGAAACCAGCCCTCATTTACTCTCATAGGCCATGAACAGCACAGTCATCTGCAGCTGTATTTTGTGGAGCAGCTATGATTTACCAGAACAGACAATCTCAACATTTCTAAACATGTGACATGCAGTTCTTTTTTGGTATTTACTATGTTGGTGCAGTGTCAAATGAGTAACTTATTGTTGTACAAAGCGGTCCAATTCTCACTTTATACCCACCAGTGGGTTGTAGTTTCATCCAGTGATTCAGAGATTTTTTATATGGTCACTTATAATATATTATATATTGTAAAGATGACAAATTATGTAACAGTAATGTTTTACTACAAGACACTATTCTCTTGGGACATTTGTGTACACTTTACACTGCATCTATGTCCATACAACCTTTGTTTATCCATTCTAGCCAGTGACTGAAGACCAAAGAGATTTCTTCTGAATTGAAAAGCTTTGCTTTCCCTCCTTTGCTGTTTTTTCCTTTATGTTTTTTTAGATTCAGTTTGAGACAGATTCAGTTTCAAAGGTATGCTTCAAAAACTAACACCATCAACATCTGTGCCTATAAACTGACAGATATATTTTATTTTGGGCAATGGATATTTCATCATTGTGCCATTTAAGTTATGTTCATTTTTTCATATTTTCCGCACTGTATACATTTGGAAGATCTAAAAGGACACATAAATTAAAAGGTGTTGATAAGCTTGGTTTTCCTTCTTGACAGTGAACCAGCAATGAAAGAGGTCTTGTTTCTTGACCTCTTCTGCTTCTCTCAGCATCACAAGATACTGGAATTTTCCTGTCATTAACAATGCTTGCTATTTTTGACACAATCCTTCCATTTACACAAAAACAGAACGTCTGAAATGACTGCAGTGACATCCACTGTATTGCTCACCTAAATATTTTCAGCAATAAATGAGATGACAGCATCAAAATCTTTAGCATAACATAACATATACAGAGTGTAGTGATCAATCTTCTTTTAATACAACCAACCTTTGTGTCGTTGTTTGAAAACGGGCTGAGATGTAGCAGCAGCTGCTCAATCTTGATCAGTTATTTGGCTTTGAATCAGCTTCTGATACTGAGAAACCAAACCTTTATGCAATAAGCATGAATTCTTTGATCATGCATTTGATTTAACAGAAAAGAGATGCACCAGTACCACCAAACCAGTAAGTCAGGATAAGTCTGTCATACACTCGGGTGCAGAACAAACTAAAGCCTAAAGGATGATTCTCCGGCAGGCTCACTGAGCTCCACCGTCTGGTCAAAGCTACTACTTGATCCACAGTTTGGCCCGTCACACACTGCACACTGGAAATGAGTGCCTGGGTTTTCAAGTTTTTTTCAACGTGCTGTAGTCTTTGGTAAATATTTTCGGTCTCCTGAGGATGTATCCCATTTCTTTTTGTCTGTTTCATACATTATCCTTCACATTTTATGTGCAGTTTGTAAATAAAAATAGACCAGAAGATGTATTTTTACATCATAAATAGCGAGGATGCAACAATGTACCACAGTGAATTATTTTCCAAATGTACCTTGATGACACGGTACCTACTTCGGTTTGTCCTACTACTACTAAATGGAATAAGTAGTTGTCACCTATCTCTGTTGTGTATCAACACATAATATATCACCACATACGGTTTCACCACATACTGTATAAACATGTACTGTATCACATAGAACCGCGTATTACTACACATGCCCACGTGCCATCATACGCATCACCACAAATTGTGGTGATGCGATACGATGCGATAATATCATGTATCACTACACATTGGGGTTGTCCCGAGACAACTTACTCTGATACAATACCGATATTGCAGCCTTGAGTAGTGGCCGATATTGGTATCGATCCGATATGATATTAGCACTTGTCATACATATCACTCATTTTTGTAGTATGGAAAGTTAGAGAAGGCTTGATCAAGCACTATTACTCAGAACAACAGTCAGCAGCAGTAGGTATGTGAAAAACTGACCCATTTATTAGCATAGGTTACATAAATTTTAACCTTAAACATGAGAACATTCTACAATTAAATTATAACAATATAATAATTAAAAAATAAATTAGAAGACCGTGAAAATCCTCATGCCTTTTTTTGGGATGCTGCTTCAAATGCGCAATGAGGTTGGTCGTATTAAACTTCTTAGGTTCTGTGCCACCACGGGAAACTCCTTGCTAATTTGTTAGCATGTTGTGATCATGTGGGCGCTGCTGGTTAGAAGAGCTGGAGCAGAGTCTAGAATGGGCTGCTTGTATTGGACTGCTTATATCAGAGATTTTAAATGCAGGCCGATATAATCCAATACTTGTTTTTTTTTTATCTGACCAATATTCAATCTCAATATCGGATCAGGACACCCTTACTACACATCACCAAGTTTCACTTCACATCATCATTTAACAAAACATATCATCACTTATCACCAAGAATCACAAAGTATCACTACACATCACCATATTTCAATACACCTCACCATGTATAACTACAAATAATAATGTATCAATATGTATCATCACATATCACGATATCAAGAATCACGACGTATCACATTCACGACACCTCACCACGTATTACTGCACATCATGTATTAATACATCTCACCCTGTATCACTACACATTACCACTTATCCATGTATCACCACATTTTGCCATTTATCGCTACATACTGTATCTTCTGGTCTTGGTATGACTGGTATGCAGCAGCTGAATGGATTGGTTCTTTCAGTAATCACCACACACTAACAGGATGTCATTTTAGTTCTGGAGGTGCACTGGAAATATTTTAGAACTGCATATTACTACGCACCACCACATGCCACCATGCATCACCATAACGTACTGCATCAACATAAATTACAATACATATCACTCCACTACTTATCGCTACACATCACCATGTAGTACCATATATCACCACATGCCATGTATCACTACATATCTGCTGTTCTTGGTATTACTGGCATGACTCTTGGTAACAGTGTCTTAAAGAGTGTTTTGCATGTGGGAGGTGTCTATGCAAAGGGAAGGTGCAACAGCTGAATGAATTGGTTCCTTCAGTCGCCACCACACACTAACAGGATGTCGTTTTAGTTCCGGAGGTACGCTTCAGCATGGGAACCGCCTTCATCAAACAAACAAACATATTAACAGGCAGTAAATATTCTGACAAATGCAAGTCAAATACCATATTCTGAATGCAAAAATGTGAAAGTTTATTCGGTGTGAATCCTGATGGACAGCAGTGATATTATCACAGGATCCCATTAACAATCAGTTAATCAGTCAGTATTGAGCCAATCCTCTGTCAGGGTCAGAGGGAGGGTGGCCCCCACTGCAGTTTGTTGTACTTCTATCCCTTATTTCTATTTGCCATACAGCAGCATATATAATCAGTGTGTAGGAGGTATAGTACTCACTTGATGGTTGAGTGAATCAATTCAATAGTCCACTTTAAGTTTTATCACAGAAAGTGTGGGATCCAGTGTTTTGGGCTTGACACAAAATGAAGCCTAAAAGTCAAGCTATCTCAGCTTGAATTTTTTTTTTGTCCCCAAACTATATGAAGTGCAACACTAAACTCTGGTGTACCCCTTTAATGATTTTAGTACACATTTGGTGAATTAAAAGAAAATGCTATATTATTAAAAAATAAATTGTCAGCCATGTATGTTTGTGAGGATGTTTCCTAATTAAATCTAAAATGGTTTATTAAATATTATGTTTTGTAATAGAAACTGAGCAACTGTCAATTGGGCAATACTAGCTATAGCTGATGGTTCAGTCTGAAAAAATATTGCTGCTACAACTCAAGAAAGTGTGTACAAAGGTTGAGCTAGTATTGAAAATAAACACATTTGTCAAACCTTTTGAGACTACAAATTATAACCATACTTAGCAGCCTTTTATCTAAAGTCAGCTGTACACCAACATCAGATCTCTTAGTGTCAACTGAAGATAATACAAACATTGTTAGGCATCTTACACATTACAGTAATTATTTTTGATATACATTGTTAGTCTGCGTTTACCTGTTAAACTACTCTTCAAACTCACAGCTGTTGAACTCTTGTTGTCCTTCAACACAATGAATAACTGATTAAGTACCTACCCCTGTGACATATTACCAGGTAACAGATATGCAATATTATTAACATTCTAGTCAGCTCCATCAAGACCAGATCAAGAACCTGCCATAACTTTTGAAATGACCTACAGTCATGGAAAAAATTATTAGACCACCCTTGTTTTCTTCAATTTCTTGTTAATTTTAATGCCTGGCTCAACTAAAGGTACATTTGTTTGGACAATTATAATGATAACAACAAAAATAGCTCATGAGAGTTTAATTTAAGAACTAAGGATTATTCATTTTCCATGGTTTTCTTGATAATAACCAAAATTACTTAAATTCTTACATCAATAGCTATGGCATTGTACCGCCAAAAACACTACTTTTAAGCATTCCATGTTTTCTTTTCTGTTTGCTTTAAACACATGATACACACAAGAGTTAATACTTGATTGCATAACCATTGTTTTTGATGACTGCAGCCATGTGTCTTGGCATGCTCTCCACCAGCTTCTGACATTGTTCTGCTGTCACAGCAGCCCATTCCTGTTGGACAAATTCAAACAAATTTTCTTTGTTTTTGGGCTTGTGGTTCTCCATTTTAAGTTTGATGATTTTCCACAGGTTTTCAATTGGATTAAGATCTGGTGATTGAGCAGGCCAAGGCATGGTGCGAATGTTGTGGTTCTCCATCCAGGCTTTAACTGACCTTGCCGTGTGGCAAGGGGCATTGTCTTGTTGGAAAATCCAGTCATTCGAGGCAGGAAAGAGTTTTCCAGCTGATGGAAGAAGACTGTTTTCAAGGGTAGTCCTGTACTTGACCTGGTTCATTCGGCCTTCACACAATTGCATTTGCCCTGTTCCACTCAGACTGAAACAACCCCAGATCATGACTGATCCACCCCCATGTTTTACTGTAGGGGCAAGACAGTCTGGGTTGTAAGCTTCTCCAGGCTTCCTCCTAACCAGTAAGTTGGCTGGAGTGGGCATCAATTCAAAATTGGATTCATCACTGAAGAGAACCTTAGCCCAATCATCAACAGTCCAATCCTTGTGGTCTCGAGCAAAGAGTAACCGGGCCTTCCTCTGCCTTTCATTGATGAAGGGCTTCTTGCGTGCTCTGTGTGACTTCAAACCAGCTTCAACAAGTCGGTTTCGAACTGTCCTTGCCGAGCAAGTCACATTTCTCGACAGTGCCCACTCATTTTTAAGGTCCCTGGAGGTCTGACGACGATTCCTGACACAGGAACGGATGAGTGCACGGTCATCTCGTGGGGTAGAAAGACGTTTCCTGCCACGGCCAGGTAGCAATTTGGTAGTGCCATGTTCAGCTTGTTTTTTTTTGTTGGAATGAACGGCTGTCTTAGAGATCTTCAGTTTTTTCGCTACCTGTCTCTCACTCATGCCAATTTCCAGCAGTGCCAAGATGGCTGCCTTTGTTGCTTCACATAATTCTTTTGTTTTAGGCATTATGTGAGAGCTGACAACTTCTGAGTTGTGCTACGGCTTGAATGTAAGCAGGAAACCACTCTAGGCCTTTGCATGTGCAGTGCTGCTTGTGACATGAAATGGCCTCTTATATACCCTGGGAATCAATTAAGCTTAAGAATGTCAAATAGGACATAAAGTATTATGTGACCAGCTGCATTTTTTGTTGTGGTCATTGTATTATACGTTTAGTGGTACCAGATATTAGAATGAACAAGAAATTGAAGAAAACAAGGGTGGTCTAATAATTTTTTCCATGACTGTATATCTACATAACAGTGAATTGCGAGATGCACTAAGTTTAAATCTGCATAAAAAGATACATTAAAATGTTGTGTTATGTACTTACATCATCCCAAAATTATCCAAGTGTTCAAACCTAAATAAATCCTCACTTTTATTAATGGTGATGATCAGATATTGCTGCCTGTCAATGTCATCATATCTCTGAGCCAATGTTGGGCTCACAGCCCCACAGACACTTTATTCAGTATTTTTACTGGTTTAAATCACAGGGTCATTGTTATTTTGGAGAAAAGGGACCTCTGCAGATAATTCCACTCCACAGTTTAAACTTTCAGAATGATGGACACAAAGAATTCTTGACCAGGAGATGTTGGTTGTAATGAGGATTTAGTCTGACAGACACCATAACGTCAGAAAATTACATAAAAAGGGGCACATCCTAGGATACTTAAGGGTTTTGCGTGTTGGTGTTTTTACCTGCAACCATAAGGTACACTTGATTATTTCTATCAATTAACATAAAGAAGATGACATGGAAAATATGAAGCAGGTGCACCGATATCAAATGAAAACTCTTTATCACAATACATTAAACAGTCACAGTTTACATTGTGGATATTTGCTGCCAGTTTTACTTACTAAAGGCTATCTGGTGGAAATGTTTCCTGTCTGTCCCTCATTTGGATACTCATGTATTGAAGATGCAATATTTTTTTTTTTTAATTAGAATTCTGAGTTCCATCCACAGTGTTATTTTTGTCAATGTGCAAATGCCTTTAGAATAGTAACTGGACCCTGATGGGCCATTAAACACAACAACATTCATTCATACATTATTAAAGTCTCTCATTGGAATCCGTTCAGGTTAGAGTTTGGCATTATTAAGCAATGACTGTAGATGGTGTGGTATTGATAAATTCTACAATCAATCATAAATGAGATGACACCAACTGAAGTGAACTTCAGGTAAAGTGTAGTACAGGTCAGACGGATCAGTCGGACCACTGAGCCACTGAAACCCAGTGAAGAAATGCAGTCGTGCTACACCCTCTTGGGTACGTTAGTGATGATGGGTTTGGGACGCGTCTTAAAGATCAGCTTCCGTTTGATGAGGGCAGATATGGAGTAGGAGGTGGGTCCTTGCTGGTTTGTTTCCATGGGTACCTGTGTGGCGTTACTGTTGTCATGGCTGCCCAGGCTATCCTGCAAATGACTGGAATGTTTGGTGAGGACAGCGAAGGGTTTCTCAAGTTTGACTTGCTTCCCATAGAGAATATGATGTCCTACGATAAGCACCGGCACACCCTGATGGAGGGAGAAAGACAAGACAGCTGAGTAAAATGAGAAATTCATTTTTTTATTTGAGCTTCTACTGACCATTTAGAAACAAAGCAATTGGAGTATAACTATTCTCCTACAAAAGTGCCTTCAACGGGAGGGTTGTGGAATTTTAATGGTTGGAAAGCAAGCTCTGACAACTCATTGAACTAGTGAACCTCTGCAGATACAGCACTGTATGTTCATTCTGTGCCAGTTCACCATGGCAATCAAAGAAAGCTCCCCACAACTAACAATTACATTGTTGATGAATAACAGAAAAACTCTGCACATTCTCAGATGAGCATTTTAATCAATGAACTGAGAAATGAATCATGTGCATTTGATAACACTGATAACATTCATCCACTAGATGTCACATTATCCCACCCCTGTTCCATTGCACTGCACTCCCCCAGAAGTGGGAACTCACAAAAAACATTTTAATTTTTAACTGGTACCTATCTTTGTATTACTGTGTATTACTTATGTATTACTTTTTACAAATATATATTATTATTATTATTATTATTAACATCATTGGTATTATATTGTTGTCTATCAACACCTTAACTGTAAATTAAAATAGTCCTTGGAACAAACAAAAAAAAAACGGCTTCTGGAAAAATTCCAAATTAGTACAGTTCACTCAATTTCAGAGATGTGAAGAACATTATTGACTTGGATATACAGCAATATTACAAATAACTGGATTCTTAGTGCCCCAAAATGTAAGCCTAACTTCTTGTTGTTACTTCCCTACTACTCTAATGCTGCATCCTCTTCCTGAGACACCAGACTGCCTTTCTCATTGTAGTCTTTTATGAACATTATTTTCTCTCCCAGTATGCTGCTCCTCAGTCTTTGGTTTTACCTCTTTGGTGTAGAGCAGGTCTCCCATCACATTTCCTGCCAGACCAGAGTTATGTCTGGAAACCATCTCTCCCTGCAGCTCCACCAGCAGCCATTCCGGAGGACTGCTTCCATCCACACTGCATCTACAGGAGTAGATAGGCATCAGCACCAATTAAAGACACCTGGAGACACGCAATAAAGTTAAAGTGCCCTCTTTGGAGGGAAAAATGTGCAATAAAGTGCCCAATGTGGTCTATATATGTTAGAGCAGTAATATCTCCCATTTTCAATTTTCACAAATATCTGAAAGTTGATTTCAAATAGTTTCAAGGCTTAACTATGCCGAATGTCCCCTAGCCTTAACCTTAGATGTTTTTTTTAGCTTTTATTTTGAAATGTCACGTTACCCGGTCTTTAACATTTTATTCATTGTAACATAACTGTTTGCCTGCCTATAATTCACAAGAAATGCAAAATAGCTTACCTTATGGCTATTTGAACCATTGCTCAGACGTTGTTTATAACAACAACCGATAGTCACAGTCACTAGAGTATTTCCCGCCAGCTACGGGTGCTTGCGAGTGACGTATATCCGTTTCTTTTTCCGGTTGTGTGATTAACTTCCGGTTCGAAGGTCTTCAACGTGGCTGTTGATGTTTTCTAGCGTGTGGAGTTAACAAAGTAAGTTTACATACCGTCAAGAAAAAGCAGGGGGCAAACGTTGTTTTATAAGGTTTGTAATTATTCTTGAATATTAATTGAACTTAAATAAGTGATAGCTCATATTCGGCGTGTTAAACCTTCATTTTACTAAGAGACAGTGGGTTTGAAGGCTTTCCTTTGCTCTCGCTGGACCAGCTTTAGTCCTCTGTCTGTTTGTGTTGTTCTCAATAGTAAAGAATGGGGGAGTTCAAGGTGCACCGTGTTCGGTTTTTCGACTACATGCCCGCTGCTATCAAAACGATGGCGTTCAACAGCCGCACTGAGCGGCTTGCCCTGGCCCGAGCTGATGGAGCTCTGGAGATCTTCAACTTCGCTGACAACTACCACCAAGAGAAGGTAAGTCTGGGGATGCCCAGATAACCTTCCTACATGAGTAACTTTCTTTTGGACCTCTTAAGTCATTTACTTAATTCCGCACGATGGATACTGTACTCTGACCAGCAGTGGCATGCATAGCCTTTTTGAAGGGCAGGTGCAAAAAGAAGAAAAGGGCACCTACAGGGCATTCTTGCCACTAAAGAGAGCACTTAAGTATACATTTTTGCCGCTCAACAACCGGGCCATGAGGGGGTCGAAACTCTCAAGTCACATTCTCCTTTCCATACACTGGACACTGACTATGAAATGCTAGTTTTTGAAGGTAAATGCTTGGAACTGGAGGCAGCACGGTGGTGTAGTGGTTAGCACTGTTGCCTCACAGCCAGAAGGTACCGGGTTCGATTGGAGTTGGAGTTTGCATGTTCTTCCTGTGTCTGTGTGGGTTCTTTCCAGGTACTCCGCCTTCGGATTAGGTTAATTGGCTAATTTAAATTGACTGTAAGTGTGAGTGTGAGTGTGAGTGGTTGGCTGTCTCTATGTGCCCTGCGATGAAGTGGTGACTTGTCCGTGGTGCACCCTGCCTTCCGCCCTAAGACAGCTGGGATAGGCTCCAGCCCCGCAACCCTATGAGGATAAGGGGTAGAAAATGGATGGATGGATGCTTGGAACTGCAGGTGACATGTGCATAGATAACATCCAGACCTGTTTTGATTTTCACTACACAGGTTATCCCAGGAAAGGATGGCAAGGCAGTTGAGGCACTGTGCTGGGCTGTCCAGCGTTTGTTTAGTGCTGGTTTGAATGGAGAGTTAACAGAATATGACCTGGAAAACCTCAGGCCGAGGTACACAGTGGAGGCTTATGGAGGTCCAATCTGGACCATCAGTGGCAACAGCCAGGGGACACTTCTAGCGGTCAGTCAATTACTATATGTCTGATTCTTCCACCTTTGGTTGCAATTGAGGTGATCCTCTAGCCTTGATTATTAATTGAACAAATGTTTTCTTTGTCAGGTTGGTTGTGAGGATGGGACAGTAAAGATGTTTGAAGTACTGGAGGAGAGGATTCAGTTTCAAAGAAACCTTGACAGGCAAAAAGGTAAGAGAAGAAGCTGATTCAGAGGTATTTTTGCTTTTGAACAGTCAGCTATTCTCAACATACATTCATGTGTGTACAACCAATGGCAAATAAGTAAACATGAAAATGGAAAAAAAATAATCTGTAAACTAAGACCAACTACCATTTTATGTAGTGCCAATTATCCACAATAAAATACAAAACACATTTATCCTCGGAGGAAAACAAAAATGGATGAGGTGGTGACATCAGTGTTTCATTTTGTTGTTGGGATCATATAGGTCGTATTTTATCTCTCTCCTGGCATCCCTCCGGTACACTGATTGCTGCTGGCATGATGGACATGATCAGAATCTTTGATGCTGAGACGGGTAAGTAGATACAACTCACTCCACCCCACTCTAGTATTGTCTGTACTAAATGCCGTAAATGACTGTCATTCTCGTTTCATTTTCTGTCAATTTTTACACCCTGACATTATTGATGTCTATAGTGTGTACATATCTAAATACTTACCCCATTTTTATTTTAATTGTATTATATTACATTTGTCTCATGCTGCTAAATTGATTGAAGAGTTGCTAAACTGCCTGTCATTGTTTGACGACAGTGACAGTAAAGATCTATCCTGAAGTGATTCGTACAGAGCTCACCATCAGTTAAAGTTATCATCAAAAGATCTCAGATGTGTTTTTTTTTTTTTTTTTTTAATCCCCTAATGATATGTTTGTGGCAATTCAGGCCATTCCACACACAGACTGTTGGTGGAGAGGGGCATTGGAGCATCCAAGAGCAAAGAGGTAGTGGTTTGGAGCGTTGCCTTCCTGTCTGACCACACCATCATTAGTGGTGACTCTACAGGAAAGGTCCAGATCTGGGATGGAGTCACGGGAACTCTGGTCAGAAGCCACCTGGTAACCAAGTGGGATGTTCTAGCTCTATGTGTTTCACAGGTAAGTTAAGAATTTGACTCAGCATTTGGGCTGGAGGCAGTTACAGGTGCACATCCCCAGACAATCGGTGATGCTACACTTTCAAAATATTTCAACAGGATGAGAGCAGTCTGGTCGCCGGGACGTCAGAGGGCACTGTTGTCCAGTTTCAGTTCATCTCCTCTACTGTTGACCGGCAGGATAAGGAATGGGTCAGAACAAGGACGTTTAAAAACCACTCGCATGATGTGAGGGCGCTCGCCCATACCGAGACTGTGGTGGTTTCTGGAGGTTAGTGTTAAATCTACTTGTGTGTGTGTGTGTGTGTGTGTAAAATCTACAAAATATAAGCGATCACACCCATTTATAACTGAAATATTTTAACTATTGGATTAGTGCTGTGCAATATGGACAGAATTTTATATTTTTATTAAAGCTTGTTTTTATATCCTGATAAAAATATTTATCCCGATATAGTATTATTCTAATGTAACATTACTGGTGACGTTATTTCCCCTTTCCATTGCGCTCTCCACCGCCATGCTGCTTTGCCTCTGTTTACTCCCTAGCAACCAGTCCAGTGTAAACGAGTGCTTGTAAGTGGCATAAAATGCTACCACAATTACCACAGTAGGATTGCTGCTGTTAGATTATCCTTCATCCCATTATATCTATGCTTCATACAGTGAACATGTTTTGAACTCACATGATACATTTGGATTATCCAGCAAGAGTTATGTTTTTCATGGCATAACTAAACCACAACCGGAGTAAAGTTAATGTTAGTGTAGCAACAGAGCCAAACAAGTAGCTTACATGTAAAATTACAATATAAACAATAGAGGTGTTGTGGCTGTGAGCACAGTTGTTGCAGATCGCATGGAGGCGTCACCCGTAACCCAGGAAAGGGTTAATTCACCTGAATGACGCATGTGTCCCTATATGGACATAGTTTAGACCTGTGGGCGTGGCTTTCTTTGGGGTTCCCCAGGATGAAGGAATGCCTGATGCTGCATGCATGGGAGAGACTTCATAATGCCTTCGATCCCAGTCCCCTTTCCTTGCGCAACTTAGAATTGTAAATTTATAGACAATAAATTGGACCCTTTGCATTGAGAAACTTCTCTGTGAAATCTTTCCCTGCACCTTACATTAAGAGGGCTGTATCGTATGGTAGACATTTTTATATCGCACTATGAAATAGGTCATAATATCGCACAGACTTATATTGGATTGACTGCTATGACATTTGGTACAGACATCCTTAAGATAAATGGGAAGTCATACTGTCTGCCTGAATATATCTGTATATACCCTCTGTCTGAAACAGTACGCTTTAGTGCAATTTAGTGGAATTGCAACAAAACTGCGTTCAATTGTTTCTTTCCTGTCACTGGAAATATATTGGGGCACATCAATAAATGTTTATATTGTTAACTCAGAAATTGTTTAAGTATTCTGTGTCATCAGTAATGGACAGAAATCCTGACGCATTGTTGCAAAAGCACAGTTTCTGGTTGAGTGTGTTGATACTTTCACAGTATTTATATAGCACTAATACCTGAAAATCTCACTTTTTACAACATGGTAGCTAAAGTGATCCCTTGACTTTCTCTGTAGAGCTATCTTTAGGTAATTCTGAAGACTGAGGCGGCCTGCTATAGTCTACTTTGTCCGCCACGGTTTCATGAAAAACCTTTTTACACTTTTTATCGGGGGCGTGGCATGTTTACTTTAGGGTAGCGCAACGACTGGCTCTGGATCAGATCTCAGAAATTTTAATTTCAGTATAAGTAATATCACACTGTAAAAATATTCTGTTGCCAGGAAAAGTCATGCATTCAACTTTTACTCAACAAAAAGTATTGGCATCAAAATATATCTAATGTACAGTAATTACTGATGCATTGTTTACATCTTTTTAATGTTGTTTATAACTACTTAACTTACTTAATACATTGCAGTTTATAGTTGATTTGAATTTTGTAATAAGAATCTGAGTGTGCAGTTACTAATATTGTCAATTAAATGTAGTCAAGTTAAAAGTACCCCATGACATGTAGTGGAGTATAAGTATCAAGTTACTTAAAATGGAAGTTCATGTACCTCAGAATAGTACATAAGTACAGTACTTGAGTGATGTAAATGTACATTCCAGCACTGCTGTGATGAAGAAGGCAACATGGTTTACAAGACCATTGAGCTGGCCCTTATTTTAACCTCAAAGTGCACCAGATTTGCATGCATTGAACTTTTGAATTTAGATGGACACCTACCACAGTCTTACAAAATCGTGTGACAAAAAATATTTTAATATGTACAATACTTTTAGAGCTGCAGTTATTGATTTTGGTAATCAAGTATTCTAGCAATTATTCTTTTGATTGATCAAGTAATCAGACAAGAAATGTGTGCTTTATTTAATTTATCGCTCCCATAGACTACCCCTCTTCCCCTCTTTCTTTTTCTGTCTCATGGGTGCAACAGTACACAATTACAAACACAATATCAGGAAGTGTAGGTGTGAGTAACTGACCTCTGATGTTTATTGTCCTGTCAGGTATGGACACCCAGCTGGTAGTGCGACCTCTGTTGGACAAGGTGGAGAAGAACACCCAGGAGTCAGCACTGCGCAACGTGGCTTTTCCACATGTCAGTACATGTATTTTTTGTTTTTTTTTAAGTAGAATTCTCTTCATCACATCTCACAACCGATACTGATATTTAAACATGACTATATAGGGCATGAGGTAACAGATTGATTGGGAGTATTGTTATGGGTGAATGTACAAGTCAAAATTGTGCAGTGCGACGCAGGTGGAGATTTCTTCAGTAAAAACTGAGCCTGATTTCTGTCTTGACTGAATAAAATTTTGGACTTGATGAGATCTTGTCCTTATCCACTGGCCCTCCACAGTACTTGAGGAGTAAGATTGAAATATTTGGATATTTGGGTTTTTCATGGACTTGACTTTTCATGTGATGGCCTGCTTACCTCTGTCTGTATTCCATGTAGAGAAGCCTGGTTTCCTGTGCAAAGAAAGCAGGACTGCTGCTCTTCCAGTTCCCAAATCATTTAGAGTTGTGGAAACTAGGGGAAAGCGATGGACATGGTGAGTAAAACAGACACACACATTCAGAGGAATGCATTATATTGAAAGAAATGGCAATAAAAATTATGTTAAAGGAAAAAATGTCGTGATCATTTATCTTTATCTGAAGAGTTATCATGAATTAATTGTTTCTACTGTGTGTGATAACAGGAAAGCCTGGTGATAGTCTACCTGTGAAGAGAAAACCAGAGAAACTGATCCAGCTGAAGAGGAAGGTGTGTGCTGATATGTGTAACTTTTTGTTGTTGTATTTTCACCCATTAATTTGTCATAACAACTTTGAGGATGTCATTGCAATGTTTTGTTTTCAGCATGTTCTGCTGCCCTCTAGTGGTTAAAAAAAGTTATTGCAGCTGTAAGCTAGCCATAACCATGTAGTATTCTATTTGTCATTCACAATATCTATATATTTAAAACTAAACAGTGTTTGTTTTTTTCACCTAACTGTAACCATATCTGAACCACTGCTTTGGTGAAAGTATATTTTAATTCTTTTAATGTAAGCACTTGATTAGGTGAGTGGTAGTAGCAAAACCCCAGTTTTATAGGCCAGGCCAGTACTGATAGTTTTATGTCACCAATTTGTGGAAATATAATGATGCATGCTTGTCTTGTATCAATATGAAAACTACTGTAACATATTTAACGTCCTTTTTTGCATTTACTTTCTCGGGAGTTGGAAATGGAATAATGACTGCGGGCTTATTTCTGTAGGGAGACGATCACATCTGCTGCAGCGCTTTGTCTCCATGTGGAGGCTGGCTGGCGTACTCTACTGTCGCCAGTGTCCGCCTTTACAGATTACAGAACAACAGCATCAGCATCACCAAGGTGGGCACATCTACACAAACTCTACTACTCACCTGTAATCTTCTCTGTATGTAGTCTGTGATGACCATAACACAGCTCTCCTCTCTCCTTTTTCTCTCCTTCCTCTTCTTCCCTCCAGGTGTCCAAACTACCGAAGGACCTCCGCTCGGCCCACCAGCTCTGCTTCTCCTCTGACTCCTCCAAACTGTTTGCTTCCTCCAGCCATTCTTCAGTTGTTGTTGTTACCCTCAACCAGCAAGAGTGTAAATACCTTCATACACTCAAACCCAAGTCAGGTGAGTCAGACTCCTATCTGCAATATTGTAGATTTGTGAGCAGCACAATCCAGAGGAAAAAAATGTCACTTTACATGTTCCTGCAACTTCTTTGACAAATAGAAGGCATTATATGCTACTAATTATATGAAGTCATTTATATGCTGTCAAGTGATCTTGGTCTCTGTGTATGATGTTTATTGCAACAGTAGTTACCTGCCTTTTTCAGGTAACTACTGTTGCAATAAACATCATTCACTATGGCTGATTCATCTCCTCTGCATAGGCAAACCATTCCTAAAATTGAAGATAATAACACAAATGCATACCACATACTATTATTTAATTTGTTAATTGCCTCCATTGTCCTAGAAGTCAAGAAGAGCAACCAAAAAAAGAAGAGGAAAGGAAAAATATTACAAATGAATAAACAATAAAAAATACATAGCAGTTGTTCTCATTGTAGGGTGACTTTACCAGGGTGCCTCTATCAAGCATAAATATTTCAATTCCAGAAAAGCCATTTAAAAAACCTTTTGAAGCTTGTAGATTTATTAAAGGTCATTACATTAACTTTGAAAGCATATTGGTGCCTATGAAACTGTGATACCGTGTAACCTAGCAGTTTTCTATTTTTCACGATATAACGTGCTTGTGTGCGCGTTGTCCAGGTTCCAGACAACCTGTCCACCTGTTATTTGCCAGTGAGGATGGAAAATGGCTCGCTACAGCAAACACATCCTGTGAGATTCATGTCTACAACCTTGACAAGCTAAAGGTGACTTGATAAAGTTTAAGTCTGTCCTTGCTATGTCTTGATAGGTAACACTGCAACAAATGTAAAGTCCCCACGTCTCTGTATGTTTGCAGCTCCATTGTACAGTTCCAGTGTACAGCTCATGTCCCACTGCCATAGCCATCCACCCAACAACCAACAACCTTGTTGTGGTTCATGCTGACCAGCAGGTAAACACGGCATCTGTGTTTGTTTGACTCTTCCTATGTATTTTTTTCCATTTTAATTCTGTTTGTATTTCTTGTGATAAACTTCCTCCAACAGTGACACTAAAGGTCTCTTCTATTTTCCTGTTTGTCACATGCTCTGCTTACCACAATAAAAGACAAATCCAGAATAAAGTTTCTCAAAGACCATATTGAGATGGATACACTCCATCGGCCTTGTTACAATGTGTATTTAATGTTGTGTACTTGCATGTGTTGCAGATCTTTGAGTACTCTCTGATACAGAAGGAGTACACCGAGTGGAGCCGGAAGCTGCAGAAACAAGGGCTGCACTACCTGTGGTTGGAGAGAGACACCCCAGTCACCCGCATCATTTTCAGTCCTAAGAATCCAGCACACATCATTCTGCACGACACGTTCATGTTCTGCATCATCGACCAGAGTCTGGTATGTGAGCACTTGCTTATTAAAACATCATGTTGATACAAAACGAGTGATGATAATGCTTTTCCCTTTTCAGGTTTCCTCCTCTCAGTGAAAGGTGCAGGGATTAAATTTCTTAATATTGTTGTCTTTGTTTCCACATGCAGCCCCTTCCTGAAGCGAAGACGATGTTCTACAATCAGATGACATTAAGGAGTCTTCCCGAGTCAGAGAGGATTCTGCACAGCCATGCCTTCAAGATTTGCAAGAATTTCCAGGTACTGTTACACTGACAACAATGGAGCTCTACTTTACTTGTTGTGCTGCTTTTAAAGCCCCTTTTCACGCCACACAAATTTTCATGATTGTCAGTGCATTTTGACCCAGGTCAAATGACCTTCCAGTTTACCTGGGAATTTATCGCTTGGCTTGACTCGCCAGCAGTGTAAAAAGCCTGAAAATTACCTGATGACGTTCTGGTTCAGTTACTGAGCAGCCTGTCAGGCTGACATTGTGGAAGCTCCAGGGCTTCAGAGCTGCCCACCCCGATCTCAAAACAGAGCAAAGTTTTGGTCCACTCCCATAAGATCAGTCTTCCTTTTGATCTCCCAGAGACCAGTCTCTGAAGGGCAGATATTTTTTTTCAATAAAAACAAATCGAATGTGTAGCTTTGCAATCTTTAATGGAAACACATACATGAATTAGCCTTATGTCATTCTTGGGAAATCCCATCCCATGTTTTCATACAGTTTTGGTCTGGCACATCTGTTTTTTTTTTTTTTTTTGTCTTTTTTTTTATCAATTATGGCAGCGCACTGGCAAGGTCCTCGAGCTGCTCAGCATCCGCCGAGAAAAAGAGGGAGGAAAGAATGAAGGCAGGCGCTCTCACAACGGGAGGTCAGACCTGCGAATGCTGGCAGTGTGAAAGCACCCAAATGCCAAGCCAAGGCGGGTCGACTTGAGTTAGAAAATCCTGCGTTGGCATTGGGGGCTTTTTTATTTAATGTTTTCTCATAAGGAGTTACACTACCAAAACTTTGAGCGCATATCTATTGGACTGTTCTGCTGCTACTTAATGTTAGCATGAACGTTAACCTTTTGGAACTCCTCGTAGAGATCTTTTTGGTTGTTGTTTTCTGTGGAGATTAGTCTTGTTTCTAAAACTGCCAAAGAGCAAGAAAAGAGCTGTAGCATATTATAGTCCTTAAGCAGCCACTGTTAATAGATTTATTTATTTTTTCCTTTGATTTATTGATTGCTGTCAGCATTTAAAGAGCATTAAGAACATCAACCCACGTTCTATATTGAAATTTCCTTTTTTTTTAACACTAATTTCCTGTCCCACAGCACCTCATGTGTGTGAGTTTACTGGAGGACCATTCTCTGGTTGTAGTGGAACGTCCCCTGCTGGACATCATGTCTGAGCTGCCTCCACCTGTCCGGCAGAAGAAGTTTGCTACGTAAATGAAGTTCTTGGATTGTTACCTCACAGTACTTCCAACATCTACAGCCATTTTCAGCAAGTGTTCGTATGTCTCGACTTTGTAAAAAAGAAAAATTGTTCAATTTATTACTCATCACAATTTACTGTCATTGTTGTATTAGTTTGGTTGGTAGACTAGACATTTTTGTTTGTTGCTAATGGCATTTAACTTGCTGCTTTAAAATTCTATATATACATATTGCATCATCAGTACAAACTGAAGATAAACAATGACTAATATATGATAAAGATAGGGCCAAAGGAATGGGTCTCCAGCTAGTTTGAGTCTTGCAGATACTAAGTGATGAAGTGTACATTTGAATTTTTTTCAGAACACCATTATTGTCAACATCAGAACCTGAAAACCACCTGCACTCTTTTGTTCCCAGTCAGTGTACAGCAGAGGCTGTTGAGCCACATAAATAACCTTTTCATACCAATCAATCAACACTGGTAGAGATTTTCTCCTGTATGCACCCTTCCAAAACTTTATACTGACCTGCTTCTCACCTAGTATAGGTACTCACCTAGAATAGAAAAGAAAAATATAAGGACAAACATTTTCTAAGCCAGAACTATGTAAAGATGCAGAATTGTTCATTATAATTACAGAGTGCTTAAATGAAAAAAATAGAGAAGTTAAAAAAGAAATTAGATCATAATGTTGCACATAATTGATCATGTGGGGGATGTTTTGGGAGAAAAAGTTGCTCTGGTACCGGGATGTTTAGGTGCTCATGGCCCTGAAGCGCTGGCCAAAGGGCAGCAGGTCAAATGGCTAGTTTCCTGGGTGAGAAGGGTCCGAAAGGATTTTTCTTGCCCTCTCCCTCATCCTAGGTTATGCCAATAATCTTGCTGTCATGGCTGTCCTCTGCAGTTTGTGGGTGTTTCCAAATAGACATACACTACTCACAATATGTTAGGGATATTGTGAGGTCCTCAGTGGATTTCATACATAAGGTCATAAAGTGTTTGTTTCACTTCAGTGATTTTTTTTGGATAGGGAGGCAATTAGTATTATTGATACAATAAGACAACCCTTTTCAATGTGGCATCAATTTCAACATTCTGGAGGTATAAAAAGCTGGCATTGTCGGTAAGTCATTCCAAGTTCATCATTCAAGAAGCCATGAACACACAGTGTTACTTAACGGACATGCAGCACCCCTGGCCACAGGGCGCCTTCAGGTTGGTAGCAGGCAGTCAGATGTTGCTCCTGAATTTCGTGTATGTCAAAGTGTCATCAGTAGACTTGCAGCAAGACACAGAACTACTGGCAGTGTTTGTGACAGACCCAGGAGTGGAGCCCTACGAGTGATGGACCACAATGATGACCAGTAAGGACCTATGTACTCAGACACTGTTATGCAGCTGCCACACAGCGGCAGGCCTGTTTATAAGAAATGAGGGGTACTAGGGTTTCCAGACAAACCATTCACAACCGACTCCACTGATGAGTGTAAGGTCACTTTGCACAGAAATGATGGTTGTCAGCATTGCTGGAGAAGGCTGAGGTCAACATGGTCCCCACGGTTCGCTTTGGTGGAGGAGGTGCAACAGTCTGGACAGGCATCACCGGTTTCTGATTGTAGATGGCTCAATCACTGCACATTCTTACCTCAGAGACATCACAGAACCCATCAATATCCCCCAATTCCACCAGCACACCCCCAACTTTCTGTTCATGGATAGTAATGCTCCACCACATCTTGCCAGAATTGTCACAGCTCAACTTCAGGAAGTCAGAGTGCTTTGTATGTTATGGCCAGCAATGTTCCCTGATCTGAATAGCGCGTATCTGGGACCAAGTGAAGCAGCGACTGGATGCTTGTACCCCATCCCCACCTGACCTGGCAGAACTGCGTGTAGCACTCGTGGAGGAGTCGAAGCATTGCCTCAGAACAACATCATGAGGCTGGTGGGAGCATGAGACCTCACTGTCAAGCTATCCATCCATCCATCTTTTACCGCTTATCCTCACATAGGATCGTGGGGGGCTGGAGCCTATGCCAGGTGTCTTAGGGTGAAAGGCAGGGTACAGTATACACTGGAGAAGCTGTTATTGCAGCAAATGGTGGTAACACCCACTACTGACTGTCAATTTTTATTGTCTATAGTAAGTGGTTGGGGTAATAAACTGAATAAAACTGAAGTAATATACTGAACTAATAAAAATGGTGTTTCTTCTCAAAGGGAGCTATTATTTCATTAAAATTCAGACCAAATAAGAAAGGTCAGGTCAGGAAGACGCGAAGGAACGTATACCTTTTGTTTGCAGTGGAAAAAAATTTGTAACATTGTGCTGGTGTCAGATAATGCTAGAAAACTAATCTACTGGTATCCCCAATGTCATATTAGCTCATCTGGAAGAATGCTACATAATACTCCAAAGTTACACTGCAATTTGATGAAGAATAACAGTCATGGCTATTTTTAGCTGTGTCCCTTGTCTTTTCACCTCAACATTTGTGCAGGAATATTCTGAGATACACAGAGTGAAAACTGTTAAAATGTGATTGATAAGTTGCAGCTGAAAAACGTAATAATCACAATATATTGTAGTATATTTCACAGCAATATTAAGTGTTTATTAGCAGCCAATTATCCAACTGAATCATTTAGTACAAATGCTTTAGTACAACTTTTCACTGCTACGGTAATGCAGTAGGGCGGCACAGTGGTGTAGTGTTCAGCACTGTCGCCTCACAGCTAGAAGGTACCGGGTTTGATTCCTGGCCCGGGGCCTTTCTGTGTGGAGTTTGCATGTTCTCCCCGTGTCTGCCTGGGTTCTCTCCGGGTACTCCGGCTTCCTCCCACCATCAAAAAACATGCATGGGGATTAGATTAATTGGCTAATTTAAATTGCCCATAGGTGTGAATGTGAGTGTGGATGGTTGTCTGTATGTGCCCTGCGATGAACTGGGGACTTGTCAGGCTGCCTTTCGCCCTAAGACAGCTGGGATAGGCTCCAGCCCCCCCGCAACCCTATGAGGATAAGCAGTAGAAAATGGATGGATGGGTAGGTAATTAGCCACATGCACAGCCATTACATTACTGTCCCTGCGAAACGATGAATATGACTATTTTCTATGATATTTAGAGAGCGTGCTCTCAGGCTACTGTGATAAGAGGCCTTATCATCGTGTATATGTTTTAAGTGTTAAAAGTGTGACTTAAATATGGTTGCAAACTAATAAGTACCCACCACCACACCCACCATTTGAAATTGATGGTCAAATCATTAATTTTCTGTATGTTTTTAAAATGGATTTCTGACAATATAGGATGATTTTGCAACAATCTAAGCATATTTTACATGATGTAAATTGTAAATTGTAATTGAAATGAAGCAAAGAACATCGACATCAGTGAACCTGGGAGTTGTGCACCTTGTTGGTAATCTAGCTTCACATATTCCAATGTCAAATGTGAACATACACTATAGAAACATCATTTGAAATATTATTTCTTTATTTTGCTTCAAAGAAGCTGAACTTTTAGTCTTTGTTAGACTTATTAATTCCCACTGGGACAAAATCTACAAGAACATATCAAACATAAATAAATACATTTTCCTCACTGACCCATGAGCACTGTAAAGCCTTCATCATTCATCAAACATTTTACATGCAAAACAAACCAAATAAATAGATAGTTATTCAGATATTAGTAGTAATAAATTATATAACTATACAATAGCTATTTTCTTCGATGACAAAGCCATCAATGTGAAAAGAAGTACATGAAATACCCAGTTTACTTTAGCTGCACGAGGCAGAGCTGTAAACAAATCCTACTATAAATACACATTATAGTGTCTCAATTATGATGTCATCCATTATGACAATAAAGAGGCATGTTAATATAAACAAGCTGAGGTGACTTTGAAGCCTCATAAATTATTCGGGGAAACTTAGCTGTATAGTAAAGGGGAAAAAGTGTGAGAATTCTGTAAAAGCATGCAAAGCCCAAAGGGAGTTACTCTCCCCCAACGATGCACTGCTGAAATGCCTTGATCATCATGGTGATGTCACAAAGTAACACATTTTACTTTGTGGCCAGTTCAAGTGGAGCTGGATCATCGTCTGAACAGCTTTGGTCAAGTTGTGCGATTATAACAGCTTACCAGTCAGAGCAGACTGAGCTTTTTGGGAGCACAAGCAGTATGAAAGAAAAACACTAAGGCATACAAACATGTTCCAGCACAGTGTCGCACAGCAATGAGTCAAAATCAAGCTCCCATAATAGAGCAGCAATATTTGATATATTGGGCTATACTAATAAAATTGTCTTGACATCATCACACTGTAACATTTGATACCCCTGAGTTAGACTTTCCAGAGAACTTGCATTTTAAAACAAACACAACATGTAGTGTGCCACTGTGACAACAGGTCTGGATGGATCCCTTCTAGAAGGAGGACTTGGCTCTGACACAGGTACAGCCCACAGCTACTTGCACGGTAACTGGCTTTAAGTGGTATTTCTTTCCATCAGCACAGAGCTCCCTCTTGAGAAACACCCTGCTCTGTCTTATGGGGACTGAGTTATAGTCATGACTCTCAACCGGGGGTCTCTTGTCCTGGATTAGGACACATCCTGAACAGAGGCACTGTGCTTCGGAGTAGGTGGAGGGGAAGTGGTCCTCCTTTTTTTGAAGCCTGGAAAGGAAGATGATTCAGTGAACAGCTTATCCAATTACGTGTGAGGACATCCAGTATTATTCTGCTTCATTATGTTATTCTAACTATCATTTTCATCTTCTCTAATGAAAGTGTTCAGATCCCTCCTTATTTTGCAACCATTACAAAAATGCCTAACCTATTTTTTGTAAGCCAAAAATGGTGAGAAACAACATAATGTATATAAATGTATCAGTTGTTTTACACAAAATAATATTCTTAAATTTATATATACAGCTGTTAAATCCATGTGTAAAAGTATAATATAGTATTTTATGAAAAGTAGTGGAAAAGTGTGAGTAGTAGACCTACTGTACCAAATTCATGAGACAGCACTTATTATTATTATTATTATTATTATTATAATCATCATTTTTGTTTGGGTTCATATTCAAAACAAACTGACACACAACAGATCTGAACCAGGTACCATTTTGGTTTGGTTTCTAGATTTTATAGGGAAAATAATACAACATCACATCACATCTATTGTGTGCATTACCCTTGATTTAGACTTGGTGGCGACAGACTTTACTACATACACTGTACTGGGAGGCCCCAAACATTAAACTAACCATGGATCTTATTGTTTTCCATTATCACATCTGAGGGCAAGAATGTAGGAAAAAAAATAATCATAGTTCATTCCCAACTTTGCTAACATTTATCATTTCTCATCAATAAATGGCAGGCAATGAGCTCCTACCAGTGAGAAACAGAGATGGTGAGAAGTGTCCCACTGCAAGATGCATAACTTAAATTGCGTCTTAAATTTCAGTGGTTCTAAAGTCCACTTACTATTTAGAAAGCTGCAAGTAAACAGGGAAAAAAACCCGCCTCCAGTGACCAGTTACTATAGAGCAACTTACTGTAGACAGGCACATTTTGCTCAGTGAAGCAATTCACGGCATTCCCAGCTGAGCGGCGGTCATTGGCAGTCAAAGGGACTTTCCCTTATCGTTATCCGGGCGTGGCGAACCACGTCATCAACGTCGCTCAAAGCTTGCTGCTTTTACGCCACAAAAAAAACACTTGCCAATATATTAATAGGTCATTTGCACTTACGCAAACATTAATTTCCCCAAACAAGTTGCCCTTTCCCTTAAGTTATGATTAGTGATTGCACTATTTCATCACGTGCAAAACACTCTTGCATAAATGTTATGAAGTGTTGATCTTCCTTATCGTAACCTTAACCTTGGTATCTGTGAAAACTTCTCACAGATGCTACTTATCGCAGCTTTTCCAATATTATCTTGAACTGGGACTTCTTGTGATTTAGCAAAGGGTGGGATTTTTTTTAAAAGTTATGAAAAGTAAATAAATCACAGGCAAACGTTGCCTTTGAGCTCAAACCAATCATTGTCACAAGCACGTGTCTTTATGTTTTCAGGATCACAGCTCTTTGTAGAAACACTGAGAATATTTAAATGGCGCTTACACGTATCTCCAGGGGGACAGTGACCTGTCTTGGATGTGCTGAGGCGGCGGCTGCTGCTGGAAAAACGACACGGGGCAAGAGGCCGAGGAGGCTGGTGCAGCCTCGGGTTCCGGAGGCTGCGGGTAGTGGCTCCTCAGCTTCTTCTCTGCTGCCGTACTCAGTTCGTCCTCATCATAGCACCGGGACATCACGGACGTCAAAGCAGGCACGACAAAAAGTCCAAAGATGAGAATCTGTAGAGCGACGGACACTTAGACAGACAGCTTAAGTGATGGAGCAAGGAGAGCCTATCAGAGGCTGTCCCGTCTGTCTTTACTCACCTGTTTCATGTCCATCTTTTGTCTCTCTCCTCTGGCTGACTGTTAACGAGGGGATCTGCTTGATTTTACCTGCCTCCATCCTCATCCGTCGCTTATTTATTGGGTTGATGCACCTGGGGAAAACCACATGAGGGAATGGAAAGGTTTTTTTTTTTTTTTTTTTTTTTTAGTTCAGTCACTTCCTCTTTAAGTGAAAGCAGCCAGGTGAGGGATACTCGTGCTGCTGTCATAGGTATGCATCAAACCTGCGCAGCCTAGGAATTTTTACACCACGCACGCACTATTGAGCACATTGCTTGATAAGGAAGTATGCTGTCAAACAGTGAAACCGGAGACCTCACAGGAGATCTAACAGTCTAATTATAAGAGTGACCTCTTGACTTTTGAAAGAACATGAGGCAATAACAGTAGGCAGTGTTGGTGTTGTAATCTGTCGTTGGTATGGATATACTAGTAAGAGTAAGACAGTTATAGTGACTATTTTATTGCTTCATCACATTATTTATTCATATGGATGTGAAGTTATTTTGACTGGTCCTCATTTTGACCCTCTGTTTGAGGGTTCAGGCCATCTGCAGATGGGATTTTTGAACTTGGGGGACCAAGTTGCCCGCAAATGAAATCAACTTTTGTGTAATTTGGTAGAATCATGTTTACTCTTAATTTAATATTTAAGCAGTATTTTAGACCTTTTTATGCAGGCTATTTTAAGTTTTACATTTCTTATATTCATTTTAGTATTTTTTTAGGCATTGTAAAGCAGCACTCTCTTATCTTTCTATAGATAATCTAGCTAGACTTCAGTCTCTCTCTGAACAAATATCATAAAGTGCAGTGGTCTCGTTTTGTTTGGAAATTTTTTTGAACTGTCAGGCTTTAAGCTGGCTTTTCAGAATGAAACAGATCATCTTTTTAACCGGCAAGGTTTGTTGCCTTAAGTTGGGAAAGTTGGGATGTGCATGTGTTCAGGCTTGGTTTCAATGTTCGGGTTGGAAAAGAATTTTCAGCTTTGAAGTAATCTGTAATTTTCATACTGGGTGCCACTGTCCTTAGACTAGAACATTTTGTAACCCCTGTGACAATGAGTCTTCTCACATTCAAGTTCAAGTAACTCAAGTCAATTTGATTTGCATAGCCCAATATCACAAATTACAAATTTGCATCGGGGTGATTTTCTACAACCTGTACAGGAGGTCATGGAAAAAATGCAAGTCAATGCATCGTTCCCTTTAGTGATAGAAACAAGTTGTGGTATCATAAGTGACATTTATCGATTTACATTTGCAGATATACATTTAGATGAGTATTTTTTTTCATCTATTTGCCTGTTTATTTCAGGACACTTGGAAATGAAAAAAAAATCTGACTTAATATTATTTCTTTACAAAAGCAAATGAAATTAAATGTAAATTATTTTCTCAAAAATATTCATAAATTGATTTTTTTTATAGGCGGGTGGTGTAGTGGTTAGCACTGTCGCCTCACAGCAAGAAGGTACCGGGTTCGAATCCCGGGCCTGCGGCCTTTCTGTGAGTTTGCATGTTCTCCCCGTGTCTGCGTGGGTTCTCTCTGGGTACTCCGGCTTCCTCCCACCATCCAAAAATTAGGATTAGGTTAATTGGCTAATTTAAATTGACCGTAGGTGTGAATGTGAGTGTGAATGGTTGTCTGTCTCTATGTGCCCTGCGATGAGGTGGCGACTTGTCCAGGGCCTTACCCTGCCTTCCGCCCTAAGCTGGGATAGGCTCCAGCCCCCCTATGAGGATAAGTGGTAGATAATGGATGGATGGATACCAAATTATAAAGTTATAAGTATAAACAATAAAAACAATTATTGTTTATACTTATAACTTTATAATTTATTACTTAGAAATAAGACCATTTACTTGTATTTATTTAGATCAATTTGTTTCACAGCACACACACACACACACACATATATATAGCTATATATATATATATATATATATATATATATATATATATATATATATATATATATATATATATATATATATATATATATATATATATATATATATATATATATATATATACATGTGTATATATATATATATATATATATATATATATACGTGTATATATATATATATAAATTTATACAAGGCATTTCATAAATAAGTACAACACATTTTAAGTTACTTGAACCATTCAGGCATACACATAACAGTGGCCAATTCTGATGAGGTAATACAACAATCTTTTAAAATCCCATGTACTGTGATCCAAAAATAGCAGGATTATTGTTATTATTATTTTTTTCATCTCCCTTGGTTTTTGTTCCAGGAGAATTTCCAGCACAGGTTTGTGTGGCTGGCCCAGTAACACTGTCACGTCTCCTTTGAAAGCGATAAGGTGACATCTATTGTTAGCAAACAATTGTGGTTATATTTCATTCGCACTGAGACTTGAAAAATTCTTTGTTGCTGTCTTTGTATAAATTCTGTAATGATATAGCTCCATGGTCTCAGTGACTGTTCCTATTACATGTGACAGCGACCCTAAACTTGCAGAATTACAAATTCCCTCTCTTACATCCGCTTGATGTAACAATAAATAATGAAAAAAGTTGGAATACAATTTATTTTTTGGATATCCATCTCAGTGTTTTCATAACAGCAACATGTCTAAAATATATAAAAAAAGAAGAAAAAATTGATCAGCTTCTGCCAATCCCTTTGACCAGTGAGAAGGGGCCTGCATGCATACAGTATGGCAGTGTTTTCTTATATATGTATTTATATGTAATTAACTGAAATAGAAATCAAAGGAATTAAAGTGGCACGAAGCAACTCTTCCAACCGCAAAAAGTGCTTTACAATACATGTCAGTGTTCACCCTCTCCACATTAATGGCAGAAGCTGCTATACAAACCATCAGGATCTAGTCTAAATAATCATTCAGACACTGATGGCACAGCAGCAGTTTTGAGTTCAGTGTCTTTACCAGGGACACTTTGATATGTGAACTGGTGGGGAAGAATAATAATAGATCTCTGGACCCCATGTGACTTTGTTTGTTTACATCGCCATTTTGGCAGTAAAATCTGCATCAAAATGAGTGCCGTCGGCAGTCAATTTACGCCTTGAGAGTTTTAAATCACAATATATTACTATATGCACAAGTAAATACTAAAGACTAAATATCTCTGACCCGTATCATGCCCCCAGTATACTTTTCACGAATCTTGAAAAAGTTTAGTAGTTGTAGATCTTTCAAAGTCTCTTCTCTCATGAATCAATATTACTAGAAATCACACAATGCTCTGTTCATTGCTGTAATCATAAGAACAGACATGCAAACAGCACACTAGCAGACATAACATGCATTGAGTTTTGTCTGAAGGACGAGTGAAACAACGCCGCAGACAAACATTTTTACATTGTGTTTGCTTGTTGGTATTTGAACAATGGGAAGCACCGCAATTTCCACACCATAATACCTTGGTCTAACATAAGCTTAATGAAAGTACAACTGTTCGGAATCATAATAATCACATGTAAAATAAATCAGATATAAAGTTTAGGGAACGCTGGATTCTGTACCTGATATAAAGTGGTCGCTGCTGGTTCCTGCTGCTCTGTTTTCTTATGATCGCTTGTTGTGTCTACATTCAGGACCTTTGGGAATCCAATAAATGCTCTTCCCTTTACCTTTGTACGCATTTAGCTGCAAGCAGTAGTTTAAACAGGATGCTTTACTGCCAAAATGGCGGTGTTTTGGTCTTGACAGTTGCATGCCGGGATTGTGTGACTTCAACTCCCGGAATTCTAGTCCTTTATTAATCCCTCAGGAAGGGAAATTTCAATTTACACTCTGTAAGTATATATAGTAGTTTGTTAGTATATATTTTCAGTTGCACATTACACTCAAGTTATGAAACACATGCACATGCAGTAGAGGAAATGTGTCAGAGTGAGGGGGCTGAATATGAGTTTGACTAAATATAATCATATAACCTTGGGTTATTCATAACTAATTTAAATATGGTGGTGGGAGGAAGCCGGAGTACCCAGAGAAAACCCACACAGACATGAGGAGAACATACAAATTCCACATGTGGTCTTTTTGTGTTTGTTTTTGGTTGTTTTCTATCTCCTTTTGGTCATTTTGGGTCTATTTGGTGTTATCCATCTCTCTGTGACTTACCACGAATGAAATATTAAAAGTAGATCTGTGAAATTCAGTCTCTTCCACTAACCAATTCACTAGATGCTAAAGTCCCTACCCCTAATATTATATCAAATATACATGGTATATCGTCAGTCATCATCAATATACTAACCCATATACCATAAGTTCCTCCACAGCTGTATTTCATTTTCCTGCCCCAAATGGACTGTGAGCTTTAAAATGACTGGTGGTCAGATCTGCTCCATAAACTCCTCAACATCCCTTCATGAAACAGAGGCAGGAAAACGCCTGTGTATATTCACATATGTAGCTCTGCTTGACCTAAAAGCACCATCTCAAAACACTTTCAGCAGCAACCCTCACAAATTTATGTGACACATCAAATCACATAAACTTCCTCCTACAGACTGGCTTTATAACAATGTCACAGTACTTCCTCCTTTGCTTTCAGTGGGTAAGAGTCATTAGCACTGTGGTCACTTTATCCTTTGAATTCAAATGAATGAATGTAATGGGCATTTGTTTACACAGCTGTTTTCTCTGAGATTGGCACCTAAACATGATGCCTTTATATATGCAATTACATGTAGTTTTATTTTGCCGGTATGAAGGTCAACCTACTAAAAGAAGAGAAAGTGATGTTCGGGACATGCATATAAACTTCCCACTGGTCCAGTGCCCTCAGTGTGAAGCCTCTGCAGATGTAAACACCAACATACTGTATGCAGAGCATAGAACACAACTTAGAATTTTCACATTTTTATTGTCAGAAAAATTGGACCACAAAATGTGTTTTCTGTGAAAATTTTCTGTGTCCTTGTCAAACAAATTATTAAAAATGGAAAAGGGAAAAATGGAGAAACATTGAATCTGCAAAATCAATTTAAAAACAGAAGCTGGCAGTATGATGGACATTTACTGCAGCATTTGTTGCTTGTAGGTAACAGGAACTTTACTGGTAACATGTGCATGGGCGTCATGCCTAAGGGGACATCTTGGTCCATCTTCCTCTAACCAAAAGCATTTATTGTCATTGTATAACAAGGCATACAACAAAATTGCTGCTCCACTTGGTGCTTTACAACTGATTTACAACAAAAAGTAGTAGAACTACGATGGAGTATTTGGGCCATATTGAGAAAATTTTTTACAGAGTTCGAGAATAAAGTCATTATTTACAAGACTAAAGTCGTACATTTACAAGAATAAAGTGATACATTTATGAGATTAAAGTAATTATTTACGAGATTAAAGTCATTATTTGCGAGATTAAAGTTGGAATATTCTAACGTGTTGTTGTAGAGGAGGACACATTCCAACTTCCTGGATCAATAACACAAATACAGTCTGATCTAAAGATGTAAACGATGCATTTCTGCAGTGTTGGTGATGCAAATGATGAGCTACAGAGATGATCCCAGATGCTCCATGGAAAACATTACTCCTAATGAGCACTGGCCGTTGATGAAAAGAACTCAGAATGGCCAATGGTGAAAATTTGCATGTAAAAGTTCACAAAAACACTATGAATTTCGCTCTGTATCACCATTGGATTCCACTGTTGGGGAGTTTCCACTGATCTGAATGTGCTTTGGTAAAATGGTTATGTGACCAAAAATGTCCACAATTATTGTTTGTACCAAATGACTTAGTTTGCTTACACAAATGCTTGGGTTTAGTTCTGGTACACATTGTGTTCTCAAAGCACTATTTTTTCATTGTAAATAATAAGATAATTTAAGATAATAAACATGATATGAAAATGCGATGTGTTCCAAGCTTTTCAGGGGAACCATCCTCATAGTATGCTGCATAAATTGACACATTACTTTTCATTAATATATACAGTATACCTACTATATCACTGGGTGACATGTAAATCTTTCCAAATTCAAACCTATGAATGGTTCATATTTTTGGCAATATTATTTTGTGTACAATAAATGAAATAAATCATTCCTCTTGGAAGGGTGTGTTAGCTCTTAAAGGGGTGTTTAATCAGTTGTGGGCAAGTTATTGAAAGCCAAGCAAATTTCTGGCTCAGATAAGAGGTCATATGGACGGAAGAGTAATTCCTACATGCAAAACACCAGCATTGAGGAGGTGGCAGTGGCTCAGGGGGTGGAACTGTCGTCCATTAATCAAACGGACCAAGGATCCTTAGGGTCTTTGCAGTCTACATGTTAATATGTCCTTGGGCAAGATACTGAACCCCTAATTGCATTTGCAATTTTTTATCATCCCTGAAGAGTAAGTGGGGCCTTGTATAAATGTGTTTATAAATGCCTTGTTGCAGAATCCATTTGCAGACATCCCCCTGGATAGGTATTAATTTCTGTCATAAAGAACAGGGATGTCCCGATCTGATATTGATATCGGATATCGGTCCAGTATCAGGAAAAAAATGAGTATCAGATTATATCGGACTACATCTAAAATCTCTGATATAAACACTCCGATACCAGCAGTCCATTCCAGACTCCGCTCCAGCAGCAGAGCCCAGTGATCAAAACAACAGCTGTCCTAAGGTGCTTACAAAGCAGCAAGGGGTAGAAGTTATTTCGGCCATGTGGCAGCATTTTTCATTATAGTCTGACGTTGCAGCTGAGTACAAAGTTCCCCATGGTGGCACAGAACCAGGAAGTTCAATAGAAGGTGACCAGATTTCTGAAATGAAATCTGGCAACATTTCCAGCTATAATAACAGGCAATACAGCAGCAACTGGTGAAGTGCTGTTCTAGTCTGTGCTCAACATGTTCCCCAGGCTCTCTGCTTCCTACCCGCTTTAAATTCAGAGGACTGTTAACTGTTATTATCTCTGAGCTGGAGATAATAACAGTTAATATAGCAGTGACCGGCTAACTGTTGTTCTAGTTTGTGCTCAACATGCTCCCTCAGGCTCTCTGCTTCCTACCCGGATACTGTAAAGGCTGGAATATACTTCTCGTACTGCATAATACGTTATCCTACTCCGTAGCTACGGGGACCCCTCGAGTGCTCACAGTTCTCCGTTGTGATGCGTGTTGTGCACCCCTGCCATGAAATGCACTCCCTGGCATTTTGCCGTAATATCACAGACAAAAGCAGGGGAAATATTATTTTCTGATTGAATTATTTGTGAGGGAGATAGAAGAGAAGAACCTCCCCTAAAGAGAGAAAATAACAGATGTTCTTCTCGGATAATCGCGAATGCAAATCAACACCTTTCAGTATGCTCTGTGGAAATATACCGCAACCATAATTACTAAATGAATTAAATGGATTTTTTGAGCAAGTTGAATGTATTTGACTTGCGTTTTACAAGGCCAATTGATAACTAACTTTAACTTTAGTTCCTGTACTGTCTGTGCTGCTGCGGAGGCGACCTGTCTGTTTCTGTGTAGGGCGAGGGGCTGCATTTCATGGCAGGGGTGCAACTAGAGGACCAATCACAGCCCTTGTCATCTGCGTCTTCCCTTGACGGATTGACGAACAGTTAAAAAATATTTCCTGCGCATGTAGAGGACAGAGAGGTCCTCCGTCAGGCTGTCCGGCGACGCAGAGGGCTCGCCATCTCTACGTACAGCAATTTACGGAGTACTATAAATAGACCTTAATAAGTGTTGTGTGCACGCAACATACCCGGCTACCGTAATGGCCGCTGTTCTAGTCAACACGCAAAAAACAGCATGAAGATTTTCAGGGTCTTCTAATTTTATTTTTCATTTATTCTATTCAATTGTATTATATGCCTATGTTACAGTTAAACTAGTGGTTATTTTGCACTTAAAAATACATAACCTATTTTTTATTGTAATAATTAAGGATGTTTTTAAGTGTGTTCTAATTTATTCTTCATTTATTTTATTCAAATGTAGAATATTCTTATGTTTAAGGTTAAAATTATGTAACCCAGTTTTTCTCATACATACTGTTGCTGACTACTGTTCTCTGTTTAAGAAAATATCACTTGATCGAGCCTTTTCTAACACTCCATACTACAAAATAAGTAATAAAAGTATGTATGATTAGTTTTGATACCATAGTGGATCAATAACGGTTTCGGCCAAAACTCAAGGCTGCTATCGTATTGTAAGTGAAAAAGTTGTTTCGGGGCACCCCTAATAAAGAATGTTTTTGAGTTTTAAATGTTGTTACTCTGTACACACAACATCCATTGCATGTCTGTCCATCCTAGAAGAGGGATCCCTCCTCTTTTGCTCTTCCTGAAGTTTCTGCCAAGTGTCTTCATCATATACTCATTTCAGCTTTAATTAAACATGTTTAAATGTTAATTTGTTATTTAAGATACATTTGCTTGGGTTAGCAAAATTATTCCTTTTTGTGACTTTCAAGACTTTTCATCTCTCATCGAAGTGGACTTGGCCAAGGTTAGTTTTATGTCTAAAATTATTCTATTAACACAAACATTTACATCGATAGTCTGGTGTTATAATTGATTTGCCTTGCCTTGCACTGTGGAGTGGGTAAGACTGTTTTTAACGTCAGGCTAACAAGACCTACTGACTTGTATTAGCCTAGCACCAGTGAACTCTGCAACTAGAAGGACTGAATGAAATTTTTTGAAATCTGTCTCCACACGTCTTCAACACTCCAGCTCACTTGGAAATAAGGCCCTCTGTCCAAAATTCTGAACTATCACTTTAAGGCTATAGTCTGTCATGTCAGAGAGCTAGCAAGACAGCTAGCAAGACAGCTAGCAAGATTTTAAAGAGGCACATCCTCGAAACATCCTCTAAGATCCATCCCCTCCATCCCCTCCCTACAGTGCTCCGTCCAAATCCACATCCCCTAAAACTTGAACATCTGACAGTAGGATTCAGCAGGGAGAGCCAATATGCTATATCACCAAAATGTCCTGTTCAAAGCCAATATATCAACATCATTTTATCATAATTATACAGACACTGGAGACTATGGCTGTATGATATGGTAATAATGTCATATCCTATAACCTCTTCAATACAAGTGGCACTGATGACCAGTTAACATGCAAAGAGAAGCAAACATACTCAGCGGAACAGACATGGAATGCGCAAAGCTCAAATTTAAGACCACATGGACTCCGCGCCACACTGGTGTCACACAAAACACTGCTTGGCATCTATCTTTCACATCAAACCACTTTAAATGTGACATTGATCTTCCGAAACAACTACGCGGCAGTACGCTCGACTATGGAAGCTTAAAGCGGAGCAAACATCCAGATTCTGCTCTGCTCACAGTATGCTTGGGTCTATGAGCACTTCTATAATAACCCACAGCCGACTTACACCCACAGAGAAGGTAATGTTAGCATCGTGCTAATACAGTCATGGAAAAAATTATTAGACCACCCTTGTTTTCTTCAATTTCTTGTTAGTTTTAATGCCTGGCTCAACTAAAGGTACATTTGTTTGGACAATTATAATGATAACAACAAAAATAGCTCATGAGAGTTTAATTTAAGAACTAAGGATTATTCATTTTCCATGGTTTTCTTGATAATAACCAAAATTACTTAAATTCTTACATCAATAGCTGTGGCATTGTACCGCCAAAAACACTACTTTTAAGCATTCCATGTTTTCTTTTCTGTTTGCTTTAAACACGATACACACAAGAGTTAATACTTGATTGCATAACCATTGTTTTTGATGACTGCAGCCATGCGTCTTGGCATGCTCTCCACCAGCTTCTGACATTGTTCTGCTGTCACAGCAGCCCATTCCTGTTGGACAAATTCAAACAAATTTTCTTTGTTTTTGGGCTTGTGGTTCTCCATTTTGAGTTTGATGATTTTCCACAGGTTTTCAATTGGATTAAGATCTGGTGATTGAGCAGGCCAAGGCATGGTGCGAATGTTGTGGTTCTCCATCCAGGCTTTAACTGACCTTGCCGTGTGGCAAGGGGCATTGTCTTGTTGGAAAATCCAGTCATTCGAGGCAGGAAAGAGTTTTCCAGCTGATGGAAGAAGACTGTTTTCAAGGGTAGTCCTGTACTTGACCTGGTTCATTCGGCCTTCACACAATTGCATTTGCCCTGTTCCACTCAGACTGAAACAACCCCAGATCATGACTGATCCACCCCCATGTTTTACTGTAGGGGCAAGACAGTCTGGGTTGTAAGCTTCTCCAGGCTTCCTCCTAACCAGTAAGTTGGCTGGAGTGGGCATCAATTCAAAATTGGATTCATCACTGAAGAGAACCTTAGCCCAATCATCAACAGTCCAATCCTTGTGGTCTCGAGCAAAGAGTAACCGGGCCTTCCTCTGCCTTTCATTGATGAAGGGCTTCTTGCGTGCTCTGTGTGACTTCAAACCAGCTTCAACAAGTCGGTTTCGAACTGTCCTTGCCGAGCAAGTCACATTTCTCGACAGTGCCCACTCATTTTTAAGGTCCCTGGAGGTCTGACGACGATTCCTGACACAGGAACGGATGAGTGCACGGTCATCTCGTGGGGTAGAAAGACGTTTCCTGCCACGGCCAGGTAGCAATTTGGTAGTGCCATGTTCAGCTTGTTTTTTGATGTAATTAAAGGCTGTCTTGGAGATCTTCAGTTTTTTCGCTACCTGTCTCTCACTCATGCCAATTTCCAGCAGTGCCAAGATGGCTGCCTTTGTTGCTTCACATAATTCTTTTGTTTTAGGCATTATGTGAGAGCTGACAACTTCTGAGTTGTGCTACGGCTTGAATGTAAGCAGGAAACCACACTAGGCCTTTGCATGTGCAGTGCTGCTTGTGACATGAAATGGCCTCTTATATACCCTGGGAATCAATTAAGCTTAAGAATGTCAAATAGGACATAAAGTATTATGTGACCAGCTGCATTTTTTGTTGTGTTCATTGTATTATACGTTTAGTGGTACCAGATATTAGAATGAACAAGAAATTGAAGAAAACAAGGGTGGTCTAATAATTTTTTCCATGACTGTATGTGCTACCAAAGCAGCTAAGTTAGCAAACATTTCATAAAACTAACAACTCCTCCTGAAGCTAAACAAATAATTACCTGTCCAACAGAAAGAAATCAACCTCTGCATCATTTTTCAGGCCCCTTCAGATGCCTCAGTGTTTGCCCTTTAGCTTTATCCAGAGCCTGTTTTGTCACAGCCTTTCCTGCCTCAAACTTTCTTATCTTTGCCTGTTTAGCAGGGTAAGCCATCAGAAGTAATGCTGGAAGTGGTATTTTTGGCTGCATTTTCTCTGCCATTGTTCTCTACAGAACGTGTGCTCCTGCTAACTTTGTATTTCTGCAGACTAATGAGGACAGAGGGGGCATGAGCAGGATGAGACATGAAGGCATCTGATTGGTTCTTTCCATTCAGCCCAGTTGGCAGGGATTGGTCACAGTTTTTACAGTACTGCAGCTGCCACAGAGGTCTGATTCTTTTCATTCCTTTTTCTGAGTACATAAAGTATTGACTGCTCTCAGGATGGAAGGACCATTTCACCCAGTATAACAAAAAGGTTTTCTGGACTGAATGACAGACTATAGCTTTATCAACACCTCAACGCAGCTAACCTTCACAGCTCGCATGTTGGGCAATGTTTCCATTCAGTAAAGCAGGTAAATTGTTGTTCCTTGGGTTGCAAGGAAACAAAAAAGCTATTCCCTGGAGTCCATATCAGGAAAGACCCAGATAAGACTGCTGAACAAGATAACCACCACAGACTCAAAACAGTCCTCAATGGGCTGCTTCCATAACTAGTGTACACAAAATATAACAATGCTTTCCAAAGAATGCTTATCTAAATACGGGCAGTGTTTAAAAGATCAAAACTAAGAGTCACACTGCTATGATAAATGCTCATTTATTAATTTGTTTTACAAGATTAACTTTTGTTTTGCATTTACTGACAGTTATGAAAGGGGGAAAGAGAGCAGGTATGACAAACGGCAAAGGCTGCAGGTCAGAAATGAACCCTGGGTTGCTGTAACATTAGAAACACAGGCAACTGACCTTCTCTTTATCAAAATAGTTTATTTAGAAGGCTTCTGTCACAAAAGCAAGACACCTCGCCTCTAAATCCCTGTCCCACCTCTCACGCACCAACTAAAAATGTGACAAATAAAACATTGGTTTATCACTTAAGAGCTAAGAAGATGCTGTAGATTAAAAAAAAATAAGGAAAAAAAGCATTACTTCACATCTCTGTTGTCTATTATCATACGGTTGAAGAATAATTTGATGACTTATTATTGTACAAGGTGACAGTGAACACTGCCCTGAAACAGAATGCAGACAAGTCATTGATTAAACATGGCGATCTCTTTATGGATTTGTGCAAAGTACTGTGAAGCCCTGTGAAGGCTGTCCGTACCCTGTAGAGCTGACCCAATAGTCACACCACCCAACCAGAGGAAAATAAAAAAAGTGAGAGAACAAGACAATAAAAGGGGGGCAGAACATGACTGACAGGAGTAGTCGATTCAAAGTGTATAAATCTGTTATTCATAACACTAGATGAGGAAGATGCTTCCTTTTGACTGAAGGAACAGAAAGAGCAGCAGGTGATCAAGTGCACCATACCACCATTCTGCTTCTGCACTGTAAAATCTACACAAAGTACACTCCATTCCTGAGATGTCCCTACCATTTCCCATTGATGAGGTGAACTGCATCCAAGACATTCAAAGGAGCTAAAGTTGGTCAAATGGGAGTGAACAACACTCTAGAATGGAGCCAAAGTCAGGCATATGGGAGTGAACAACACTCTAGAACTGAGTCAAACCACTTCCTGTTCACTTACACAACAGCCTTTACACATGAACCATAGAACATTTTTACACGTCCTTTGAAGGTAGAGGAAAAACGCTTAATCCCACGGCCCTCGCCTTTGGCCCGGCTCACAAGGCTGCACAGGCAGGTAGACAATGAGAGGGCTTCCGGTTTATTTGGTGGGTATCTTTGCTCGCTTCCGGGCAATGGCATCCTCCACGGCCTTCAGCTGTTTCAAGAGCTCCTCACGACGGGACAATGTGTTGCTGGGTTTGCTAGAGCCCGAGCCAGCTGCCGAAATGGAGCCTGCGGTGGCCGGCTTGCCCGATGGTGCCGATGGGCCTTTTCCAGATGATTTGGGGGGTGGTGACAGAGGACGTTTTCTGGGAAAGAGAAGCAAGCATATTGGTTTGCACAAGCTGATATTTTTGACACATGTTTAAGAATAAGTACTCAATTATAAATGTAGCAACAACAGGAAAAAAACTGTTGTAGAGATGTGAGTGCTAATTTCTGGTGATGTTTGTTCACAGTGACCTTTGATCACAAAAGTCAAATTGGATCATCTTTGAAGCCAGGCAGATGTGTGCCAAATTTAAAGAAATTCCTTTATAAGACATTGACTTTAATCAGTTTCACCAATGCAGTTTGAGCACACCAATTCACCTCCCGCTGCCTGCTTCCTAACAGGACATCAACCTTAGGCTAACAAAGGTTACCACATCACAGTTTGTGATTCCACTTCTGGGCCAAACACTTGTGCTCAGGCAAACTTTATACTCTAAAAAGTAACACAAAGGCCGTAATAGGGTGCTAATGGGACAAACCAAGTACATTAAAGGGTTTTTTTTAATAAGTGTCTGACAAAATTACGGAAAAAGTCTTGCTCAAGAAGAAGCCTTGCTCTGAAATATTGCGAGGTGACAACAGTGGACTTGTGGAAACCAGCTGCCCACACTTTGCTGTGTCCCGAAACCACAGCTTAGTTGTTAGTTAACTTGTTAACTAAACAATTTTCAATGTCACGGCTGAATACTATTTATGTTGGATTCTTTCCATAATCATCATGTCATGATAATCTGAACCTGTCAGTAGCACTTTTTAATGACCGTAACATCACACTGGTAGTGCTCACTTGCTAAGCTTAAAAAAAATTCTAAAAATAGAGAAGTTAGACTTCAAAACCCCGATGAGGTGTTTGGTCAGAGTAAACATGATCACTGGTGATAAGAATGATGAGTCAGACATTTAAAATTTTATTTTTTTTTTAATATAATTTCCACACCAACCTGTCTCCCTGGGGGGGCATGGGTCGGGGCCCTTGGCCTCTGGGCCGATCCATTCGAGGGGAAAGTGGTGGTCGGCCAGGAATCCTCTTGTCACGGCCTGTGAACCACCAGTTTCAGAGTTACTCATTACTGTTGTCCTGGAGACTACACGGCCAATAAAGTCTTTCAGCTGTTACACTTGTCGCACATGAAATATTTCAACTTCCACATTGTCAATGGTAAATTAGCATGTGGGCTTGTGTGGGCTATTGTAGTAGATATGGACGATGCTATTCACATCAACCTATACTTCCAAATCAGAAACGAAACAAGAAGTCATTAAACCATGGAGACTTCTGTGACATGTTTATTTCCTGTTGCCGGAGTGTGGGGGTTCACAGAGTACTTGTGGCACTCAAAATATTTTTCAGCACAGTAATATTGAAAAAAATGCTTTACTGAGGCTTCACTTAAGACACTCATATGTAATGTTAACATAGTCTTGGCTATGCCAACAATTTAAGAGGATAGAGGAGAGATGAGATCAGATGAGAGGAGATGATGTTCACGCACCTGATTTCTGAAGACCCTGACATGTAATGCTAATGTAGTCCTGTCTGTCTACATTTGAAAAGACACAAGGAGGTCTGATCATTGAAAGTACTGATATATAAATGCTAACATAGTCCTGTCTATGTCTACATTTGAGAGGGCGCAAGAAACAGTTAATTTATGGAGCTTTTTTCTTCTGAAGTGCTAGGTCTGGAGGAGGCCCAATTCAACTGTCTGATATCTGAAGTTATTTCATGAGAAAGTTGGGGTAAGAGTTGCAATCTGAAATAGATGGTGAGAGGATTTTTCCTTTATCAGATCACTTAGTTTTTATGACGAAACAAGATAGGACAAAATGATGATATGGTGTTTTTTGTCTGTATGGAGTCAAAAATGAGCACCAGTTTTCCAAAAGAGTGTATAAATGTCAAATTTGAGAAGGGCACTTTTCCAAGGCTCCTAAGAAAGTGAAATATTAAAAAAGTATGAATGCTATTTGAAAGTTGAGCCACATATACTATGGGATATTTGCAACATTTTAAAGTCTGAATGGAGTTTGTAGCTGAAAGTATGCAGAATTTCAAAGTGGAATAAGTTTCAGGGTATTTGAAGATTTTTCCCCATTGACTGTTAAAATTTCTTGAAAAAAGGCTTAATATTTGTCCATAATATTTAAGTAAGATGGGATATTTTTTAATCTCACTGATTAATCAGATCATGTAACCAAAACATCAGTGTTTATAAATGATAGTAATTATAAAACATGTGTAATGTGTATTTGTGTTGAATCTGATCAAAAAGTCACATCAGAAAAATAATTCAGAAAAAATGCAATCTACAGTAGGTCTGATGTATGTTTGTGTGGGATGGTAAAAGTGAAAAATTGGGGATTTTAGTCAGCACATTTCTCACCTCTGTCTGGAGACATTGCCATTCTCTTGCTGACGGGGGACCCTGGCCTGTCCTTGTCTGAAGGCAAGTACCTCTTTCTGTTGCCCCTATCTCCCTAATGAAAGTATGAAAATATGGAATTAAATATAACAAGCGAGATCAGAGTCCAGGCCCTTTAAAATGAAAAGAGGAGGAAGAGTAACCTTGTTGAGGAGGGTGAGTTTGATGTCTTTGTGGGAACCGGAACCTCCATAGCTTCCTGGAGGGCCCATGGTAGCTGGTGGGGGGTGTAAGGGGTGACCCCCCCTGCTACCAGGTCCTGACCTGGGTAAAGGATTGCTTCCTCTCGTTGGGGCACCAGATGGGTCAATCTTCCGGCGGTCCTCCCTGAAAGGCTCATCTTTCTTTGATGGTCTTTCTGTGATGAGGACAGGAAAAATCAGGAAATACTGTTTTCAGACACTAATTCCATTCGTTTTCACTTCACTTTATTTTGCAGTTAAGCTACCGTCACTGAAACTCAAACTTCCTTCATACTAAAAGCCTTCAAGTTGTGCAGCAAGCACAATTTCTACCTTTTCTAATGGGCTTCTACATTGAAACATCTACAGGAACTAAGTTTATTTGAGAGTAGCTCAACAACAAACATAAAAAACACATTTTGGAAAAGTCACTGGAATAAATAGGTGAATGAAAGTAGATTAGCGGGTATGACATGACACCGTAGTTCTGCTGATTAAATCAGTACTATGGAACCAATGGTTCATGTAATTCCAGGTCCGTCAGTTATTTACCCATTCTCAGCCTGTACAATTTACATTCTCAGGGTAAAAATTTCACAGATAATGAAATACTTATTTACAATATTCTGACAATGATATGAAAATGACATTTTGTTTGTTTTAGTTTCATATTTATATACCATTTTTTTCAACCATTTTTTGTGATTGCTTTTTTCCCCCACTGTAAGGAGGATTTTGATGAAATACTGGTCTCCTTTACATACTAGCTCTTGTATATACCTAAGGTACATTACTTGAAATTTTGGTGGTATTCCATATCTCAAGACCTTACAAAGAAATGAACGAATTTCATCCCAGAAAGACTGGATTTTCACACAACTCCAAAAGATGCGACTGTGGTTGGGCTCTATCTCATTTCATAACCTCCAGCATGACTGTGTCATTTTTATACACTTGCTTATTATTTTAGGTGTTATAAAATATCTAATTTGGTTCTTCCAAACTAACTCCCTACATCCCTGAAAGTGAGATGTGTTGAGATGAACTTTTCCACATTCCATCATTCCATCTGCTCTCTCGGATCTTTTCATTCAGCTCCTTTTCCCATTTGATCTTCGCATAAAGAGTTGAGTCATTACTCAAGTCCATCACAAATTGGTACAGAACCAGCACTAATCTAGGTGGGGTCTTATTATATCCTTATTGTAATAGTCTCTCAGTTGAAGATAGCTGAATAAATACTGGTTCCTTAATTGATATGTCTTTTATCTCCTCACATCCAATCATTTCTCCTTTCCTAATTACTTTGCATATAGCTGTCATGTCCCTTTCAGTCCATTGTTTGAATGTGTTGTATGTTATCTGTTAACAATAAATTGTAAGTTTGGGATGACCACTGGAAGCGACTGAACCGCCAGTAGTTTTTATTCCATTCTCTATTTATTCTTGGAAGATTCTTGGCCATTATTTAAATATCAATGCATAAATTGTGTCCTGGTCTGCTGCGGGGAGACTTTGTTGTCAACACTAACCTCTGTTCTTGTCTCTGCCATGTGGAGGCCGGTCCCGCGCAGGCCCTCGCTCTTTGCGAGAATGATTTGGTGTGGGGGAGCGGGAGCTGGCCGAGGACACTGGGCTGGCCAGGTCAGCATACATGTCATCTGAGTCGGCGCTTCGCACTGAGCTGCTGCTGGATGACGCTGATGACACTGATGAAACACTACTCACACTCAGCGATCTGTGGCAAAAGTTCAACAGGTAAACAATGAGCTGTGGATCCCGTCATGGAAGAACACTGAGGCGCTGCTGGCGATGATAGCCGTCAGTGGAGATGGCTGCACACATCACACATGCTAGGGATCGACCGATTATTGGCTGGGCCGATTATCGGTGCCGATATTTGGCATTTTGACACATAACGGCATCAGCCTTCTGCTCCAGAGAGCAGTTTATGTAAAAGCTAAGTTAAGGCAGCATATTCTCCTGAATAATAATAAACATCCCTGTCCTCTACAACTCACAACTACTAGCGTTACTGACGTTACTGAGAGTCTGTGAGAGAGTGAGGGAGATAGGAATAGGGATTGTAATTATCTATTCTATATTATTAGCTAACTTTTTACTTAAATGTTAAATGACAGTAAATATTGTCAAAATGTTTTTGAATCACACTTAATTTATTTTGTTTGATAGTCAGTTATTGATTAATGCAAAATTACTAGGCTACATCAACATATCACATCAACTCAAATTAGACACTATGATGTTCCAGGCCTTTGCTTTAATACATTTTCTCGGATTGGACCTTTTTGAATTTTAGTTGAATGACCCTGCTCTCAATGCTCAGCAGACTGTAGCTCTGGGGAGAATGCCTGTTATAGTAGAGAATAGTGTGTGTTTGTGTGGAAGCACATGACAAACGCTACAATTCACGATTTCTAACGTTACTGTGAGGCCCAATACTGTAGCAGCAGCTCTCTGTTCCTTTGATAAACACTGATTATTAAAGTGAAGATGATGTAGGCTATTTTTTTTAATGGTTTAATCACTTGAAACAAGGTTGCTGATCATACTGATAGGGACATAGTCAGTGATAATAGTAAGAAGTGTTATTATTGCTATTATACTATTGTTTTCAGCTATAATAACATTAGTCATTGGTAATGTAGCAGCCTAGTTTTGAATGGCAGGGTCCCTGTTATCACCTATTGTTAAAATATAACATTTACATACTAAAATGAACTACAGGCCTCCCAAATGCTGTAATAAATTAAGCATGATAAGTTCAGTATTAGTGTTATTCAAATTTTTCATGCCAATATTTAAATTTTTACTGCAAATGAATATCGGCTCCAAATTTAGGTTCTTCCTGACTACTCATAATGGGTATCTGCTCTGAAAAAAATCATATTGGTCTATCACTAACGCATGCACACACATGATTTTCCCCAACAGAGACAGAACATTCAACTTCATATATCTACTACTACATAGAAAGAAGAGAGAAGAGCACGGAATGAATCTATATTAAGTGGTGTTTTCCCCTAGCGCTTCCCAGCCTTACAGACATACAAAAGAACATGTGGCTAGTTTACTTAAGTAGCGGATAGCATTAATTCTATGTAGGGTTGGTGAGATTAATCTGACTTTCTGAGGTGGAGCTCCGACTTCATGGGGCTTGTGATTTAAATTTTGATTTGGGGCTTGGAAATTCCGATGTTTGAGTATAGCTGGAACCCACCATGAGTCGAAACACATAAACGCTGGACTCCCGATGCTGCTGCAATAACACTAATCCTGTTTTACCAGCCATGTTTGTCACCTTATGCTCGGAAGGTGGAGGGGTGGATTGGCGTCATATGAATGAATCTGATGTACGCCTAAAAATAGATTGTGTGAGTGGAAAAAACTAGAAAGGGCGCACACGTGCAAGTATGAATTTTGACCCTTTCATTCACATTTTGCTCCTAAAATAAATCCATACAAAGTGGATCAAAGTACAGTAAATTTTTCACACATCTGTATACAAATTGACAAGCCTACAACATCTTTGTTTTTTCACACCTGCAAAACAGAACTGACACGCAATGATGTCTTAGACGCACAGCTGCACTCCAGACCCGTCATGTACCCCGTTTTGGCTGGGAAAGTCTTGTATTTCACCCTTCTTTCCCACCGTCCTCCCGTATTAGTATTTTCCTGTAAATCTCCCGTATTTTAATCTCTCTGTCACTAGCCTCAGGATAACTGCCACCTGCAGTAGCCTACTACAGGTACTGTACACCAACACCAAAGTGAAAAACATTTCACTTATACATGCTGTATCTCACATCTCACCTCATGCTGCTGATATTACAATACTAGTTTTGACAAGGGATGTTCTCTGTGTTTGAGGGTTGCACTAGACCTTATGATGGCACTGTGTTTATATGTATGTGCATGTGTTACTGTGTATGTGATTTGAGTGTTAATAATAAAATTGTGTTATTTAACAAATTCCATAGTGCTCCTATTTTTTTTTTCATTTAGGAGCACCTGTGCTCCTAAATGAAAATACTGTGAGTACCTGGATTTTCTGGATCCGGAGCGTGAGCGAGAGAGGGAGTTGGAGGAGGATCTGGATCTGGAGCTGGAACCAGAGTAACTGCTACCACTTCCACTAATACTCCCGCTTACAGTTCGCCTGGAAGAGACAGACACACATGTGAGAGCACAGCATTATTTCCTCATGCTTTTATGCCTCCACCAACTAGTCAAGTTAGAATTTATGTCCATTTCCAAGTGACTGATCATTACTACAATTTTACCCTATCATACAGTTGTGTGAAATTGTTACAATTAACATATGAATTAATGAGTTGTGGCCAAAAAAGTGTTCACAGTGACCTATCACCACGAAAATCTAATCAGTTCATCCTTGAGTCCATTTATTTATTAATGATTTTCTCTTAAAAATATTATACATATATCTTTTTATAGTAATTTTTTTTGAAACAAATAGGACCCACACAGTCACTTCAGAAAATACATCAATGAAAATAAAGCAAAAGGAACTTACTATTGGATACATCATGATCACTAATACCTTATTTGCCACTGTATATTATTATCAGAATCAGAATCAGTTTTATTGCCAAGCATGTCTACACATACAGGAATTTGACTCCGGTTTTTTGCAGTACCCTCTTGTACCAGAAGGTCAAGAAAATAGAAATAGATAAATAACATAACTTACATAACATAAATATAACATAACATAAACATAACAAATAAACATAAATATATATAACATAACTTACATAACATAAATGTAACGTAACATAAACATAACAAACATAAACAACGTGAACATAAACATAACTTAAGTGTGACTATGGAATATAGTATACTTATATACTATATATAAGTACCTTGGTACTTATATACCACAAGGAAACATGGAAAGAAACAAAACACAAACATTTTGTCTCCACACCCTGAAGAAGGTGCAAGCCGACATGCATTGGTGTGTTTTTAATCATTCCTAGCCCATTTTATTAATGGCCTTTTACTTTTTCAAACCAACTTGAGCGCCTGGACCTGGATTTTTTACGGTTTTTGCTTGATCTTTCCATGTTTTCTTCCAGTAACGTTCCCTTCCAACTGCACATATATATATATATATGTGTATATATATATATATATATATATATACACATATATATATATATATATATATAGATATGAAAAATCTGACAACAGAACAGAGATAAAGTCAGATGCATTTTTTTATTGATCGGTCCCCTCACCACTTCTTTAACTTTCGGATGAAATTTATGGAAAATTTAAAAAGTTCATGCTACAGTGATATTATATCATGAAAATAGGTTATTTAAGGAGGACCATGCAATGGTAATTTCTTCATCTCAAACAATTTATTGAAACAAAAAAAAAACAAAAAAACAACAGTGGTGGATATACCATAACAAAATGTCAATGTCTCAATAACTATTCCACTCTTCTTAAAGGGCTGCCCTCAGGTCATTGAGGTTCTGGGGTGTGGGGTTACAGCCCTCTACACGACATCTCAGCTATCCCATAGGTTTTCTATGGACTTCAGGTCTGGAGAAAGTGCAAGCCACTCCATTTGAACAAACCCAACCTCCAGCAGCCGTTCCCTGATGATGCAACCTTGATGAGCTGGAGCATTGTTGTCCATGATGATGAAATCAGGCCTGTGTTGCTTACGTAGAGGCACAATACTTGGACTAATGATGCTATTCAGGTGGTATCAGCTTGCTTCAGCACCATTCACAAGGGCAATTCCTGTATTGACCTGACACACCTGCCCAAACTGTAACACTACCACCTCCAAAGGCTGATGTATAATGTTCCAACATCAAGGACAGTGTTGGCGGCCATCATTTCTGCTCAGTGTGAATCGACTTTCATCAGAGAACTGGTGTGGTCAGGTAATGAAATGTACCAAATTTATATAATCAGGATCTTTTAATTGGAAGTCCAAAGTAATCTAAGAAAGGAAATTGTTTTTTCAACTTCGATATTGTAATTTCAAAAAACAGAAAACACACCATGTGCAGCAATAATGGCACCCCACTTTAATATTTGGTTGCACACCCTTTGGCAGTGATGACTGCTTCCAAACGTTTCTTGTAGCCATCTATAAGCTTCTTGCACTTCTGAGCTGGTATTTTCTCCCACTCATTCTTTGCAAATTGTTCATGCTCTTCAATGTTTGCAGGTTTCTTTTCCCCAATGGCAGATTTCAGCTCATACCAAAGATTTTCATTTGGATTGAGATCAGGACTCATTGCTGGCCATTTTAAAACAGTCCATTTTTTCCTTTTCAACCATTCCTGTGTGCTTTTGGATGTGTACTTTGGGTCTTTGACTCAAACCAAGTTTTCTAACACTGGGTAGAACATGTCGCTCTAGAATGTCTTGATAATTCTCTGATTTCATGATTCTTGTGACACGATCTAGGCCTCCAGTACCAGATGTAGCAAAGCAGCCCCACAGCATTATGGATCCTCCACAATGCTTAACTGTTGGGAGAGTGTTCTTTTCCTTGTAAGCTTCATTGCGCTGTCTGTAGACAAACTGTTGGTGTGCATTGTGAAAAAGCTCTATTTTTGTTTCATCTGTCCACAGAACATTTTCCCAGAAAGACTGTGGTCTGTCCAAGTACTCTTTGGCAAAGATTAGTCGTTCCTTTTTATGTCTTTGCTTCAGGAATGGTGTCTTCCTTGGCCTTCGCCCATGAAGTGTTTGGTGTTTGGTTTAGTGTGTGGCGTATGGTACTTGTTGAAACCATGACCCCAGGGTCATACGCTGGTCTTAGGAGATGGACTTATACCCTTTGGAGGTCTTATGTTTGCGAATTATCACACTTCTTTGTCCTCAGACAGCTCCTATGTCTTCACCATTGTGACAAAGGAACAGGGGATAACAGGCGGCCTTTTAAAACACGGACGCTTCATTGGTTAATTCATGTCACATGGGCACAAGCAAATTATCACAGCTGATTTTCATTTGTGATTTGACAAAGGTGAGTCACAATGTGTTTCCATACTGATTTACAGGAAAGGGTACCAATACCAGTGACACAGCACGCTTTAAGTTTTTCTATTTTTTCCTCCCATTGTTTATTGTTATTATTGTTATTGTTAAATTGTTTATCATTTGCTCTTTCGTTTCAAACACAAGTTCTCTATAGCAAAAAAAAAAATTCACTTGATTCATTTTTTTCAGAAGATATTCCACATTATGTACTTGAACTTCATGGGTGCCAATAGTGGTGAGCAGGACTGTAAGTGATTTCAAATGGCCTGACATGACACTTGGGAGCCTCTCATCTCCCTTAAATGTGCCTGGAGTTGAATGGCATTCACCATCTGGTTCCACAGGGCACTGTTCATAACAAAGCAGTCATTGGCATGGGATGTGGCCAAAAGATGTTCACTACTATGCCTTTTGTGACACTTCCAGTGTTTCTGTGTCTCTGTTGCAACCTGCTGAGAACAATCTGTGATAGTCACTGCATGTACATGGATGAGCTTAATCGTATAATAAAGGCATCGAAAATGTATCAAATTCATGTGCACAGGCTAAGGATGGTATAGGGACTGGATTTGCGAATACGATAGGGACCCCTGGCTTAAGACGTTGTTAATCTTCTTTGTGCCTCTTGTGAACGGTATCGTATCACATTCGCGTCCTGTACATGCCCCGAGAATTTCCGCCAGGTATTTCACCTGCGAGTGGAAGGAGGCGCTGACATAATGTTGGCGGCACTTGATGAAAGGGCTACAGTGCCACCTAGACTACAGACCATTATCTGAATTAAACGAACTCCATGTGTAGATGGATTTTGGGACAGACCATCTGCCGAGTTGCAACATCAAATTTGGCGAAATCCAGTAGGATCCTACTGTGTGACTGCAGTGACTCTAAGTTCAGAGGTTACTTCTCTCTGAGGGCATCCCGTTTGATGCCTCGTAATGGCCAGGGACTGTTGATCGATTGTTAGGAGTCGTCTTGCTCTCATGATGTCAAAATGTGAACAGAATGATGAAAAATACTTAAAATACAAATTGTCATAGAATCAGAACATCTGGTGGTCAATTCATGGATCAGACATTTGTTATGATTTTTTTGCAGTTAATCACCCTTGCTTGAGAACAGCATGTTATGCAATTAATACTGAAACAGCTGGACATATGCATTCAAAAGTTTAAAGAAGGTCAAATTAAGTACACCTGTAATGGTTATTGAGCACTTTAGGAACATTCTGAAATTTCATCCAAAATTATATCCCTAACTTTTTGTGCGTAGCGTATATTTAAAAACGTTCCGTGAAGAAAGCAAGAAAAGAAAAAACAAAACAAACAAAAAACATTACAACATCTGTAGTGTTAAATCAAATGGTACTTCAGATTCTGCATTTTTTTCCCACACAAAGTCAGCTCTAAACGGTAGGGATGTCACGAAAAAATTGTAGCTCATATTTTTTAAAAAAATGTATTCTCTTCAATTGTAGTATACACTTATGTTTAAGTTAAACTAGTGGCTATTTTGCACTTTGAAATATATATTTTTTGTTTTTATTGGATTCATTGAGGTAATTTTTCAGTGTCTTATAATTTATTTTTCATTTATTTTATTCAATGGTAGAATATTCTTATGTTTAGTAGGTTATGTAACACATTGGTTAGTAATAAATGGGTCAGTTTTTCTTATACATACTGTTGCTGACTATTGTTCTCTGTTAATATCACTTGATAAAACCTTTTCTAACATTCCATACTACAAAATAAGTAAATGTCACAGCAACTGCTGCTGACTGCTGGGGAATGGACCAAATCAGAAGGCTACAATGACTAGCTTCTTATTTTTCTCATATATCTGTAAATCAGAGGGAAGTAGTTTACAAACAGAATAGCAAACATGTTTTGGAACTGGTTTTCCAGGATAGCTTCCATATAGTGACCCATTCTGCCTACAGTCACCCACACACAGAGATAAAAGCAGCCGCACACACCCTTACTGTTCTTCCCTGCCCTTTAGCTGTCCGTTGTTACGCCTCGTCATAAGCCCAGTATTTCCTCGAGTTATCCACCAACTCACTCGCACACACCCGAACTCTTATGGGCTTCCCCCAAAAGGCATGGCTGTAGGATACAACTCCAGTATCACTTTACGTCATGCATGAAAACACACAAGCAAATATGCAAATGCATGGGAAATAGAGTTCTGCTTATTGCAAATCTGTCATCTACTGTCAACATACTTCCAGTGTAAGTCCAGCGAACAAACATACACAAAAGCCAACATTCTACCACCCACATGCAAAAACCTGAAACTAATAGCAGAGTATCCAGATGGTTTCCCTGTATACCGCGATCGTTCTAAAAGGAATTCTATCTGATGAGAACATATGCGTGGCTCAAACATCTGTCAAAGGGCCTAGGGGTTGTTAACGTTAAAACAAAGACATTGTTACCACCACTAGACAGTAGAAAATGTGGTAAATAATTTCCAGATTAAGACCATTCTTAGAGTATGTGCAAGCTACTTGGAAAATGTAATCAAAGAAGTTGCGCAACACAGAAACTACCCCACAGAGAAATGCAGAACAGAAATTCATATAATCCATAGCCATTGGAGAACCCATGACCAAACTTTCTGACACTGGGTAGCATAGTTCGCTCCATAATGCCTTGAAAGCAGAAACAAAAAATGAGTCATTTAAGACAATCTCTTTCATTAAACAGAGTTTATTTAACTCTACCTCAGATACCTCATTAAAAAATACATTAAATTCCTTTTTTTTGTCAAAATTAGTGTTGTACAGTCAGTAACATGAGATAAGATGTGTTTGAGCTGAATTTGGTGATGCTACAGGTCATAATATATAAATTATTGAATATGATTCCCATAAAAATCAAACAATTCATCAAAATTAGTGATAGACAGATCATTTTTTCAGGGCCGATATCGATTATTAGTAGTCAAGGAGGCCAATATGTAGAGTCGAAACTCATTCGCAGTAAAAATTAAAATATTGGCATGAAAATTTTGAATAACACAAATACTCAACCCATCATGCTTAATTTAGTACAGCATTTGGGAAGCCTGTAGTTGATTTTATTATGTAAATGTTATATTTTAACAATATGTGATAGCAGGGACCCTGTCATTCAAAACTAGGCTGCTACATTACCAACGATTAATATGATTACCTGAAAACATTATCTCAGAGCTGGAGATTATAACAATTAATATAACATCGTCCGGCTAACTGTGGTTCTAGTTTGTGCACAAAATGCTCCCTCAGGCTCTCTGCTTCCTGCCCAGATACCGTAATAAATGCTGTGTGCGAGCGCAACATACTCACTCACACTTCGTACCAGCTACATGCTCACTCACGCGTCGTACTCAGCTACCATAATAACCGTCGTTCTAGTCAACACACATCACAAAAAAACAGCATGAAGAGTTTCAGGGTATTCTAATTTTTTTGTTTATTTTATTCAATTGTATTATACACTTATGTTACAGTTAAACTAGTGGTTATTTTGCACTTATATATAGAGTCATGGAAAAAATTATTAGACCACCCTTGTTTTCTTCAATTTCTTGTTCATTCTAATATCTGGTACCACTAAACGTATAATACAATGAACACAACAAAAAATGCAGCTGGTCACATAATACTTTATGTCCTATTTGACATTCTTAAGCTTAATTGATTCCCAGGGTATATAAGAGGCCATTTCATGTCACAAGCAGCACTGCACATGCAAAGGCCTAGAGTGGTTTCCTGCTTACATTCAAGCCGTAGCACAACTCAGAAGTTGTCAGCTCTCACATAATGCCTAAAATAAAAGAATTATGTGAAGCAACAAAGGCAGCCATCTTGGCACTGCTGGAAATTGGCATGAGTGAGAGACAGGTAGCGAAAAAACTGAAGATCTCCAAGACAGCCGTTCATTACAACAAAAAAAAAACAAGCTGAACATGGCACTACCAAATTGCTACCTGGCCGTGGCAGTAAACGTCTTTCTACCCCACAAGATGACCGTGCACTCATCCGTTCCTGTGTCAGGAATCGTCGTCAGACCTCCAGGGACCTTAAAAATGAGTGGGCACTGTCGAGAAATGTGACTTGCTCGGCAAGGACAGTTCGAAACCGACTTGTTGAAGCTGGTTTGAAGTCACACAGAGCACGCAAGAAGCCCTTCATCAATGAAAGGCAGAGGAAGGCCCGGTTACTCTTTGCTCAAGACCACAAGGATTGGACTGTTGATGATTGGGCTAAGGTTCTCTTCAGTGATGAATCCAATTTTGAATTGATGCCCACTCCAGCCAACTTACTGGTTAGGAGGAAGCCTGGAGAAGCTTACAACCCAGACTGTCTTGCCCCTACAGTAAAACATGGGGGTGGATCAGTCATGATCTGGGGTTGTTTCAGTCTGAGTGGAACAGGGCAAATGCAATTGTGTGAAGGCCGAATAAACCAGGTCAAGTACAGGACTACCCTTGAAAACAGTCTTCTTCCATCAGCTGGAAAACTCTTTCCTGCCTCGAATGACTGGATTTTCCAACAAGACAATGCACCTTGCCACACGGCAAGGTCAGTTAAAGCCTGGATGGAGAACCACAACATTCGCACCATGCCTTGGCCTGCTCAATCACCAGATCTTAATCCAATTGAAAACCTGTGGAAAATCATCAAACTCAAAATGGAGAACCACAAGCCCAAAAACAAAGAAAATTTGTTTGAATTTGTCCAACAGGAATGGGCTGCTGTGACAGCAGAACAATGTCAGAAGCTGGTGGAGAGCATGCCAAGACGCATGGCTGCAGTCATCAAAAACAATGGTTATGCAATCAAGTATTAACTCTTGTGTGTATCATGTGTTTAAAGCAAACAGAAAAGAAAACATGGAATGCTTAAAAGTAGTGTTTTTGGCGGTACAATGCCATAGCTATTAATGTAAGAATTTAAGTAATTTTGGTTATTATCAAGAAAACCATGGAAAATGAATAATCCTTAGTTCTTAAATTAAACTCTCATGAGCTATTTTTGTTGTTATCATTATAATTGTCCAAACAAATGTACCTTTAGTTGAGCCAGGCATTAAAACTAACAAGAAATTGAAGAAAACAAGGGTGGTCTAATAATTTTTTCCATGACTGTATATATATTAGAGGCGGGAATCGCTAGGTACCTGCTGATTCGATTCGATTCTGATTAAGAGGGTCACGATTCGATTAATCCCGATCAATCCCGATTAATTGGGCTATGCTACGATTCTATTATAATCCTGATTAATCACGATTAATTGGGCCACAATTCAATTACAAAACATGGTTAATTTCCCCCTCACTGTGTGACTAATAAAATGAATGAATAATGCTCCCAGCTCTGCCAGCCTTACAACAAAACATATAGCTGTTTACATCAGTAGCAGATAGCATGAATTTTATGTCAGGCTAATGAGATTAATCTGACTTTCTGAGTTGGAGATCTGACTTCACTTGATTTAAATTCTGACCTGAAGCATGGAAATTCCAACATTCATGTACACCGTGAATGCACCATGATGGGTAGCACAAATGTTAGGCTCCCAATGCTGCTGCACTGACAGTTTTACCGGTGATGTTTGTTGCTTTATGCTGGGAAAGTGGGAGGATAGATCAGTGTCACTATGAATCTGAAGGGGACATGTCCTCCTGTCCATAGAGACATCTGAGAACATGGTTCACAGACACTAAAGTATGGAATTTGGTACGAAAAAATGATTCATTTTGATACTCGATCGGACCAGACCTTTTTGGTACCTAGCACCACCGGAGTATGTTTTACTTATTTCATTACAGCACGTCCCCAAAATGTTAAAACATTATCGACACTAATGTGTACAGCACCGAGCAGTGGAAACATGACTTCATTTACAATGAAGTTTGTATCTAAACATGAGTTGTTGATCACAATGCATCATTTTTCATGGGAAAAAAGAGGTGCGCCCCCAGGACACATGGATAGTGACTTTACTGCATCCTTCGAGATTTTAATAGGATGCGTACCTAGCAATGTATCTGGATCTGCATATTCTTGAGCTGAATTTTTATTAATGTCAATAAGTTGGATGGAAACTAGCTACTGTCTGCACTAAACCATGTCATACACCGTTCTAGACTGCTCAAGGACAACTCTGTGTCTCGGTACATGGTGCTGTCTGTGAGGAGAGCGGAGTAACGTAACATTAGCCCTCAGTCAGGCTGCAGTGTTTGTATGAGACAACAGAACTTTTAACATGGGGCTAGTATGTCAGCAAGCAAGTTGCTGTTAGTTTTCGACTACAGTCTTTAAAGTTAATGGTGAGTAGCCTAGGCCTAAGCGAACCTTCAACCAGCTACAGCATTACGCCAATTCCAGATGGTTATGCTATTCTTTTTTTCTGTCATTAAATGAAGCAGCACATCTAGTCACATAATAGCAAATATATGACCATCGGACACTGAGATGTTGAATCTCTCAAGGTTTTGGTTTGTTTGGGGTCCTTCACATAGTAGTAGCAGTAGCATGTTCCACCGCATGGCTGCCCATTTAGTGTCAATCCGTTCAGGGCAAGACTGTCATTAAATGTCGGAAAAATAATTGGAATGGTCGTAGTTATGGCAATTTAAGGCATCAAAGAGACCTTACTTTGCCGTGCTGCCATGGCCACGCCCGTTGGCGAGGCCTCACCATATTGATGCTTGAGCAACTTCAAGGGGTTTGTGATTTTTTGAGACCATTTAGACCTCGGTAGTGTAAACACAGTGGGAGCTGTGCATCAAAATATAAAACTTTTATCTTCTCTTCCTTCTATGGGGTACTACTTCTGAAAGAAAGAAATTCTCGAGCAAACCAGAGTTCAATGCTCCATCATCTCAGAAAGTTTCAGATTTTTTGAAAACAAGATGACAGAATTAGAAAGGTTTTCAATTTTCAGTTTCAATTTCAAACGTAACGTGTGTTACTAAATTCTTGAATTATTCATCCTCTGGTTCACTTCTGAACAACTCCGCCAACTCTGGAGGAAGATGAAGCACCCCTTCTTTTCTGCATGGCTGCTGCTCATTTATCGCACTACTGCAGCTTGTAATCTGCAGAATATGATTTTCTTTTTGGGGGCATTTGTGTTGTTCTCAGCTGTACAAGTGGCACCTGAGTATAAGTTGCAGGACCAGCCAAAGTGTGATTTATAATCTGGAAAATACGGTATAAGGTAATATATTTCATTGTGTGTCGCACTTTGTAGGCCGTCTCTCCTCAACGGCCGGTGTTCATTCGGAGGTATGTTTTCATGGAGCACCGGCGACGCATTGTTTCGGTAAAAATACGGATGTAGCGCATTGTGTGCCAACACAGCAGAAATGCATTGTTTGCATCTTTAGATAATACTGTATTTGATCTGTTATTGATCCAGGAAGTTCAAATCTGATAGTACCTTTCTAAAGCTGGTTTCACACCGAAAGTGTGGGGCGCTGTGAGGGGCAGGGCGCACCGAGTCCAAGTTGCTAGGCTACGTATTGAGCGGAAAATCCTCGCTTTATTTATGCTGATGAGGAGGAAGAGGAGGAGATCAGCATGAAGTAGAGTTTGGGTACAGGTCACTTTGAGGGGATGCAGGCTGTGGGAGTGTTTTGGCCTGTCTAGGAGCTACAGTCATGCTACAGTCATGTCCCACAGCTTGCCAAATTGCTACATGGCAAGAATCCATCCTTTACACACATGCATTTCCCCCCTTTCTGTGCAGTTCCTGGCATCTCTCCCGCAGCGCGCAACAGCGCAAAGGCCAATCCTGAAAAACTGTCTATAATTTTTTGAGTTACTTTGTAAACCAACAAACAAACAAGCAAGCCCCAGTGAAAACATAACCTTCTTGGCAGCGGGGGTAACTTAAATGAAAAAAGTCACTGCCGCCTTGGTGGAGGTCTGTGCTCTCTGAGTGCTTTTCTAGTTGCATCTGTGAAGATTAAGCTGTTGTGACTTGCCAACATGTTTTGCCTCATCTGTCTAGAGGACATTCCATCAGCAGATTTGTGGCCTGTCAAAATGTATTTTGTAAATTCCAAGTCTTGCTTTTTCATGATTGATTTTGAGGCTCTTTGGTTGGTTGGGCTCATTTTTATTGTCCGTCTCCTCAATTACAACTACAGTCCCGTGGATTTTAAACTTCTATGTGCAACTCTGGTCAAGCAACATCAAGCTGCTTGCTTTACCTTCATCCATTTTCTTTCATTTTCTTACAACTCTCTCCTTAGCTCAATATTTCCCAGGTGTACCATCATTTTTGTCCAGGTCAGTTTCATCAGTATTTTAAATGATTCTGTTGAATCACAATTCAAAAGCAATGTCTAAAGCAAAGTCTTTGACATCTGTCAGCCTGCAAAGGGTTACAAAGCTTTCTGTGAAAGGCAGTTACCGCAAAAGCTTGATTGCAGTTGTTGCTGCCAAGCGTGGCACAACCAGTAATTAGGTTTAGGGAGTAATTACTGTTCTGCGTAGGGTCAGGTAGGTTTGGATAGCTTTCTTCCCCTATTAATTTAGATAATCTGTTACGCAATTCTCTCATCCCATCACATGCCAAATGTGCTCTATTGGAGTCAAATCTGGTGACTGTGGTGGCCATTGGAGTAGTGTCAAAATGTATTTAGTGTCAATGTGTTTTCACTTTGTCACCCAACTTACACTTGGAAATATCTTTTTTTATTTCAATTTCTAAATGGCTTGCCACTAAGATATGCAAAACTAATTTGGTTGTAAAATGTGACAGTGTCACAAATAGAGAATGCCCCAAACAGGTGTGTCTGGTAACAGGTCACACCGGATCAAGCAATGGCATTATGACCAGGTGAGACAATGCTAACATCAGAATATCAAGTTTGAAACTAACGGAACATAACTTTTTCTGCCACAAATATCATTAATTTTGCAACACAATGTAGTCCAACATTTTTATAACAGAATTACTTTACGAGTTCAGAGCTTGAAGATGAGACACCTACCTCCGTGGAGGATGTTGCTGTCGTTCTTTTCGCCTGTCTTCCCTTGGGTTGGGAGGTTTCCCAGGCTCCCTTGGAGGCAGGGGTCTTCCTGCTCCTCCACTGCATGCCCCGCCACCTGGACCTCCAGCCTCCCTTGGATTGGCGGGAGGCTTCCCTCCCTCTGGCAAGATTTTGGGAGGCCTGACCAGCAGTCCACCAGGTGGAGGAGGACTGGGAGCTTTCTTCATGGTAGGCTTGTCCCTGCGAGGAGGGGGCATGGCACCCGGCTTCACCGGCATGCTTAAGGGTGAAAAAGGCATGCATGCATGATGGTTATGGGCAAACTATAAATTTGCACAGTGAGCAGAGTGCATTGATCAAAAACAATAATTAATAAACATGATGCTTCATTGTTATGACAACTTATGACTAAAATTATTCACTAGACATAAGGCCCCCCCGCCCCCCCAAAAAAAACAACAACAACAACAACAAAAAACAAACAAACAAACAAACAAAGACAACAGTGACAATAATATGTATTTAAGGAGAAACAAGGATGGAAGCAGAAAATATAAACATGTTTGACAATATGTTAAATTAATGTGCCCAAGATTTACCCTTTCGTTAACACTGGAGGAAGATCTGGTTTGTTCTTAGCATTCCTCTGTGCTGCTGGACTCGGTGAGGGGGATGTAGAGAATGATCGAGACCTATAAATCAATGGTAAGGTAGTCAGAAAATGTCATTATGCTGCTTAATTTCAAGATTAGATCATATCACATAAGTATATAATGATTTTATAATACTGAAACATTTCACAACCTCAACTGAGCAATTGAGGAAATACCGCTCATGTGTGACGTCAACAAAAATCCACCACTATGGCAAAATTCAAACAAGAATTACATCTGATCTAAGGAACACACTCTCTCTATCTCTCTCTCGCTCGCTCACTCTCGCACTCTCTCTCTCTCTAGGTTTGCTTTATCTAATGCACCCTTTATGTTATGTTAGTTATGTTGTTTAGTTTCAGAATGCTTTTTCCAGTGTTTAATGGTTTTGTTTTCTTCCTCTGAACTACTTGTCATTACTGTCAATTGTCTATGTTCTTGTCCTCACTTGTCTTGTAAATGATATATTGCACAATAAAAAAAGAAAGAAGTATTGAAAACACAGGTGTACGCATGTCTGCAAGTTGCACAGAAGTAGACGAACACCTGTCTCGACTGTGTCAGTGAAAATTCAGCTGGGTGTAGGGCGATTAAGAGATATATACAGAGACATACAAACACACTCTTCTGTGTACCTAGAGCGGCTGCCACTGAAGGAGCTGTGTTGGGAAGAGTGGCTGGAGTAGGAGCTGAACGAGGAAGAGCGGCTATGGGAACGAGATGACCCAGAGCCTGTATAGGATGAAGAACGAGACGAAGACCTGCAACACACAGATACAGGAAATGTTGTTGAGATCAATGAACAGGTTCTTAAACTGACCCACAAAATCTTAAGTGGCAAAAATGGGACAAGATACTACCCCCCCCCGATCAAGGTGAGACAATCGTCAGCTCGGCGAGCCTCTGTCGTTAAGTGTGAACATCTCAAAGACAAAAGTCATAAGCTCCCCGGCGTCTTGACTGTTGCCAATGAAAACTGAACATCTAGCCTGCTAAATATCCAGTCGAGTTGCGGTGATATAAAAAGAGCTGCAGCCAATGAGAGCAGACATGGCTGAAAGGAGCAGCGGCAGAAGCAACAACATCAACAACAGCAACAACTTTTCTCTTTTTGTTCTTTCACTACATGGTAGCTCGCAAACATCCTGAAGGGCTGCTTTCTGCTCTGTGTCCATGTTTACAATGAAATGCTCGCTGTTGACTGCGCCCAAGTCAGCCTCCTCTCTCTAATTCCTGGTTAATAAATGAGCCACTCGTTGTTTTCTAGTGAGCAAATGATCGTGTTTACAGTGATCACTGAAACGGCTGAAATAAATCTTGAAGGACAGCATAAGAGGCTTTGTTCTAGTGTTTAGAAGGCAATATTTACATAAATTCATTAATATTGTCAGTCATATTTACTGTAAAATACGGAAAAAAAATGGTGCGGACATTTTCTTTATCCCGCAAATTTAATAAATGATGTTCTTCAATAAACTTATGGAAAAAGAAAAGCCCCTGTCAGCCTCAGAGCCGTTTCAGTGATCACTGCAAACAATGATCATTTGTGCACTAGAAAACAACAAGCCTCTCATTTATTAACCATGAATTAACGAGAGGTGTCTGACACGCCTGCTCAACACTGTCGTGCAGTGTGAACACTCTGACCAGTCCTGTAGTGTGAACACCCCAGGACTCTGACGGGGGAGGAGAGAGTCACGTAGTGTGAACACTACGGCGAGTCGATGACCCCGACAGTCCTGTAGTGTGAACAAGGCATTACAGGCTGAACTTGTAAGCTCATGCTTCCAAATGTGTTTGCTGTTTAAAAAAAAATGAATGAAAATCTGCCGTAACATATTTAATCCTTATGCACTTTAAGTGAGTGATAACCTCTTCCCCCATCATGATATCCTGACTTGAAGGAGGAGTTCCTACCTGGAGGAGTTGGACAGAGAGACAGAAGAGCCCGAGGGCCGATGTCGCCGGCGGCCTCGTGGTGGGGAGCCAAGCCCAGGGCGTCTCCTGGGTGATTTGGACCGACGCCACGGATCCTTCCACTCATCTGGTCGCCTCAGAACTGGAACAACGTCTTTCTTTGAGGGAGGCTCCATTGGCCTGCTGAGAAGGTTGAAAAAAAAAAAAAATATCAATGCCTGGTTAGAGACAAGTGGCAGTGTAAAAACACAAATATCACTTTTTTTTTTTTTTTTAAAGATCATCCCCACATGTATTTACAGTGGGTACGTAAAGTATTTAGACCTCTGAAAGACAGCCACACAGCATGATGTTGCCACCACCATGCTTCGCTGCTGGAATTGAATTGGGCAAGTGATGAGAGGTGCCTGGTTTTCTCTACACATACCGCTTCCAAAAACATGCATAGGGATTAGGTCAGTTGGCTAATTTAAATTGTCCGTACATGTCCAGAGATTTTATTGAATCAAACAAATAAAATGTGTAGTGATATCATCTTTAATGGAGGCGCATACGTGAATTAGTCCATTCATAGGAAATCCCACTGATCGGGGAATCCTGATGTGAAATACGCTAACGTGTTTATATACAGCTTGTATAGCGATCTGGCACACCTTTTTTATTGGTCATGGCAGTATGCATTAGTACTAGTACTAGCATTAGCACTGCGGGACAAAATTGCAATGCACTACACTACAACATTAACATGCAACCCGACAATGTCCATGCTGTCCATTGTTTACCTCACAGTGTTCCGGCTAGAGGTGGGCAATATATATTGTTTGCAATAATATCGTCATTGTTGTTTTGATGATGTGCAAATTTCCATTATCAAGGATTTAAATTCGGCTACTTCGCCAAAAATACTGAAACGCACACGGAAACTCCTCAAATCCACTTATTACACGGTGCAGCTGTGGAAACACTGGACATTCTGGTCAAATGTGCACTACCCATTGTATGGGCAGCAATGCGTCGCAGGAGAGGAAAACGGGCGATCAGTTTCTGGCAGATGGTCACTTTTTGACACCTGTCATTATTCCTCTTCAATGTGCGCTCACTCCATAACAACAAACATATGCCAGTTACTGGCTGCAAAAAACAGAGACCTTTCCTCATCTACCATTCTATGTTTCACAGAGACATGGCTTTGTGGATTAATACCGGACTCTGCGCTGGAGCTGGCAGGATTCCAAATCTAGAGAGCCAACCGGGACTCACTACTCTCCGGCAAGTTGAAAGATGGAGGTATCTGTTTTTATGTGAACAGTGGCAGGTGTAATGATGTGACTGTGATGCAGAAATACTGTTCTCCTGATCTGGAAACTTTTTTCATTCACTGCAAACCATTTTAATCCCCCCTTGAACTCGCTTCATTTATCTGGTTGGTGTTTACATCCCACCGCAGACCAACGTGCAGGACACACAGCACACACTCACTGACAAGATACTGAGCGTGGTCACATGACGTGATCACATGACCTCTCACTAGCATCCTCCTTGCAACAGTTTTGCAGTGCATTGTGATGACAAAGAAAATGCAGACGCCTCCAGTCCCTGAAGCTACCGGTACTTCAGATGATTTAGGGCCGAGACATGGGTCTACCCTCTCTGGCATGGAAATACGTTCAATTTTTAATTCAATTATTAACACTGCTAGGCACTTGGAAAATGAGTTTTCGAGCACTCTCAGTCTAAGGTGCACTGAACACAGTAAGACCATTACCTGGAAAAAACTAAATGAGGTGTGTCTATTACCTTAATACCATTGCCTCCCTATCCCAAAAATCACTTAAGTAAAACAAACACCTGTTGTATGAAATACAGACGGCTCTGCACAGACCATCTGTGTTTGCTGTCCAGTCCAGTTTCTCATCCAGTAGTACTCCCAGGCATTTATAGGTGGGTACCACCTCCACCCAGTCCCCTTTGATGATAACTGGCATTGGCTGTGGCCTGGGTCTCCGGAAGTCCACCACCATCTCCCTGGACTTGGAAGCAGGTGGTCGGAGTCGCACTATGTAACAAAGTCCTGTACTCCTGCTCCTGTCCACTCCTTAAACATCCCATGACGGCTGTGTCATCCACAAATTTCTGTACATGGCAGAGCTCCAAGTTGTACTGGAAGTTGGACGTGAACAGGACCGGAGAGAGGACAGCTCCCTGCGGTGCTCCCGTACTGCTGACCACAGTGTTGGACCCGCAATCCCCCAGTCCCACATACTGAGGTCTGCTGGTCAGCTAGTTGGTGACCCAAGCCACCAGATGTGATTCCACTCCCAATTTGTCCCTGAGGACCAGAGGCTGGATAGTGTTAAAGGCGCTGGAGAAGTCCAAAAATGTAATTCCTCACAGCACCACTGCCTTTGTCCAGGTGAGAGAGAGAGAGAGATCAGTGGAGCAGGAGGGTGATGGCATCATTCACTCCTACCTTCTCCTGTAGGGGTGGAAAAAAAAAAAAATCGATATCGCAATATATCGTTGCGCTCTCTGTTGCGATAAATAATCAATACACTGACGGCAAATATCGATATTTTATTATATTAGGCTACAACACAATAGATTTACCCCATTGTCACCGTCAGTACTTCATTTCTCCTGTTCTGTTTGTGGAAGCACTAATCCCGTAAACGGGGGTAAAGTAGGCGGAAGCAACGGCCAGTGAAGAAGCATAGACCGACGAGTTAACAACAGAAGAAGAACCACAGATGAACAGATGCAAGAATGGCGGAAAACACAAAAACAAATCAAAGACCCACCAGCGAGTTTCCACTCAAAAGTGTGGAGACACTTTGGCTTTTACGAGACAGATGATGGAAGAACACTGGAAAAAGAATATGCAATCTGCAAGAACTGTTTTGCAAAGGTAAAATATAACAGCAGCACTACGAATCTGCAAAGCCACCTCCTTCGCTATCACGGCGAACTACTCGAATCTGATAAAGGCAAACCATATCAGCCGACAATCACTACTGCTTTTAAAGCAAAGTTCCCCTTTGGATCGCTGAGGGCACAGAGTATCACCAAGTTCATTGCTGAATATATTGGCAAAGACCTTTGCCCTTACAGCGTGATTGAAAATGATGGCTTTTGCCGAACACTGGCAACACTGGAACCGAGATACGAGGTACCGAGTCGTCGGCACAACATGAAGCGCTGTAATGTAAGTTGCTACTGATGTTTCAGTGTCAGTGTCAAGCAGTGCACTGTCCTGGTTTACATAAAACGTTATTTGTTAATGCACTGAAATTTGTCCAGCTGTACAGTGTTTTGTTATTAATGTTCATGTACTTTGATCTGTCCAGCTATACAGTGTTACATTTACAAGACTGGGAGGCAATGAGGTACTACTTTCAGTATCAGAAATCAGTGCACTGTCCTATTTTACATAAGACGTAATTAATGTGCATGCACTTAATTTTTTCCAGCTGTACTGTGTTTACATTTACAACACTGGGAGGCAGTAAGGCACTTTGCAAATGCACGTTTCTGCAATGTATGTTTTTGCATTGAATAAATGCATAATTACAAACATTTTCCTTTCTATGGGTATTTTTTTCAGGAACATATATCGTGATAAATCGTTGATGAAATTTCTTACATTATATTGAATATCATAGATATCGTGTATCATGATATTTCGTTCGTTATCGTGGGCCACATATCGTCACAGTATCGAATCATGAGTTACCCATATCGTCCCACCCTTATTCTCCTGGTAGGCAAACTGCAGAGGGTCTAGTGCGTGGTGGTTCTGTGGCCTCAGATGATGGAGCAGCAGCCGTTCCATGGTCTTCATCACATGTGACGTCAGGGCGACTGGCCAGAAGTCATTCAGCTCAGCAGGATGTGGTTTCTTTGGGACTGGGACGATGCAGGATGTCTTCCACAGGTGGGGAACCCTCCCCTGTCCCAAGCTCAGGTTGAGCGCTGAAGGCCAGCTCCCGCGCGCAGGCCTTCAGTAGTCTCGGTGATTCTCCATCTGGACCTGCAGCTTTGCTGGGGTGCAGCCTCCTCTGCTCTCCATAAACCTGAGCTGCTGTGATCGTGGGTGCTGTGATGGGGGGAGGTGGGGTGTCCTCTGCTGTACTGGTGATGGCTTGTGGGAGTAGGTGTGTGTGGGTTGCCACATTCAGAGGTGTGAATGGGATGGGGAGATCAAACCTATTGAACAACTGGTTTAACTGGTTTGCCCTTCCCACATCCCCCTCCACAGGGGCACCACTCTTGGAGTTGCAGCCTGTGATGGTCTTCTTCCCCTCCCTCATATTGTTGTTCTGCATTCTTTCTTCTATTTTCCTTCCGTACTGCTCTTTTGCCTCCCTGAGCTGGACTCTGAATTCCTTCTGTACCCGCTTGAGCTCTGGAGTGTCACCGTCTTTAAAGGCCCTCTTCTTCTGGTTCAGAAGGCCTTTGATGTCACTGGTTATCCAGGGCTTGTTATTTGCAAAGCTGCGTACAGATCGGGAACAACAACATCCATACAGAAGTTTACATAGTCCGTGGTACAGTCAACCATCACCTCCATGTCCTCATTGTGAGACCCCTGCAGAGTGTCCCAGTCTGTGGTCACAAAGCAGTTTTTCAGAGCCTGCTCAGCTTCATGAGACCACTCCCTGAATGAGTGTTGGTAATCCCCTCACTCTTGGTGTGCAGTGAGGTTTGAGCAGAACCAAGTTGTGGTCTACTTTCCCCAGGGCAGGCAGGAGGCAGCACTGTATGCATGCTTAACACTGGCACAGATCAGATCAATAGTCCTGTTTCCCCTGGTGTTAAAGTGAACATACTGGTGGAAAGTGGCCAGTGTTTTGTCCAGAATGACATGGTTTAAGTCCCCAGAGATTAGCACAAGAGCCTCAGGATGCTGTGTATGTAGTTGAGCCACACTGCTATGGATAACGTCACACACAGCCTCCTCGTCCGTGCGTGGAGGGATATAAACAATAAGAATAATGGCGTGACTTAACTCCCTGGGCAAGTAATACGGATGTAGCCTTACAGCCAAAAATTCAATGTCCCTGCAGCAGCTGGAGATCTTAATGTTCACATGCCCAGGAATGCACCACCATTTGTTCACATACAGTGTGAGTCCTGAAAAAAAAAAAAAAAAACACAGGCTCTGCTCCATATAGAGCTGGGATGATAACCGCAGCACCGCGGTCATGTGATGCCTTCCGCGGTGTTGAGCTCATTACCATCATCATCACAATTTTAAAATAAAAAAAATATATATCTATATATTTGCTGTTGAAATTTACAGGAGTGCATATGGTGATATATGATGTGATATGATGGGGGTTATTTTGTTTTCTCATTAATTATTTCGAGGTTTCAGTACTTCTCATGATTAAACTGAATACATACAAACATAACAGTCATACACAGGCATAAAATACAGAAGTATTGCATAAACAGTCAGAGTTCAAAGCACTTATAGTTATAAGTGCTTATAGCAGACACCCCTCTTATGTAGTACTGCCCATAGTTGTTTACGATGCTCTGTTGACTTGATTTTAAAGGGATTGTGGCAGCGGTAGCAGGATTGCAGTGGTGGTAGCGGGGTTGCAGTGGGAGCAGCAGGATTGCGGCGGGGGGTTGCGGGATTGCAGCGATCTTGGAGGGTAGCGGGATTGTGGCGGGGTAGTGGAGTTGTGGCGGGAATAGCGGGATTGCAGCACATTGATTGGGTGCTTTATCACCATGGTAATAAAAAAATCCATACTGTCACAGCCCTAGCTCCATATGAGCCACTCTGCTCTTCCTCTGTGGTGTTTTACAGCAGTGTACATTGGTCTGCTCAACTCAGTGAGTTCCATGAGGTAGCGGTAAAGCTCAAATTACACAAAAATAACTTATTAAGGTATCAAACAAAAAATTGTTCTGCAGCCGGAAATCAAACAAAGGTACCAAAATTTGCATTGTATCAAAAAAAAATTGAACGATACCCAGCCCTAATACTCAACAGCTCAACAAAAATGAATAAGTGGGCTTCCTTATTGTGTATATAGATGATATATGATGAGTATAAAACAATGCTATAAAATGCACATACTCCTAAAGTGGTGTGATGCAAAAGCAAACAAGTGATGTAAAACACGCTAAAAATAGAGTCACAACAACTGAACACAGAAGCTATCTTTAGCTCTGAATAGGGATATAAAATCTCAGATTTTTCACACTTCTCTCGATTTTAGTTTTTTTTTCTTAATTCTTCAAAAGACACAAATTATTCAAATATTTTGGGAAGCACAAACTGGTGGGGGAGCGTAACTTAATGCAAACACTTTCAAGCTTCAAAGTTCTCCTTTGCCTTTCATAGAAATACAAAGTAGAACTAGAAGACAAAAAAAAAAAAAAAAACGTTTGAGAGCAGTGAGGTTTTATTTTTAGGCCATATTGCGCAGCCCCATTGAGAGCTTCAGACAGAGGAGTCACTGAGAGCTAAAAATAGCGCTTCTGTTATGATTCTATTTTTAGCTCAATGAGTTGTGCGCTCACGTCACTTGTTTGCTCTTGCATCACACCTGTGCAATTTCTCATCCACTTTGGGATATGTGCCTTTCAGAGTATATTTTTGTACTTATAGTGATATTGTGATATTCTACTTCATTTTGGTTGAACAGATAATTAGGTCATTCCAAGTAAGTATATTCCCCTGTTCCATATTGATATTAGTGCTTAAATCATACATGTTGCATGAGATATTAAGCTTACAGTGTCCAAAACATTCTCAAATTTAGTGTGATTAAAAATGGTCTGTGCATAGCAAGGTGTGTGTTTGAAAGATCTTTTGTTTCTTTTGGATTTCAGAAAGAAAATAAGTAAAATCAAAACCAGTAAGACTTTTAAAGCCATTTTCCCAGACCTACTGAGAGCTAAAGATAGCTCCTGGGCTCCATTGTTCTATTGTTGTGATTCTATTTTTAGCTCAATGAGTGCTCTTACATCACTTGTTTACTCTTGCATCACACCTGCAGACTTTCTCATCCACTGTGGGATATGTGCCTTTCTCAGTATATTTTTAATACTAAAGTATCTTGTGCATATACACACTAAGGAAGCCCAGTCATTCATCACGGTCAAACAGATGATTATGTTATTCCGAGTAAGAGTATTCCAGTTCCACATTGATATCAGTGCTTAATTCCTACTTGTTGCATGAGATATTAAGCTTACAGTGACCAAAACACTCTTGAATTAATGTGTTCTTAAAAATGCATAGCAAGCTATGCATTTGAATAATTCCTTCGTTTCTTTTGGATTTAAGAAAAAAAAATACTAAAATCAAGAGCAATGAGACTTTATTTTTAAGTCATATTGTCCAGCCTTATTGAAAGCTAAAGATAGTTCCTGTGCTCCACTGTTCTATTGTTGTGATTTTATTTTTAGCTCAATGAGTGCTCTGACATCACTTTGATTGCTCTTGCATCCCACCTGCAGAATTTCTTACCCACTGTGGTATATTATGTTGTGCATGTACACACTAAAGACTTGTTCACACTACATGACTGTCAGAGTTGTAGACTCTCCATGCTGTTCACACTATGTGACTTTGTTCTATGGTTGGAGTCTTGGGGTGTTCACACTGCATGTCTGGTTGGTGACGATAGTGTTCACACTACACAACTCTCCATCGGCAGACATGGCTGACTGCCCTACTTGACAACCCACACTGCAGTCCACTCAATCACCTCTCGCTAATTCCTGGTCAAAAGAGACACTAGTCCTTTTCTACACACGATCATTTGTGTTTGAAAAATTCCTTTGTCTTTTTGACAAAAGAAAAGAAAAAAATAAATAAAATAAAATCAAGAGTATAGGCTCCAGCCCCCCTTGACCCTATGTGAGGATAAGCAGTAGATAATGGATGGATGTATGGAAAAATCAAGAGTGGTGAGGTTTTTATTCTTAGGCCATATTGTCCAGCCCCAATTACAGCTAAAGATGGCAAATAAAAATAATTCCTGTGTTGTGAATCTATTCTTAGCTCAATGAGTTGTGCTCTCACATCACTTGTTTGCTCTTGCATCACACCAGCAGATTTTCTCATCCAGTGTGTAAGAGGGCTTTGACTCCGAACTTCGTTATTCAAACATAATTTGAATATTTACAAAAATAAAGATATTGGAATGAATATTAGGCAGCCCTTAATATTCGAACCTGATATGGGCATAATTTTTGTTAATGTGTTTGCTTGATAAACGTGGTTTTTAATTTAGATTCTGAGGCTTTTTCACACCTGGTGAAGCTGTGAATCGCGAGCTCATTAGCAAGGCTATTATTGGTCATCTGGGCTCCAGGAGGTGACGTTAGCGTCTGGGTTAGGGCCTATTTTGCAGATCAGAACAATGGCTGCGACAATGCCTACAACAACTACACCTGAGGAGTTTGAAATCTACACTCCAGATCATCTGAAAAGCAACGTGTAGCACTACTTCCCAAAGGAATAGGGAAAAATTATGACAAAGGACAACGATATGTAAAATATGTAGGACCAAACTCACATACCACGTGATAACCAGCAACTTGAGAGTCCACCTATCAACACTACATCCCGGTAAGCTGGAAGAGGGGGAGGAATTAGGGGCGAGGCAGGCCTGAAACAACTCCGCGCTATCTCCTTCACAAGGCCTCCCGTAGGCCCGTCAAAACAGAGCTACAGATTTCCTGACATGGTTAGTTTGTGAAGATATGAGGCCAATTAATGTGATATATGGGAGCGGGTTTCAAGCTTTCGTCCACGAAATAATTTGATGCCAATACAGGTCTTACTGAAGGCATTTGACAGTCAATATTATTAAAACATACATATACACTATATTGCCAAAAGTATTTGTTCACCTGCCTTGACTTGCATGTGAACATAAGTGACATCCCATTCCTAATCCATAGGGTTCAATATGACGTCGGTCAACCCTTTGCAGCTACAAAAGCCTCAACTCTTCTGGGAAGGCAGTCCACAAAGTTTAGGAGTGTGTTTATGGGAATTTCTGACCACTCTTCCAGAAGCGTATTTGTGAGGTCACACACTGATGTTGGGCGGGAAGGCCTGGCTCTCAGTCTCCGCTCTAATTCATCCCAAAGGTGTTCCATCGGGTTGAGGTCAGGCCAGTCAAGTTCATCCACACCAGACTCTGTCATCCATGTCTTCATGGACCGTGCTTTGTGCACTGGTGCACAGTCATGTTGGAAGAGGAAGGGGCCAGCTCCAAACTGTTCCCACAAAGTTGGGAGCATGGAATTGTCCAAAATGTCTTGGTATGCTGAAGCATTCAGAGTTCCTTTCACTGGAACTAAGGGGACAAGCCCAGCTCCTGAAAAACAACCCCACACCATAATCCCCCTTCCACCAAACTTTACACGTGGCACAATGCAGTCCAACAAGTATTGTTCTCCTGGCAACCACCAAACCCAGACTCTTCCATCAGATTACCAGATGGAGAAGTGTGATTCGTCACTCCAGAAAATGTGTCTCCACTGCTCTAAAGCCAGTGGCGGCATGCTTTACACCACTGCATCGGATGCTTTGCATTGCACTTGGTGATGTATGACTTGAATGCAGCTGCTCAGTCATGGAAACCCATTCCATGAAGCTCTCTGTGCACTGTTCTTGAGCTAAACTGAAGGCCACACGAAGTTTGGAGGTCTGTAGTGATTTACTCTGCAGAAAGTTGGCGACCTCTTCGCACTATGCGCCTCAGCATCTGCTGACCCCTCTCCGTTAGATTACGTGGTCTACCACTTCGTGGCTGAGTTGCTGTCGTTCCTGAACACTTCCACGATCTTATAATACAGCTGACAGTTGACTGTGAAATATTTAGGAGCGAGGAAATTTCACAACTGGATTGGTTGCACAGGTGGCATCCTATCATAGTTCCACGCTGGAATTCACTGAGCTCCTGAGAGCGACCCATTCTTTCACAAATGTTTGTAAAAGCAATCGGCATGTCTAGGTACTTGCTTTTATACACCTGTGGCCATGGAAGTGATTGGAACCCCTGAACCCATGGGCCATGGCCAAGAAAAAGTCCGCCATTTTACTTTCAGTTTTTACTTTCAATTTCAGTTTTCTTTGTGATTTTGGCCAATTTTAAGGTATTTTCAATTGAATATTCCTCCTAAGGATTTTAAGGTACCAACTTGAAACTGGTGTAGTTTAAAAGTTATGAAAAATTTGTGGCGGGACATTTCGTTTGGCAACAGTGCCCCCTTGAAAAAGTAGTGCTTTTTACCATAATGTACAAATAGATGCCTCAAAAGTAGGGGTGCACCAATCACAATTTTCTGGCCAATCACAATCTTTAAAAAGCCTAACCTGTCGATACCGACTTTGGTCTGATTTCATTTTTTTCCCCCGTAGTTGCGTTGTTCTTTGCAGTGCTCATAAGCACTAACAGAGCTACTGCCTGGCTCTTTGCTCTCGCTAGTGTTAGCTTTAAGTTGATTGCTAGCCTCAAATGGTGCATACTCCGCTGAGTTGTGGTTTCTCAAATAGAGAATGAGCTTTTTTGTATTAAACGTCTTGTTTGTGGCCCCACCACAACTTATTTCGGCCTCACACAGACTACAGATTGCAAACTTATGCTTGTTTTCTTCTACTGTGTCATACTGCCAAACAGACAACATGCTTGGTTGATCATGGCCCGCTTAACTGTTGTTTTCCCATGCAGTTGACGCAAGCGCGTGTGCATATGTGACATGACCTGGTGGGCGGGCCAGTCAGTCTGGCAGAACAAAAAGCTTCAATGGCTGGCTTTCAGACCTTTGCGGTCATAGATGAGATCAGTGGAAAAAAAATCGGTTTTGTTTGTAATGATCGGCCAATCCCCCTAAAATAAGAAATTGAGGCCAATCGATCAGTGCATGTTTACTCAAATGCTAACAGATTTCGATTTCAATGTTGTTTTACATCCAGCTCATAGATGAGACATTGAGGAACATGACAAAACCTTGTGGGTCCAGGAAATGGCGTGGTCATAGTGCCACTGCAATTTTTATGGTGCCCTGATGCATAGCTGTCGACACATAACTCACTCTGAAGGCTGGAATATACTTCTCAGACTGCGTAATCCATTATCTGACTCCGTAGCTACGGAGACCCCTCGAGCCCTTGCATTTCTCCGTCGTGATGCATGTTGTACAGCCCTGCCGTGAAATGCACCCCCTTGGAAAGTGAAGCTATTCACCTTAATATCGCAGATAAAAAACAGGGGAAACTACAATTTTATGATTTAATTATTTGTGAGGGAGACAGAAGAGAAGGACATTAATTGCTCCTCTTCCTCTTTCTTCTCAACACAAAATCGGATAATAGTGAATGCAAACCAACACCTTTCGGTATGTTCTATGGAAATATACCCCAGCCATAATTACTAAATGAATTAAATGGATTTTTTGAGCAAGTTGAATGTATTTGACTTGCGTTTCAAAAGACCAATCAATACTTCAATTCCCGTCCTGTCCGCTGCAGAGGCGACCTGTCTGTCTGTTTCTGTGTAGGGCAAGGGGCTGCATTTCACTGCAGGGGTGCAACTAGAGGACCAATCACAGCCCTTGCCGTCTCAGTCTTCCCTTGACAGATTGACCGACAGCTAAAAAAAAAAATTCCTACGTATGGCACTTTACGGAGTGCTATAAATTGGACTTAACTCTGTCATTCTTGGGCCAGAAGGCACAAATTCTTCTACATTAATTACAAAATTGATCCTGAACAAAATATCAACATATCCCATATATGTAATAGCACCACCTAGTGGTAACAGAAAATGTAGTCATTCATTTATGGCCAACAGCTCCAGTTACATTGATGCTGTGGAGCTATATTTTGTAAATGACAGATTTACTACCATGCTGATGCTGTATTATAACTTTCGTTGACTATTGGCGCTGTATAATTTCTCAAAACAATAGCATTCTGGATTTTGCCTTAGGAATGCACAGTCTAATGAAATTCAGAACATTGTGGTGTGTTCACTGAAAGTTGGAAACTGGAGCTCAATTCAACATAACCCCAAAGTGGGGTTTACTGTTTACTGTTTACGTCAGTAGCAGATAGCATGAATATATTTTTGAGGAGATTAATCCGACTTTCTGAGTTGGAGATTTAAATTCTGATTTGGAGCTTGGAAAGTCCGACATTCTTGAATACACCGCGGGGTAAACACAAACGCTGAGCTCCCTCTGCTGCTGCAATGACATTAATGCTCTGTTTTACCAGCACCGTTTGTCTGTTCTCCTTATACTGGAAAGTGGGGAGACAGATCAGCGTTACTATCAATCTGAGGGGGACATGTTCCCTCGTACCTAGTAACATCTGAGCACGTGAATCATTTCCATTAGACTTTTCACCGGACTTTTTCGTCATGCACTCCTTGTGCAAATGCCTGTGGTGATTTTTCAAGTGTCGGTAAAAGTTGGTTGTGTTTCCGCTGGATGTTACAACTTTAGAGCGACAGGTTTTACACACAGTTCCTGTTTCTGGTGCACGTCTGCAGCCTCAAAGCCCAGATACTGCCCGATGACAGCCGTGCTGTTTGACATCCCCTCCTCTGCTTCTGTTACCACTGAAGTAATTTCTAAACACGTTACAGTTACAAAGCACGAGCAGCAGGTTAACACACTGATTGGTAAGCGTGACCTGTCCACGAGTAGCATGCTGCTTCAGATTGGTGAGCTTGGCAGGATGGTAGGGAGCCGGCATGTACGTATATGTAAAATAATTAAAATAACAGATCCTGTGTCAGTCAGAAGCGCTGCAAAAGACCGCAGCTTTGACGATCACAGGATCGCGTTGTGTGAAATCGTGTTTTCAATCTGAAAATGATAAATCGTTCAGCCCTAGTTTGAAGCTTAAAATAAAATGTGATGAGGAAGAATTATACACTAAAATCACTGTAAACAGGGAAATACACTTACTTGGAACAACAACATAATCATCTGCTCAACCTTAATGAATGGGGGTGTCCATAGAGTGTACATACAATGTACTGTACATATAGAATGTACTATAAATGTATAAAAGGTACAACTGCAGGTGTGACGCAAGAGCAAACAAGCGATGTCACAGGACAACCCATTGAGCTAAAAAATATAATCGCAACACAGGAGTTATTTTTAGCTCTCAAATATGTATTCTGGTCAACACAGTGTTTCCTTTGAGGAAGTTAATGAAAAAAGGTGTGGGACAAATAAACACTTACAGCCAACAGATTACATACAACAATTTGTATGACCTTTGAATGTTTAATGAAGCTGGAGAAGAATACACCAGTCTGTTTGTTTTGTGTTAAAAAGCACACAAAAGCATCACAAAGAGTAGATATTTCAGGAAGTTGAGACTGAAGAAAGTAATGATATTTAATTGAGACAGCCATCTTTTATTTACCTGTTTTGAAATGTAAATGTTTTTCATCCCATCAATGCACATAATTCTACCACTGTTGTGCAGAACGGAAGTACCTTCTGATGCAGTACCATTTGTCTGTCTTTATCAACAGTTTGTACTGTATGTATATAATTTTCAAAGTAGTATATGTAAATAGTAGTAGTTCTTCAAGTGTGACCATGCAATTCTCTGGAAGGATTCCCATGTTGCCTCTGGCAGGTAATATTGCTTAAGTGTTTTACGTCACTCATCACTGAACACAATAGCTAAATATGGGTGTTGGCTCAGAGTTGTGAACGTGACAGAAACGCAGTCGTCATTGTTGGGTGCCTCCAAGGTTGATACGAACAATAAGTTCCGCAATTTCAAAACTTGAGGCTGTGAAGGCGGGCAAAAGAATGCCGGGATGTGTTATCAGACATAAACAGGTGGACTGAATTCTGAATCACAATAAGGGAAGGAACCCAAATATGGACTACTGCATTTCCATAAATCTAAATCTAAATCTAGCTTTATAGATGACTTAAGCATACAGAGTTGTAGTATTGTGGAGCACAGAAACAAATACTTTACTGCCTTCTTCCACCTCCGCCACATTCCCTGTCTTCATCCCACTCTCTGTAAAGCTGGACAGACTGTGTGATATTTTCAATCATTGTACTCAGATCCAGCTCAAACTATACAACTTAATCGCAGAGTTCAATAGCTGCGGCAGAAATAGCGAGGCAATTAACCTACTTTTCTGTTTTTGTCCCCCATGAGCTTGCCTTTCTGTCTCTCTTTCAGCTCCCTTTCATCAGATGACAGCACGACGCAAATGAAAACAGTCATGTTCAGGGGGGCGGGCACTGGAGAGCTTATAGTTTGTGGGGGGTGAGAGGAGGAGAGATGAAGGAGCAGAGGGGCACCTGAGCAGAGGCGAGCCTGTCATTGATCATATCATTTATTCATGCAGAGACAGCTGGTAAACACAGAAAGTGTGCCACTGTCGGAAATGTTACATAAAAATAATAAGAAGAAGTAGAAGAACCCGGAAGTGGATAGACGCTCAAAAAGAAATCCACTGCCGCGGCAGTTTGTGCTGTTGGAGAACTGGTCGTGGCTCTTCTTCAACAGTGTGGTACCCTCATGAGGGGTGACCAGGATTTCTAACAGTTTTGATTTTCTTGCGACCAAACGACTGCTAATTGGGAGCTGGTCGTGACTACACCCCATGTATAGTACACGATGCATGAAACAGGATAAGCCGAAACTTAGCCTGATCCCAAAAATAGTCACACAAGTGAAAAATCTGCTCAAAATGGGCCGAAAATCGCACAGTGTATGCCCTGCTTTAATCTGCCATCAAAACTCTGATCTGTGCCTTCATTTCCCCCAGACTCAACTACTGCAATAGCCTCCTGTATGGTCTTTCCCCCACTCACCTACAAAAACTCCAATATGTAGCCGACAGAACTCGGCTCCCCAGTTACTCACCCACATCCACTCCAGAGATCACATCACTCCTGTACTCCAACAGCTCCACTGCTCCCCAACAAGGCATCCACTTAAAGATCCTGCTCATCACCTACAAATCCCTCAACAACACCTGCCAGTGGCCGATGCTATCTGGGACCGGATTTTTTTTTTCCGCGTTTGCTCCAAAGCATGTGCTTTGAGCGCTTCAACCAGACTACTTTGTCTCTCGCCGCTCACTATTTATCTATCTACTGTGATGTAGCTAGGTATGCGTCCCGCATCCTGACGCATTAAAATCTGAAAGGAAGCAGTAAACTCACAATCCATCCGTCCTGGGGACGTAACTCATTTTTTCACATGAAAAATGATGCACAGTGATCAACAACTTGTGTTTAACGTCACAGTAACTAGCAAAAGAAACCTTGTCAACAGAGTAGACAAACTTTGAACCACTTTAAACCAGCTTTTAAACCACGCTCCATTTCCAGAGGACCCTACACTGACTGAGGCAGCAAATACGACGGATGGCTCTAACCCGACTTTTCCACTACCCCCGTTACTTCAGATGAGGTGAAGACTGCACTTAAGAAACTGAAGAACGAGAAGATCTCTGGCATCTGCAACATCACAGTGGAGATGCTGAAGGCTAGAAGTGACCACATGATCTCGTGGTTCACCCAAATAATCAACCATGTATGGATTCTTGAGAAGCTGCCCGACGACTGTAAGAAATCTAGGGGCCAACACCATGTCCTTCAATGTCCTGTTACCCTCTCTGCACTGGCTCCCTGTAATATCTAGAATATAATTTAAAATCATTCTCCTCACCTATAAGGCACTGAATGGTCAGGCACCATTTTATCTCAAATGGCTGAGAGTACCCTATAATCCTACTAGAACTCTGCACACTCAGAATGCAAGACTATTAGAAGTCGATCTGGTCTACAAAAGTAGAATGGGAGACAGTGCTTTCAGTTATTAAGCTCCTCTTCCGTGGAACCACCTCCCACTTTCAATCCGGAAGGCAGACACCATCTCCTTATTGAAGAGAAGGCTTAAGACTTTCCTTTTTGATAGTGCTTATAGTGAGAGCTGACCCAAGGCTGACTCAGGCTGTCTAAATGTCTAATAATGGCCACGTTTTGCAGTTAAGATTGCTCTTAAGAAAAAGAGCACAGGACTTCCGGCCTCCAACATGGCAGCAGCATAAACAGGGAGCTCCTCAACATTGAGTTTAAATAGCCCTTTTAACCTGAAGTTTGTAAAAGTGGGCATATGTAGGCGAGCGTGGTAGTGAGGGCGATGAGTAAGAGCAGAGGGGAAAAAAAAAAAAAATTGAAAGTCGTAGTAAAAATGCGGATTTAAACCTTGAGCAAGATAACGAGCAAGCTAAGCTAGCAGGCGAGTTGGCTGAACAGGAGGAAGGGCCTACGGATCTAGCGGAAGAGCTAGCGGGGTCGTCGGGGGAAATACAACGACTTGCTAAAAGGATGGCAGACCTGGAAACAATCCTGCAACAGTCATGTGAGTTTCGCCGGGAGAACTGTGAAAATCTGAAGGAAATCAAAGATGATTTCAGGAAGACTCACAACAGGATAGATGAAGTGGAAAAGCAGTTTTTGGAAACAGAGGAATGTACACAGATTCTGCAGGAGGCTACGTTGGAGCGAATAGAGCTGCAGAAGCAAACCGAGATCAAAATAACAGATTCAGAGGGCCGTGCAAGGAGGGAGAATGTCCGGATACATGGGGTGAAGGAAGGAGCGGAGGGAAACGCTCAATCGATAGTCCCTTTTATTGAGAAACTCCTTCGGGAAAAGCTGGAGTTACCCCGTCACAGGAGCTGAAGCTTGAGAGAGCCCACTGAGCTCTAGCTCCGCTACCCTCAAGGACTCTCCACCTAGATCAATTGTGATAAAGTTACAAAGTTACCGGAGTAAGGAATAACTAATAAAAATGGCATGGCAGAAAAAGAGCTTCATGTACGAGGGGAGAAAGGTACACTATATTGCCAAAAATATTCACTCACCTGCCTTGACTCACATATAAACTTAAACGGACACTATGTCATTTTTTCTCCCATCTAGTGGTTAAATTTGACTTTGCATGCATTGCAACATGGTTGAAACTACGGTAAGCGGAATGGGTCAACTCCCAGGCGGCCAGTATCACTGTGGATCCCCAGCCCCCAGCCTGGAGCTCCAGTCATTTTTCCGCGGATCTCAAAGCCCTCCTCCGGTCCGGGGGACTTCCCGGCGGGCCCCGGCTGGCTGTGGCTAGGCATGGGGCGCTCCTTTTTGGCAATGAGGATTTGGCGCGGCATAAGTGTGGTCTTGTATTATGACCAAAAGTGCAGTGCAGACCTTGCGTCTCTGTGAAAAGTTAATCGCAAAACGCGGAAATGCATTTTGACCTATGGGTACTAGTAAGTAGTGCTTTATGTCCCTCTCGGCAGTTCGTAGTTTTTGATAGACCGGAAAGACATGGAAGCCTCTGTATGAGCGACCCGCTCTATGTAAAGACAGATAACTTATTCTTCGCCCAGGAGAATAAGTCAGATTGGTGGCATATGTTATTTTACACCAATGAGAATCTATTTATGAATGAAGACGTGGATTTTAGGTAATAAAATACTTTAAAAAATTACATAGTGTCCCTTTAAGTGACATCTCATTCCTAATCCATAGGGTTCAATATGACGTTGGGCCACTCTTTGCAGCTATAACAGCCTCAACTCTTCTGGGAAGGCTGTCCACAAGGTTTAGGAGTGTGTTTATGGGAATTTTTGACCATTCTTCCAAAAGCATATTTGTGAGGTCTCATACTGATGTTGGACGAGAAGGCCTGGCTCTCAGTCTCCGCTCTAAATCATCCCAAAGGTGTTATATCAGGTTGAGGTCAGGACTGTGCAGACCAGTCAAGATCATCCACACCATACTCTGTCATCCATGTTTTTAATGGACTGTTACAGGCCATGGTATGTGCCACTTGCTGTCTCTTGTGTGTCCTCCCTTCTGACAGGTACCGCCCCGTCTCTCCACCTTCTCCTGATGATCAGCTGATTAATCAGCTGCAATATAAAGGCTCCAGCTGGTGTGCTTCGCGGCTGCCTGTGAGCCAACCAACTGCCAGTGGGTCGTGGTGTGCGCGCGTGTGGATCGTTTCCGACCAGCATTGTCGTTCTGTATTTTTCCATTAGTGTTTCTGGCATCTTTGTTTTAATTAAATAAATTCCTGCATTTGCAGATGATCCTCGGTTCCCCGTTTTGCTCTTGGTTTGTTTTGGCTTGTATTATTTTTTTTTTCAATCGTTACCTCCCTATGTTCCCCTAGATTCCTCCCTTATTCTAGGGACGTAACATGGACCTTACTTTGTGCACTGGTGCACAGTCATATTGGAAGAGGAAGGGGCCAGCTCCAAACTGTTCCCACAAAGTTGCGGGCATGGAATTGTCCAAAATGTCTTGGTATGCTGAGGAGCCCAGCTCCTGAAAAACAATCCCACACCATAATCCCTCCTCCACCAAACTTTACACTTGGCACAATGCAGTCCAACAAGTATCGTTCTCCTGGCAACCACCAAACCCAGACTTGTCCATCAGATTGCTAGATGGAGAAGCGTGATTCGTCACTCCAGAGAATGTGTCTCCACTGCTCTAGAGTCCAGTGGCGGCGTGCTTTACACCACTGCATCCGACGCTTTGCATTGCACTTGGTGATGTATGGCTTGGATGCAGCTGCTTGGCCATGGAAACGCCTTCCATGAAGCTCTCTGCGCACTGTTCTTGAGCTAATCTGAAGGCCACATGAAGTTTGGAGGTCTGTAGCGATTGACTCTGCAGAAAGTTGGCGACCTATCTGCACTATGCGCCTCAGCATCCACTGACCCCACTCTGTCTGTTTATGTGGCCTACTACTTCGTGGCTGAGTTTCTGTAGTTCCCAAATACTTCCACGTTCTTATAATACAACTAACAACTGACTGTGGACTATTTAGGAGCGAGGAAATTTTACGACTGGATTTGTTGCACAGGTGGCATCTTATCACAGTTCCACGCTGGAATTCACTGAGCACCTGAGAGTGACGCATTCTTTCACAAATGTTTGTAAAAGCAGTCTGCATGCCAAAGTGCTTGATTTTATACACCTGTGGCCATTACGCGTTGGAGATACTGCGAAACACAAGGAATACACAGAGGTGAAAAGGGTATAACGAGAGAAAAATATACGTTTCCAGACACATTTCCCAGCTAAACTACGGGTATTTCATGAGGGTGAGACGTGCATCTACAATACGGCACAGGAGGCGACGAAGAACATGGTGGCCCGGGGGTTCCTGGTGGAGATCGTAAAGCTGGCGGAGAACTGGATGGAGCGGATGAAACGGCTGACGTGGACGACGAGCTGTGCGGAGAATGCAAACGGGACAGCAGAAACTTGACAGGGGTATAAATGGAAACTGCAAGCCATCAGGAGAGACTGGGACAACTGAAAAACCACAACGATCTAAGCTGAATATGTAACTGTTTCCAGACATTATCCTGAGCTGACCAGGGACACTGAGGTAAGAGTCATGCGACTGATTTTCTGTTGGCGTTGTTTTACACGTTTTTTGGTTGAAAAGCTCACTCCCTCACAAGCTAAGGATGTTGGGGTGGCACTTAAAACCTACTGTGGACATATAGACGATGCTGTAATTAACAGCGAGGGTCCCCTGCCCCTAGGGCACAGAGGACATCCCTCAGAGCAGGTCAACAACCAGACCTCACTTAAGGAAGTCCTTTTGATACCTTGTTTGCTGGTATTCCTGTTACGTGAATGCTTGTTATGCAGTGTTCCATGTTCATTTTTGTTTTTGTAGCAAAAAGGGTAATTATGTAATGGTGAACAGAAGAGAGACAAGAAAACAGGAGAACAGAACACAATAACAACAACCAAAAACAGTACTAAAGTAGCCTCTTACAATGTAAATGGTGTGCTCAACCCAGTCAAAAGGAGTAAGATTATTGGTAAGATGAAAAAAGGGGTAGATGATACTATTGCAGGAGACCCACCTGACAGAGAAGGCACATGCAAAGCTTAATAGAAACGGTAACAAACAAATATTTTTTTGCCTACTACAAAACAGGACACAGGAGAGGAGTGGCCATTATAATTTCTGGGAAGATAACATTTAAAAAAATCTGAGACAGGGGATAAAGAGGGTAGGTATATCATGGTTAAGGGGAAACTGGAGGGGGAGGTGGTAACTTTTCTTAATATTTATGCTCCACCAGGATAAGATTGAGGTTCTACAGACATCTATTTGATTTGATGCCTTCAGAGGTAGAGGGTATCTTGATTGTGGGGGTTTCCTGATGTATAATAAAGACAGGCATAGGGTAGAAAAATGTGGAGGACATGCTCCATGTCTTGTTGAGAACATGGGTGCAAGAACATCATAAGTTTTGTTTAGAACACAAGAGCTTAAGAAGTGTATGGATAAAGTATTGAAAGTAAACCTATCATTTACATTTGAGGTGCTATACCTGGGGAAACTGGAAATAGATTTTACAATGTTTGGGGACAAGCATATTTATAGAATAATGATGATTGCAAGGAAGAAAGGGCTAACCAGAAAGTGGATGAAGAATGAGGCACCTCAGGTTGATGACTGGGTTGAGGTTATGCAAAATATATATGTGATGAAAAAGTTAACTTTTTCTGTGAGGCTGGAGTTGGACAAATTCAAAAAGATATGGGAAAACTGGATGGAATATGTAAAATACATTAGGTCAGACTTTATCTGAGATGTTCATCATGGTAATACAAGAAAACACTGGTTCTTCGCTACAGAAGTTTAACTGTTCTCATTGTTTGTTTGTTTTTTTTTGCTTTGTTGTTATAGCTTTACTTTTTTTGATCTGACAGCACAGTGAAATTGTCAGTTTAACTGGGCTATGTCTATGTTGTTAGTATGTGTCCTGAAGAAAAATAGAATGGCACTTTTGAATAGACACAAGCCACTTTTTTTTCTTCTTCATTATTGGCTGAGGAGAAAGTCTGAAGAAGAATGTCACAAGTTATCTCATAATATTGTGTGGGAGGAGAAAAATAGACTCCAGTTGTACATGGAATCTATGCTGTACTGTTTCAATTAAAAAGAAAATAAAAAAAAAAAAAAGAAAAAGCGCACAGTAAAGAAGGTCTTAGCTAATAAGGGTTGCTAAGATAAGAGTGCTTCCCATGAGTTTTTAATGCCCTCTTTGCATTGCTCTTAAGATCGCTCTTTAAGGCGCTTTTCACAGGAGCTGATCACTTCCGCTGTGTTGAAACTATCACTAAGCCTGTCACGATAACAAATTTTGCTGGATGATAGGCCTAGATTGTCCCACAACTTATTGCCAATACACAACATTATTGTCAGCATTATTCTGAGGTTCTTATGAGGTTCTTTTTCTCTCTATATGGCTCATATTTTCACTTATAAGTTATATTTTACTAAAATCCATTTCCTGGTTACTGTATACAACAATACATCACACTTATTTCTTCAGAAAGCAGTATTTATTGCTATTTCACATTTGATCAATATATGTCACACCATCCATGCCCTGTCTGAACAGGTAAGCCATCTGTTTTAAATAAATCATCCACTATGTTACTCAGAACCTCTACTTAACCATTGTTACGACCGTAACAAGCTGTAGATCACTGCCACTTCAAAACTAACTCAGTGACTCTGAGCTACGTGACAAAGGCTGGCACGATTGGGTGTATTTGCGCACTGTCTGCCGGCCGCTGGATATTTTCACTTCAGCCGGGCTTTCAGGCAACCGTTAATATCGGACCCTTGTATTTAACATTGCAGTCAGGGCTGGGGTATTTAGCTTTAAAATCATCTCTTTCATTATTCCTACTAGTTTCTCCTCGTTACCTGGCTCTCTACTTCTCACCAGCTCACCTGGTACAGCTGCTCTGTGTGTCTGCTAGCGGTCACTCCTCCTTCCACTGAGACAAAGAGACTTTATGACTGAGAGGAGGTCTCACTCTGTTCATTCTGCTGTGGAACCAACGCACCAATGTGTTGAGAAAGATGCATAGAGTGAATCCTCTTCTTATGCAGCATGAGTATGGCAATATATCGAGGCCTGAAAAACAACCAACTTTGTTTTCATTTATCGTATGATAAATCGATTTATTGACTATCGTGACAGGCCTAATTGATATATACTGATTCCATTTTCATGATGAAAACAGGACTACAACTAAATGAGAATTGTCTTGGTAAGAATATCACAAGGAAATGAGGTATTATATTCCAACTAGAGTTGTGGAAGTTAAAATAGCTTCGGGCAGATTGTCCAGCCTAACGAGTTACCTATCCCTGATTAATCACGTTAACGCATTAATTTCAACACCCCTAATTCAAACAAAAATATGAAAGATGAAGACGACAATGCAGCCCCACTCTACTGCTAATCAGTGCAGAAATACAATAAATAAACAAACCAGAAACAATTGTCAACACCGCCAGTAACTATGCCGGCACAGCGCTTTTATTCTCTATAGGGCTCGCACATACCTGCCATCGGAGCAAAGTTGCTGTTAGCTTGCGGCTACATATTAAATCCCTGATCATAACGCCACATAAAATCAACACACACAGTAACAGTAACGTGGCACATTTCAATGGGCGTTGACTTCCCTGATCATGATTGTTGGTCATGATCAGCAGCACTGTGCTCACTGGAAGTCAGAACTTCGAGCTCAGATCAACGTAACTCCAAAGTTGAGTGCCCCCTGCTCTTCAAGCCGTATAGAGGTACAACAAAACATGTAGCTATTGTTTAAGTAAGTAACAGATTTTTTTTGAATTTTATGTCAGGTTGGTGAGATTAATCCAACTTTTCATCTTCATGGGGGTTTTAATTTAAATTCTGATTTGGAAATTTCAACATTCGTGCACATCTGCAAAGTACCGTGAGTCGAAACTCAAACGCCAGGCTCCCAATGCTGCTGCAATGAATCCTCTGTTTTACCAGCAATGTTTGTCGCCTTATGCCAGGGAAGCGGGGGGGGGGGGGGGCGATCAATGGGCCTTGATCGGCCATCAATCGGCCTTCCTTAATTTAGGGGGAATCGGCGATCGGACGATCACTACATACAGTATAAAACCAATCTTTTCTGCCGATCTCATCTATGCCCACAAAGGTCTGAAAACCATCCATTGAAACTTTTTGCTCTGCCAGACTGACAGGCCCGCCCACCAGGTCACGTCACATATGAATACGCGCTTGCGTCAACTGCGTGGGAAAACAACAGTTACCTGGAGCTTCATCAACAAAGCATGTCGTCTGTCTGGCAGTATTATACAGTAAGTCATGGTGGGGCCGCAAACAAGACGTTATATACAACAAACCTCACTCGCCATTTGAGAAACAGCCATCCAGCGGGGTATGCAGCATTTGAGACTAGGAAAGGCTAACACCCTAATTCAAGCCTGATTTAGCCATTCCTTTACCACTTTTGATGTGTTTGGGGTAACTGTCCTGTTGGAACACCCAAGTGAGCCCAAGATCCAACCTACGGGCTGATGATTTTAGGTTATCTTGAAGACTTTGAAGGTAATCCTCCTTCTTCATTATCCCATTTACTCTCTGTAAAGCACCAGTTCCATTGGCAGCAAAACAGCCACACAGCATAATACTACCACCACTGTGCTTGATGGTAGGCATGGTGTTAAAGGCCTGTTAAAGCTCACTTCACTGACGCAACTTTCTCAGTCACTAAAATTGCTCATTCATGTTGCTGTATTTATATTTTTGACCCAGCAGATTCGGACATATTTTCAGTTGACCCATAATAAAGTCATAAAAGAACCAAACATCCTGAATGTTTTTGTGACAAAGAAGTATCTGTTCCAATCACTCTATCAGAGAAAAATCAGAGTTGTAGAAATAACTGGGAACTCAAGAGAGTCATGACATTATGTTCTTTACAAGTGTATGTAAACTTTTGACCATAACTGTAGATAGATAAATAGATAGCTAGATCGATATATAGAGAGCCAGCCCTAGGCTAGGCTTTTATTATTATTAGGCTCACACTATAATCATTATTATTAATAATAATAATAATTATTATTAGTAGTAGTAGTAATAGTAGTGACATGGTTGTTACTTTTTAACTGATATTATTATTGATATTTATTACTATTATCATCATCCTCATAGTGGTAGGTAGGCCTATTATCATTACTAGGCTATCGTTATTATCGGTGTGTTTGATTTGTTTGTGTGTTATAATCAGTGTTGTGCCAGTCCATACTTAAAAAGAACTAGCTCAAAGTTCAGTTCACATATATGAAAATGAACTAGTTCACATTCATAGTTATTATTTAAAAAAAAAAAAAAAAAAAAACAAGTTCACAATCCTAGTGCTCCACAGTCTGCACTGTGCTGGCTCTGTGCCAGCACCGGACTAGGTCAGCGGAACTGGGCTAGTTCTGTAACGGGCTGGCTCGGTGTCAGCACCGGACTAGCTGGCTCAGTGTCGGCACTGGGCTTGCTCAGAGTCGGCAGCGGACTAGCTTAGCGGCACTGGCTGGCTCCGTGACACTTTATTAATTAGTTGGGAACTAACTCTCATTTATAGTGACGACCTGGACACCAGGCTCCGGACACTGGGCTGGCTACGATGCACTGGACTGTCTCCGTGGTGTAGGTTCATAAAACTCCACCAAGTGCTCTGCAACACTGGCTTTAGCATCAGCCGTACTCGACTGTCACAGTAACTGTCACAGTGTTTGCCATAAACATTGTCGTAATACCTGAGAACCACTATCGCGAGCGTTTCCAAATGAACGTGAACGGTGTACTTGCCATTTATTCCCGCCAGAATGAACGCCACTCATGTTCACGTCCATGATTTGAAAACTGAGCCGTTCAGTTCACCGTTCACTGAAAATATGAACGCAGTTAATACACAACACAGGTTATAATCCAACCGCTTGTATTTTGACATGGGGGGGACTTCTGCATCTATTTTGTAAGCTATTAATAGCAAATGAGTGTGTTTTTTTTCACTCTCTTGTGCCCCCTCAACGGAGTGTCCGTGCCCTCCTTGGGGATTGAGAACCACTGCTCTAATGCTTTACATTTAAAATAAAAAAAAAAGTAATTTCCCTCATCGAGGGATCAAATAAAGGAATTCGTCTTCTTCTTCATAAATAATCGCAGTTACGTTACAATATGGTGCGTTTGTCCGTTACTTGATAAATGACTTCCTGATTGATGAATTCAGATTGCTTTCATTTATGCTCGCAGATGGCACTAGGGACGGGGGGCATGTCCTCCTCAGGTTCATAGAGACACCATAGATTGTATAGAGACACTGATCTGTCCCCCCTCCGTTTCCCAGCATAAGGCGACAAACAGCAGCAATAAAACAGAGCATTAATATCACTGCAGCAGCTGCAAGCCCCGTGTTTGAGTGATCCAACTCACGGTGGGTTCACTTGCACACGAACGTTGGAATTTCCAACTTCAAATCAAAATTTAAATAAGAACCCCCCATGAAGTCGCATCTCCAACTGGATTAATCTAAATATAAAATAATTTAAAAAAATTGTCTCGTCTCATTCTCATGAACCCAATATCATGTATCGTCTTGTCTCCATGAGATGAGTGTATCATCACACACCTAGTAGATTGTAGACCATTTTATGTGATGACAAAGAAAAATGATTTCAAGAATGAGCTCATGGTCTCCCTGTTTTCAATGTGAAGGGCAAATGAAACAAAACGATATGGTATAGATCATGGACAGACAAGAAATATCTGCCAGGTTGACCAGACATTGTAGTACAGAAATACTGACTTAAGTTGGAAACAGTATATCCATAGTGTGTCTTAGCTGGATTAGATATTTCAACTGCAAACTGGTGTGTTTAGTAGCCTATGTATCTTGCGCACAATTAATTAAAAAATGGATCCAAAGCTAAATTTAGCCAACTCCAGTTGGTCAGTGTAATCCAAGTTATAAGAGTCTGCATGGCTGTCTGTTTCAGATAAAATGAAAAGTCAAGACATAACTTCAAACTTTTTTGAGAAAAAAAGAAAAAAGACATTCAAGCAAAATTAAATTTCACTTACTTGGGCGGCAGGCTGAGGGGGGAGCGTGGTTTCAATTTGTCCTCGTCTTTCTTCTCTCTGGTGTCTCGAGGAGGACGCATCCTTGGCCTCTCCTTCTCATCCCGCTTCATTCTGTCCCGCTCCCACTCTTCTTTCCTCCGCAATCTCTCCTTTTCACGCTCCCGTTCTCGCTCCCTCTCCCTCTGTCGGCGCTCCCTCTCGCGGTGATCTCTCTCTCTCTCTCGGTCCCTTTGACGCTCTCGAGGGTCACAGTCACGTTCACGGTCCTGATGAGAACATGTTCAGTTTTCTAGACTGCTCGTCTTCAACACCCTTTCGGTGGTACTCAACCCCAGATGCATTCATAAGATAAAATAGAAATTTATTCATCCCAAAGGAAATTGTTGTGCTACAGTTGCAATACAAAGCAGGAAATGTAAACAGATCATAAAATATAAATCTAGTACAGAAGAAACAAAATACAACTATCGCACATTGCCATTACCAGTGCCACTGGAAGTTACTGAACTCTCACAACTCACAAGTAATGAGTGTAATTTTGACACCAAAAGTTGCTCGACAAGCCCTCCAACTGGAGTAAATAATCAATTAATTTGGGTACTATTTTCATCCATATAAGCGTTGTTATCATGTCTCTGTGCTATCCATTGTTCCATTTACATATCGGTATGTACTCTGCTTGGGCATTTTTACTTTTTTTTTGGCTGTAAAAAGTCTCTCTTTTAGCAAGGAAAATAATGTAACAGAGAACACACTGAGCAGACTATGCAAGATACTCACGCTGTAGTGGTAAGACAGAGGAGCTTCTGTGTACTGCACTCTGAAGTTTTCATACTGTCCGCCTCGCCATAGGGCCTCCATTTCATAGTCATAATATGGATCAGTATACGGATCACTGTGGAGGGGAAACACATTTGAATTGTATGATACCAACATATCAACACGTAGGGCAATTTCTTTTTGATGGTTAATCTCCTTTCACGTTGTTTTTTTTTTTTTTTTTAACAAACTGTGATATAAATGATACAGCACTGAGTACATGTGCTTTAGAATGGGGCAACGAAGCTACATTATTGTTCATTTTAAGATTAAATGCACGAAATTTGGTACATGTGTAGCTTATTTTTTAGACAAATCTGGATTAAGGGCCATTGGAGATGGCAAAACGGCATTGACTATGAAGTCGTAATACGTGTTTAAACAAAAAGTAATTTCTGTATACTATAAATACACTATATATATATATATATATATATATATATATATATATATATATATATAAAATAGGTGAGTTGAGTTGCTCAAAGATGAGTTCAGTGAATGCTGATGAATTACCTGTGTCAGACAGATTTTCAAATGGAACAAAAACTCAGATACAGATTTATGAAGGGTTAAGCAATACTTTCATCTCAGACTATAGACATGAACTATAAATCATCAACATTCACTTCAATTATGACAAATGTTGAACAGTGTCCTTGTCAATACAACAAGACAAGCCTTTTGGCACTACTCCAGTTACATCTACATCTGTCAATACTATGGCCTTGTGAAGTGCCTTACTTACCCATATATCGGATCTCTGAAGTCCATTTCACTAAAAGAAGAAAACAGATGGTATAAATTACAAAAAATTGTCTTACTACAGATTAATTGTGTGAATGCTCAGAGGGCAAATTTGTGTGCTTTGCTGCAACAGCAAAAAGCAAAAATATTTTTTGTCGGAAAGGAAAGGTGTTTTTACATTGTAAACTTTTATTTCTTTTAAAAAAGTTCCTTATAGAAATTGCAAATAGCTTTTTCATTAACCTTCTGGTTGACAGAAAACTAACTAGTGGTGAAACGGGTGAGCAATATATGTGTATTTATTTTTAAATTGTTCTGTAGGCGGGTGGGCGCTGGAGCCTATCCCAGCTGTCTTATGGCCCTTTTCCACAGGCGCGGTACGGTACAGCACAGCTCTACACGGTTGTGTCGCTTTTCCAGTAGTACCTGGTACATTCTTCGTACCTTCTCAGCCCTGGTTCCAAGCGAGCCGAAGCAATACTAAAACGCAACGTCAGCCGACTGCCTTCCACTGATTGGCTAACGAGTGTCGTCACTGGAAGCGTCATTGGATGCGGGACGTCCGATTGGACTGTAAACGGCAAAAACAACTCAACTCCGCCATTTTTAAAACCGGCAACTGTTTCGCTATTTTTACACTTCCTGGAGTCTTCTCTGTCTCTATTCTTTCGCTTTTCGCATGACAAAAAGTCACAGAGCGAGCAACAAATACATGATCGCTTCCTTGTCCTCCATTGTTTGTGTTGTTGATGTTCTTCTTCTTCACAGTTTTCTGTGTCGCATGCAAATGAAGTTACGGCAGTTTTGCGTTGCCGTATGATGACCCCGCCCACGCCTGAGGAGGTACTCAGTTGTAATGGAAAAGCAACAAAAATGGGCCGTACCGTGCCGTTACTGTGTAGTGGAAAAGCGCCGTAAGGGTGGAAGGTAGGGTACACCCTGGACAAGTGGCCAGCTCATCGCAGAGCACATCGCAGAAACAGACAACCACTAGCTCTCACATTCACACCTATGGGCAATTTAAATTAGCCAATTAACCTAATCCCCATGCATGCTTTTGGATGGTGGGAGGAAGCCGAAGTACCCGGAAAGAACCCACGCAGACACAGGGAGAACATGCAAACTCCACACAGAAAGGTCCTGGGCCGGGAATCAAACCTGGTTCCTTCTTGCTGTGAGGCGACAGTGCTAACCACTGCACCACTGTGCAGCCCGATGTGATTTTTGGACTATGACTTAAAACATTTCAACGGTAACAGAGAACAAATGCTTTACATATATTTCAAGGCTTGAGATGCTGCCAAAAAGAAAAGGTAATACTCTCTGATGATGCGGTAGCTGCGTTCTTTGAAGAAATCATTCTCTTTGTCAAATTCTCTCTCGTCCTCTCCAATGGTTACGTTGAAACGCTTCTCCTCAAAGTCCGGTTCCTGCTCCTTACGGATGGTGGCCTTCTTCAGCACCTTTGGGACACAGATCAAATTATTAAGTAAGAAATACCTGTCTATGGCTGCTGTCACACCTCCCACACGATATGCATAACGATGATAATATATTATCAATTTAAACTTCCTGAAAGTTGTATGTGCTCCCATAATCTCATCGCAGCAAACAGCTGCAGAGATCACTGGCACTTAAGACTACTGCTTTTCTCAATAATGCTGGAAGCAGAAGTTAGCAACTTGCCAGTAGGGCTGGGTACCGAACTTTGTTACTTTTGTAGCCATGCTCTCAGATGTCTCTAGGGGTTGGGGGGGACATGTCCCTTTCAGATTCATAGTGACACTGATCCGTCCACCCACTTTCCCAGCATAAAGAGACAAACATTGCCAGCAAAACAGCACATTAATGTCATTGCAGCAGCAATGAGGTTGCGTTTCTGACTCATGGTACGTTCAGTTGTACACAAATGTCGGAATTTCCATGCTCCAAGTCAGAATTTAAATCAGAATCCGCCATGAAGTCGAATCTCCACCACTGAAAGTCAGACTAATCTCACCAACCTAACACAGAATTTATGCTAACTACTACTGATGTAAACAGTAGCTACATGATTTGTTGTACGTCTGGAATGCTGGGAAGTGCTGGGAGCACTAAACTTTGGGGTTAAGATGATTTGAGCTCCAAGTTCCGACTTCCAGTGAACACACCATAAGGCAAACTTTCACTCCTAAACTGGTAGCAGTCTGTACCTGTTAATCATCAACAGACCATTGTCTTGTATGTCTACCATGATAAATCCCAAATTACACAAAAACAATTTATTGAGTTGATAATATTAATAATGATATTGATGATGACCATGATTAAAGCCTAAATTACACAAAAACAATTTATTGAGGTATCAAAATCTATGGTTCTGGAACCAGTATTGAAACAAAGGTATTTTGAATGGTTTTGAACGATACCTAAACCTACTTGCCAGTTCCAGGTGGCATACTGAATGCGTTTATGGCTTAAAAAATGAGCTTTAAGAATATCAGCTTTCCAAACTGGTGACAGTCAAGTAATATTAACAGCACAACAATAAAACTGCAAACCTTCCGTTTGGTCCTCAGCATCTTTAAACAAATATGTCTATCTGCTGTTATTTTACACACTCTTTGCAGCCTGTGAGCTGAGCAACTGGTTCAATTTGTTTCGAAGATGGGCAATGGAAGCGTTTACCTCTTTGGCATGCCTTAAACCTCGCTCCCAGGCACTCTCCACGGGAGGCTCCACTGGAGGAGGTGGTGGAGGGAGTTCCTCTACAGCAGGGCCAGCCTAAAACAGTGACAAATTTTTGATAGATCTTTATGGTTATCTGTATCCACGTACTATGAGACAGCTATAGTTGTCTGAACACTATTTCTTCAAATTTACAAATATTATACATTATATACAAGTGATAAATAAAAGTAAAATACTTACCCATGGATTATTGGGTATGAGTGGGTGTGGTCCTCCAGGAGGCACTCCA